>CM032454.1:154292776-154775276 GCA_019049505.1 Pachyrhynchus sulphureomaculatus | reverse complement strand
TTAAAATATTGAAAATATTTATTGAGGGAAAATATTTAGAATTGTATTTTATGATAGTGTGCGAATTTTTTTCTATCGATTGGATAAAAATTGTATTTTGTCAGTTTTTGAATAATAAAACGAAACAGAATGGAAAAATTGGAAAAAGTTATATACATGTTAAAGAAAGAAAAAACAAAAGGTCAACAAAGAGAAATGTACAATCAACAAAATTTTATGTTGACAGTTTATTTTTGAAAGGTCTCGACTGTCAGCTATATTTAGTTTTATGTAAATATAAAATGTATTCATAAATGCTACTTATATTCACTTCTTTTGTTGAAACAGCTGTCAGTTTTGCATATGTACACCGTTTCTAAAACAGATCTTTTGAAATAGTTATTTTCTCTGTCCAGTACACATGGCTTATCAATGTCGATGTCATGACCCTTTTTGATAAAATGCTCTAGAAGAATATAAGAAGTAGCATGTCTTCTACAATTACTCCTGTCTAGTCAGTGTATACCTGGTCGCAGTTATTTCACAAAATCGTTACTTCTAAGTTATAACTCTTTTTTCGTGTTAGAGTAGTTTTGACTTTGCTGTATTAAAATGAAATGGTCTTTAATTGACTCATTGCGAATTTAAAAAACCTTACTTCTACCTATCTACGATATTTTTAGCCGTGGAGTTTTACCGGTTTTATCGGAAAGTAGCAGCAATTTTGATATTTTAAATAGAACAATCTATATTTGATATCATTTTTGGATTTTCTATCTTATTGTGATTAACTTTTTTTTTTTTTTCATTTAGAGAACATTGTCTTATTAAATATTAAAATCCCTATGCTTCCAGAACTTTCAGCAACTCAACTTTAAGCTAGAATTGGTGCATACAGGGTCGTTCAGAAACAACTTCCTGTTGGTCCATTACAAAAATTGCCAAAAATTTCGTTTTTTAAATAGAACGCCTTGTATATTATTTTTAAAAAGCATCTGGAATTTGCTATTTTTTTATGTATAATGTACCTATATCTAATGTGAATATTGTTTGAATTATAATCATTTAGTTAGTAGCCTCATGAATTAACATCAGTTTGATGTTTTGTCATTATTTATTAGTTAATAATGATAATAATAACAATAGAACTAATCATCACAGCCACAATTTCCAAGAAAATAGAACAACACCTAATAGACGACAATATTCTCACAGAAGAGCAGAAGGGGTGCAGGAAAAATAGCTGAAAATGCAAAGAGCAGCTGATTATAGATATCGTGATCATGGAATAAACCAGAAAAGAACATAGAAACCTTCATACTGGTTACATAGACTATAAAAAAGCCTTCGACTCCATACCCCTGGTTATTCTACAAAATCAACTAAAACCGCAATTTCTCGCGCAAATTATGAAGATATGGAAAGCCAAAATCTACCTAAAAACACAAACCGAACGCATCCAAACAGAAGAGCGGTATCATCAAATGGTCACACACAGACATAGAAGACATTCACATCCTTATACGTTCTCAATTCACCAAATATAGAAAATTACCATATACCCCAACGCATTCAAAGAAAGGCAGGAGGAAGAGGAATCATAGATATAAATACATAAAACTGATACAAGCACTTAGGAAAATCTTTCACTCCAAGCAAATCAGCCTCCACAGTGAAAGCAGACAAAAATTACACACCTCTCGACTTATCCCGGGCAGACCACCCAGCAGACACACACAGTCACACCCAATTACAACAGGAAAAGATGAAAACGTGATCAGGAAAACACTCCACCGAAAACACATATACCACATAGAACAAGACCACCTAAATAAAAAACAATCATACCTGGTAACAGAATTGGTAGCTATTCCCTAAAACAGAAGGCTCCTTACTTGCCATCCAGGATAAAGTCATACTAACCAGAAACTACCAAAAGCATATCATCAAAGACCCAACTATTACAGAAGACAGATGCAGGAAATGTCACCAGCATAAAGAAACGATCGAACACATAACAAGCGAATGTGAAATATTAGCCGGAGAGGAATACACAGCCAGACATAACTCGGCGGCAAAAGTAGTTCACCAAGCACTAGCCACAACATACAAACTCATAGAAAATACAAATCCCTACTACAAATACACACCAACATCCATACTCGAAAACAGAGATTACAAGCTCTACTGTGACAGATATTATTTTTCAATACAAAAAAGGAAAAGTCACCATCTAATTGATATAGCTGTCTACAACGACAAAAACATCCAGACGAAATACCCAGAAAAAATCTCCACATACCTTGCAATAAAAAGGCAATGGAAAAAAGAAAAATTCATCATTGTCCCCCTCGTCATATCAGCCACAGGCCTTACACCAACAATATTCACACCACACTTAGTACAATTAGGACTCAACACAAACATACACAAAAATATTCAGAAGTCAGAGATTTTGAAAACATGTAACATTGTCAGGTCATTCCTTAGTACACATTGACCAAATGTGAGAAAGAACAAGAACTAATTAAATCTAATAATAACTAAATAGTGGAAAAAAATACGGCATAATTGTTAGCAACATGGTGTACTTATTAATAATCATAATTGTTCATATCTTTAGCCATCTACCTCCAAACACTTCAGAATGTGGGTATCCACATACGCAACTCTTCTCTAATATTTGCCGTGTTTCGTAAATAGTGTTTTGAGATGTACCCCAAAGATAAAAATCGAAAGGTGTTAAAATCAGGTGACCTAGGAGGCCAATTCCAGGACCCCAAGCGTTGGAACTAACGATTTTCAAAAATACTGTATAGCGCTTACCTTAGCCGTGCAATGTGCAGGGGCCCCATCAAGTTGGTACCAAATATTTTGATTTTGTACCAGGGAAAGATTATCTGTAAAATCCTCAACTACCTGTATTTCTTTCTTCTATCGTAAAAGGGTAAGGAATTTTCTGAAAATGAATAGGTCATTAACAAGAAGGACTATCAAAAAAGAAAGATATGTGAATATGAAAGTAATGTCGAGAGAGAAAATAGATTTGATACCCAGCAGGCTAACCGTCTACCTGCCTATGTGTTGACCCGCCTATTTGCAACCAGTTTTTAGTGTTCCGTACGGAACACTTATAAGATCACTTCGGTGTCTGTCTGTCTGTCACACCCGATTTTCTCCGAAACTATTTGACATAGAAAGGTGAAATTTGGTAACAATATAGGAATTGATGGCCTCATCAGAGCCATGTAGTTTTGAGAATTAAATTTTGACTTAAGGGGTTAGTTTTGGGGGGTGAAGTCGGATGTGAAAATAAAATTTTTTTACTAGGTCATCGAGTGTGGTGTCAAATGAAAGCTTGTGAAAACACGAGTAAAAAATATATATATAATATTATACTTGCGCGCACTTTTCTTTGTATTATTTTTAAAAATTCGCGAGAAATCGCTGTCCCGGGCCTTATCTCGAAAAGTATTTATCAAAAAATTTCGAAAAAATTCTGAAATATTCTCCACGGGGTGTAGATTGAACGAAAATTATCACGAGTGCATTACCTTTAATAATTTATATGGTATATAAAAAAAACAAAAATTTCAAGGTCATCCGATTTCAGTAAAAATTGGAAACAAACTTTGTTGAAAACTCATTTGGAGTGTGTTTTGTGAAGTTATTGATCATTTTATACCACCGTAACATAAATTTTGACTTAAGGGGTTCGTTTTGAGGGGTGAAATCGGAAGTGAAAAAAATTTTTTTTTACTAGGTCATCGAGTGTGGTGTCAAAAACAATCAACGTACGGAACACTAATTGTGCAAGTTCAACTTGCACTTGACCGGTTTTTTTCTATCGGTCTTCTCTCCGCTCGAATAGAGATTACCCTTTTTAGATGGATATCGGCGAGGATGTCGTATTATTCGTCAACGTTGTTCAAGTGCGAAGATATACATTTCGTCATTGTCATTGTCATTGTCTTTATTGAATTTAAGTTAGGCTATGCCTCTTACTTACATTTATGATAGCTTATATTCCTATACTACTTAACCTAGGTTCTATACAGTAATCCTAATTAACTTAACCTAGGACATTGGGTTTTAATTACATTGGTTGACTAATCTAACTTAACTAGAGCTTAATTCTAAACTAATCTAGAACTTAATTCTAAACTTAATCTAGGTTACAATCTTCATGGGGGTGGGGGAGGGCCATCGTCTTCGTCGGATATGGGGTCAGAAGGTCTTGGATAGTGATGGCGGGCGTTGGCGGGCACGTGGAATGCGCTCCTTATGGTGGCGTTTGGGTGTTGTAGCGCCTTTGCGAAGAACTTGATGTTGGTGGACCTCATGTGTGCCTTGATTGTTGGCACACCGAGGTCTCTATGCAATTGCCGGTTTCGGACGAACCATGGGGCTCCCGTGATCATCCTCAGGGCCTTGTTCTGTACTGCCTGAAGTTGAGCTCTGCGTGTCTTGGTGAGTTTAGACCAAGTAGGGCAGGCGTGTGTGAGTCCTGCCCTCACGATGGTTTTATAAATTAGCAGCTTGATTTTTGGTTGCAACTTACTGGACCGGCTGATGATTGGGTACAGCTTGCCCAGTAGTTGCTTGGCTTTCCTTGAGGCAGCACAGACCTGGTCTTTCCAGATGAGGTGTTTGTCATACTGGATTCCCAGGTACTTGATGGTGGTTGCCCATTGGATGCGGGATCCCTGGAGCTGGAGTTGTCCATAAGGAGTGCCGTTGCCTTTGGCGAAGACGATGGCCTGTGTCTTACATGGGTTTAGCTGGATCTTCCATCGGTCGAACCAGGGGGCGAGGACGTTCAGGTGGCGCTGCAATCTACTGGTGATGATTCTGTAGCTGCTGGATTCTGCTATGATGGCTGTGTCGTCAGCATACAGGAGTAGGGTAGTCTGATCCGTTTTTGGAATGTCGGCTGTGAAAATGTTAAAGAGGTGGGGGGAGAGGACGGAGCCTTGAGGGACTCCGGCTCTAATGGCCTTGACTATATACATTTCAATTTCATGGTGCCTTTTAAATAAAGCCTTAGTGCAGCTACAGGCATTATATTCATGTCAGGGCTGTCAAGGTCATGCACAGTTCGAGCCAATTTCGGAGGTAACGCCTCCCGCTGTCCCCACCACTGCTAGACGACACCAAACACAATGCGCTCCTCCTATGTCTCTCATAGTCGCTCCTGAGACTGCGCGAACGGCGGCAGCAGCAGTGGTGGGGGCAGCGGAAGGCTTTACCTTCGAAATTGGCTCGAACTGTGAATGACCTTGACAGCCCTGATTCATGTAATAACTACTACCTGTATAAATAAATTAGTAAATATGTACCCTGCTCTGCCGGAACGATAACCACGGAGCTAGGGCGGCCTACCTATTCGGTATTTAGCTAACCATTTTTATTTAATTTGACGTAAAAATTGTTTTTCAAGACTCTCAAAATTTGGAAGATAATATTTGAACTACAAAATCAATTTGAATAATTCTTTCACTATAATCTAGGTTAAAATACCTAATCGAATACTTTTTTTTTATTAAAATCAATTTAGTAGTGTCATAGGTATTTGAGGACAAACATTGACAAAATTGAGTATGTCGGTTGGAAAACGTATATAGATTAACATGCCTTTACAATAATATATAACTCTTCTTTAAATTCGGTAAAAAATATCATCTAAGACCAATATAAACTACGAGCTTCAAGAATTTTCTTAGAATCAATTTTTATTCTACTTGAAATATCGCTAAAAACTGAATAGGATTTAACTGGATTTTTGTTAATATCGAGCGATATTTCTGACTTAACAGTTTTATAAATATATTCTCTAAAGGAAAAAACTCATCTATCACCTAATACACTTTTTTGTGACTGTAATTTTAGGGCATTTTTCAGTTTCGTGAGTTAATGAACGCGACTTTTCTCTTTCTACGTTCTGGAATATTGTTAGCTAAAATTGGAATAATTTTGATGAATCACATCTCTCTATATTCATCTTCTTGTTTAAATTTTGTTATTTTGGCTTTACGCCCGCGTGAATAGAGCTTGCTAAATTAATTAAATTACGTTTTGTCTTCTGCTTCTTTAACAAAGAAATTAGAGTTAGGAATGTGGTCTAATCTAGATTGTAATTGCATTGTTGTAAATAGATTGTTAGTGGGTGCTTCAATCGTTTATATATAAATATATATATATATATATATATATATATATATATATATATATATATATATATATATATATATATATATGTATATATATATATATATATATATATATATATATATATATATTTATATTATTTATATATATATATATATATATATATACATATATATATATATATATATATATATATATATATATATATATATATATATTTATATATATATATATATATTTATATATATATATATATATATATATATATATATATATATATATATATATATTTATATATATATATATATATATATATATATATATATATATATATATAAATATATCAATAAATTCTAACTAGAACATGATGTAATTTCTCTATCCTTAAAACAAAAGAACCATAAAGCCCAAGAAATTGAAAAAATATATATTCAATATTCCAAGGTTCAAGAAAGAATTCAATCCAACTTATATATATATATATATATATATATATATATATATATATATATATATATATATATATATATATATATATATATATATATATATATATATATATATATATATATATATATATATATATATATATATATATATATATATATATATATATATATATATATATATATATATATATATATATATATATATATATATATATATATATATATATATATATATATATATATATATATATATATATATATATATATATATATATATATATATATATATATATATATATATATATATATATATATATATATATATATATATATATATATATATATATATATATATATATATATAATATATATATAATATATATATATATATATATATATATATATATATATATATATACATATACATATGTATGTATGTATGTATAAACTTATTTGGAGCCTTATTTTTAGGTAACTCGATATTAACTATTGTTAAAATACTGAAGGCTTGCACAGCCGGCCATATGTGAGTCATGAATGATCCAGGTTGGATTATGGTCCAAAGCTCTATTATTGTATCAACTGTAATGTGCGCATTAACAAGTCAAAATTTCTTCAACAAGAGCTTAGTTACCTGGAAACTGCCTTAGTGGAGAACGGATATATAAAGCCATGCATAAAATGATTCTCACGTCCCGGAGAATCCTTCAGAACAACAAGCAGCACATACCGAAAGGATAGGCACATGCTAATCATTTAACGTTTTTGAAAAACGGCACAGACCGCATAGGAAAGTTTGGAGGAAATCACTAAGTGATATAAACTAGGACTATTTAATAAAATCTGAGAACGCCTAAGGATTTAAGTGAATCTCAAGTAAGTTGGGAATGTGGAATCTTTGGCACATTGATACTACTCAGTATATATCACCACTACACCAAACACTTTATTTTTGCACTCGACGCGCGTTTCGCTAACCATGTTAGCTTCATCAGGAGCGAAGTATAAATAGGGTAGATTTGTAGTTTAGCTTTAGTCAGTCGTCGCTCCTGATGAAGCTAACATGGTTAGTGAAACGCGCGTCGAGTGCAAAAATAAAGTGTTTGGTATAGTGGTGATAGATACTAAGTAGTATCATTGTACCAAAGATTCCACATTCCCAACTTAGTTGAGATGGCTTCACGGTCAACGGAATTAAACCTTTATCGTAAGTACAGTAGTAAGATTAGATTAGTAGGCCAGTCAATCATCGCTCTTGGTGAAGCTAACATGGTTAGCCAAACGCGCGTCGAGTGCAAAAATAAAGTGTTTGGTGTAGTGGTGATATATACTGAGTTGAATCTCAATATACTGAGTTGAATCTCAAGTGCTAATGTATGGTATCACCTGCAGCTCTGTCTCAGTATCCATAAGAACAATCAAACAGAGTGTTAATGCAATAATAATAGAGCCCCTAAGAACTGCTTACTTAATTACTTTAGATATGTCAACAATTACTGAGGATACTGTTAGTAAGGATGCCCAGAGAACTATCTTTGAAAATTCCCAGGTCTTTGATCGCGCAAACAATTATTACGCACGCCTACATAGGGCAGCTATACAAATTCAGAAATACCCGATGAACTTCAATAGCAAGAACGTAGGAATTAACATTACCAGGATTTAGAAAGTCACGTTACGAGAAACGAAACCACTGGATATTCTGAAACCAATCCATTGAAGAACTCGAAAATAAGTCACGCCCCTACAGCAGATTCAAAAATTACGCTCGTTATTGCAAACACAGTACTTGATACTACGTCGTCGACTACATTGACCTGTTGGTTATTAACTCCGTAGTATATAGAAGTTTATCAATATCTGATGAAAAATATGTCTTATCAGAAACAGATAAAAAGTAATAGATATGGCACGGAAGATACAAAAACCCAGACGGCAGTTTTTTCTTAAAAAATTAAGGTCGTGGAGCTCGACTTAGTCTCTCCGTCTGGATATCCATTCCTCTAGCATGATCATGAATGATGAACATGTTGCATGTTATACTGCTTCCATGTTTGGGGCTCTATTCCAAAACATACACTGCATTTGTTGAATTTTATTCAGAGGGGAGCTGTTCGCCTGATTGGAGACCCAGAACTCATCAGCAACCTTAATTTCTTGGAATATTGAAGAATGGTGGGCAACTTGTGTCTATTCTACAAGTATTTTAATGAAAAATGTTCGATAGATGTGACCCGCTTAATTCCTCCCAGAACAGTGCATACTACGAATATACGTCTCGCTAATACTTCAAATCCATAGGAAGTTCAGCTTGTTACTCCTCGTACAAACCTTTTCAATCAATTTTTTTTATGGAGAACCTCATCCCTTTGGAATCTGACTTTTACAGAGATGCAAGACTAACGTGAATCACTAAAGCGCTACCAGCAGCGCTCCGGTAACGCTTTAGGGATATCTCTGCAGAACGCGTTCTATGCCCATAAAAAAAAACCTTCGTTTAACCACTTTAGGAACCCCGCTCCCAGAGAAGATAAGCATTCACCAGTAAATAGTGCAGGTACTGGAACGCACTTCAGCTTTACATCGCATCTTAAAATCCGTTGTTATCCATGATGAATGATATGTATATATTATTGTTTCTGTAAAATTTTCATACATGACAAGCATGATTGCTCAGTAGTAGCCCCCATAGTACAAAATTGACAAGGATCAAAGTTGTGCTCTGTACCTCTCCCTTCCCTTTGGGCAATTATCCAAACAAATTTAAACCTATCGATGGGCCACTCTGTCGTTTATAATAAAGAAAAATTGTACTTTTTAAACAACTTGTAGCTATCACTATACATCCCACACAAGGTACCACAAACAATTGAAACTATCTTTAACAGGAAAACGGCATTTCTCTTTTTCAAAATATGGAAAAAAAGAAATATTTTTTACGAAAGAAGTAAGAATTGTTTTTCTTTTTTGTAATTTGATACGACGCTGCACAATATACTTTACTCGTTGTTTCTTTTTAACTCTATTACAGAGAACTGTAAAGTTGAGTAATAGCTCAACAGCCAACATTGTTAGATGATAATCTTAACAAATAGCAAACATAATAGAATTTTCTCGCGTGAGCATTTTTTACTCGGCCCATTACCGTTAAATTTAATCAAGAGCTGCAACTTGCATGACAACAAGTCTCATGCGGTTTTTATTGTGGAAAATAAAATGGCTGCTATTTTTGCCAAATAGCGTGATTATTATGAAGTATGACATCGTTACATTGAAAACGACACAGCAATATGAAACACCTTTTTAGATTATATGGCTTTTTTTATAGTCATTTTAGGTATCATTATTTTGTTTTCTGGCAATTCGTTCATATAAAAATCATGAATAAAAATACGAAAAATAACTACACAGCATGTTCATAGAGCTGAAGATAAAGAGTAAGAAACATTATATGTTTATGACCAACTCCGTTGATGTTGAGTAAGCATTGGCTCTTACGTTTTGTAAAAGTCCGAGAATTGTTTTCAGCGCTGTAATTTTTTTAGGATAAATGGGCATCAAGAATTATTTTGGATATTGTGACTCTCGGTCGTTTTGCGTTGGCGTTCGGACACTTAAGAATCCATTTAGCTTCTTCCTCTTCCGCTTTTGAGAGACTTATCACCTCTAAAATCTGGATACTGTTCTTGTAATGTTGATTGCTAACTGCCTCGCAATCTCTTAGGGTGTCTTCCCGGTGGTCTGCTACGCTCTGATTTTCCTTTGTTATCCTTGTGTCCCCCCTTTGAATTACATGTATATGCCAACCATGTCTTCTGGCTCTTACCCATCACACCATATCTAGCTTTGCAGTTCTCTCTTTTGTGGGTGTTTCTTTGTCTGTCTCACATTGTGTATCCTGTAACTGTTCTACGAGTCTTCATCTCCGTTGTTCTCATTTCATTTTTAGTGTTCCGTACGAAACACTTATAAGATCACTTCGATGTCTGTCTGTCACACCCCCGATTTTCTCCGAAACTATTTGACATAGAAAGTTGAAATTTGGTACTAATATAGGAATTGATGGCCTCATCAGAGCCGTGTAGTTTTGAAAGTTAAATTTTGACTTAAGCGGTTAGTTTTGAGGGGTGAAATCGGAAATGAAAAAAAAATTTTTTTACTAGGTCATCGAGTGTAGTGTCAAATGAAAGCTTGAGAAAACGCGAGTAAAAAATATATATATAATGTAATACTTTTCTTCGTATAATTTTTAAAAAATCGCGAAAAATCGCTGTCCCCCTACTTTATCTCGAAAAGTACTTATCAAAAAATTTTAAAAAGTTTCTGGAATATTCTCCACCGGGTATAGATTGAACGAAAATTATCACGAGTGCATTACCTTTAATAATTTATCTGGTACACAAAAATTTCAAGGTCGCCAGTTTTCATTAAAGATTGGAAACAAACTTTGTTGAAAACTCATTTGGGGTGTGTTTTGTGAAGTCACTGATCATTTTATACCACCGTAACAATTTTTTTTATTCTAAAAGCAATTAACGTACGGAACACTAATTGTGCAAGTTCAACTTGCACTTGACCGTTTTTTTTGTCATGGTGTTGTCGTCTGCTCTAGCCTCAGCTCCATAAGTTATCATTGCTTTTTTTTTGTGAAAATTTTCACATTTTAATTGTCCACTGTGTTCCTAATAATGTATGAACGAGTCGTTGTAGGTCTTCTTCGGATTCAGCCCTCAGGTCTGCATTATTCGCGTAACACAAGTTACTCATGTGTTGAGTACCAAGTCTATGCCCTAAGCCATGTGATTTCACAGCTTTTATGACCTTGTCCATGATAGCATTCAATAATAGTGGGTCTCCTTGGTGAATTTCCGTTTGCGTTTTTATTTCTGGCCGTAGCTTTTTGTCTACTCTTATTTTGTATGTATTGTCGTCGATGCTCAGATCTTCGAATATTTTGATATATTCTCTTGGTACATCTTTCTCTTTCAGTACACTAACCATGTTCTAAAATTATATGCGGTCAAACGCTTTAGTGAGATCTATAAAAAAGTTGAAGGCTGGTGTGTTGTATTCTACAGCCTTTTCCAAAATATGTCGTAAAATAAAAATGGCATCTATAGTTGCTCTATTTCTGCGAAAACTCTGTTGTTTTCTTCTCATGGTTATAACATTAGATATTTCTGCTGCTAGAATGCTTTTAAAAATTTTCATTACGGAGCTTAACAGTATTAAACCCGTATAGCTTAAAGGTTCCTTTTTGTCCCCTTTTTTGAACTGTGAGATACTGATACTTTTCTTCCACTCAACCTGTGTTTTGCCCCGTGTTATTGTTTTCTTGAACAATTTATTTATTTCTTGCAGTAGAGCTCGCCTACCATATTCGATGACTTCATTATTTATTTTGTCCTGGCTGGGAGTTTTCCTATTTTTTAATTTTGTCACTGCATCTCTGCTGCATTTAGCTTAAAATTTTCTAGTATTTAAATTACCATGCACAATGTAAAGAGTTTCTGCTATACGTTTCAGTCCAATATGTCGATTCTCCAAATTAATTTTATGCACAGACCCATTAACGGATCTTCCAGGACGATGTTCATCACTGATATCAGTTCTTCCTTTCTTGAAATCCGTAACCCAATTTTTGACTGTGACGTAGGAATTGTTCCTTTAATAAATTAAGCAAATCATCGTAAATGTCTTTAGCTAACAGTCATTTTAAAAGAGGTACTTTATCACCAATCTATATTCATTTTTACCAAATGCACAATGTTTGTCTGTCATGTTTTCTCTGGACCATCAAATCTTGGTGACGTATTTACTAAGTGTCAAACTAATATCCATAGCAAATGTATTTGTTTTTAACAATGAGAAATAGTTTAGGCTAACTAATTATCACTACTTCTTTTTTTTTATGAGTCTAGCACACGTGCTGCAGGGAAGTCCGTAAAGCGCTACAGGAGCGATACGTGTGCGGAAAAAAAAAGCGATTCACGTTGTTCTTAAATCGCTGTAAATTGTACTAGGTGAGAAACACAGTCCTGGGTAAGCCATTCCAAAGGGATGATGTTCTCCATATAAAAGACTCCTTGAAAAGCGTTGTACTTGGAGTAACAAGCTGAACCTCATACGGATGTGAAGTATCAGCGTGACGTGTACTTCTAACATGCACCCCTCTGGGAGGAATTAAGCGGGCTATATCCTTCGAACACTCTCCATGACAATACTTGTAGAATAGACTCAAGTCGCCAACCGTTCTTCGATGTTTCAGCGAATCAAGGCCGCCGGTCAGTTCTAGGTCTCCAATCAGACGAACAGCCCTTCTCTGAACAGAGTCCAACAAATTCCACTTGGTTACTCTCACCCCAAGATAGAATTTCTTCCAGGTCTTTGTTAAGTTGAATGACCTTCTGCTGTCTACGGATATTCGACTGAGTAGCCGATGTTCGAGCGTTCGAATCGAATGAAGATATAAGCGTACTGTCATCTGCAAAGCTATAGATTGGATTCCCGGTCTTTTCCAGCAGATCGTTAATGTAAATAAGAAAGAGAGTAGGAGATAGTATGGAACCTTGGGGCCCACCGACGTTAACAGTAAAGGTGTTAGAAAGAAATCCGTCGACTGCGACTCTTATAGAACGCTCTCTGAGGAAACATGAGAGCCACAAACAGAACTTTTCAGACATACCATAAGAGCGTAGCTTAGCCAACAGTCCATCAAACACGGTCGAATGTTTTGGATATGTCAAGAGAGCAACCGCTCGAGATTCTCCGAAGTGTTCAATTGCGTTGTTCCAAACATGTGTTACATAAGTCAGAAGATCTCCTGTTGATCTATGTTTACGAAAGCCATATTGGTGATCGCTAATAATGTTGAATCCTTCAAGGTATTTTAGAAGATGCTGATTAATAGCCTTTTCCATGACTTTCGATATTATTGAAAGCAGTGCGATTGGTCTTCTTGCCTTTTTTAGGTATCGGCTGAACTGTGGCACATTTCCAGCAGCCAGGGAAATATTCCCTTTCTGTAGGATAGGTTAAAAAGTCTACAGAAAACTAGTGTTAGTTCCCTTGCACAGTTTTTGAGAACTATGGCAGGTATTCCGTCAGCGCCAGAAGCTTTTTTGGTGTTTAGCTTCATTAAAATACATTTTATGATACGCTGTCTGAAGACAACATCGGGCATCCTTGACTGCACTATGGGAATGGTGATGTTTTTCCTTGGAAATCGGCAGTAGAATGTGAAGCAAACAGTTCGGCCAACAAGTTTGCTTTCTCAACAGGTGTCGTTGCAATAGAACTATCTAGCCGTGTGGTGCTATGGTGGATTTGGTGAAATTTTGCCCAACTGCCTTAGCGAGTGACCAAAAAGACCTAGAATTGTTCGGACAAGCGAGAAGTTTGTTTCTAATTCGCTGATTGTGTGCCTCCTTGGTTTCGTCAATAATTTCTTTGCATCTGTTCCGGGCACGAAAAAGGTGTTACGATTTATGCTGTTAGGATTTTCACGCCATTTTCGGTAGGCAAGATGTTTAGAAGCAACAGCTTCTTTGCATTTTCGGTCAAACCAAGGCTTGCCGTTAGAAGGACATTTCTTCGAAAATGGAATGTAAGCTTCCATACCACCTAAGATAACATCGGAAACCTCCCTGGCGCAGTCAGATGGGTCATCGGATCGAAAACAAACGTCTAACCAATGGAAAGTTCGAAAATATTCCGTGAGATCTTCCCATTTAGCAGATTTGTAATGCCAAATCTTGCGCGGCTCTTTGTCACTGACTGGTAGGACACTCGATATCGAAAGCAGTTTATGGTCGGAAGAACCCAATGGCGGATTTACGGTGACCTTGTAAATCTCCGGATTGGTGGTTAAAAACAGATCAAGAAGACTGGCGAACTTCCCGTCTCCATCAGGGATCCGTGTTGGTTCGTCAATAAGCTGAGTTAAGCCACAACTGATTGTGAATGATTCAGCTTCACGGCCTTGTTCGTCTAGTAAAAAAATAGTGAATGTTTCTTTACTTGATCCAGGGTATTGTACCACCTATTTAAATATAATAAACGATTTTCATAACATCCTGTATATGTGTGTATAACTATACATACTTCTATATATATATATATATATATATATATATATATATATATATATATTTATATTAAATTCGGTAGTAAACAGTTCAGCTACTGTTACCGTTTAATAAGTTAAATTAGTGACGATGTTATTTTCAAAATTTAATAAATCAAAATAAATTGTCAATTAAAATAAGAAGGACGGATATATAGTGATGTGATTCATCAAAATTATTCCAATTTAAGCTAATAGCAGTCATGAACGTGGGAAGAGAAAAGTCGCGTTCATTAACACTCGAAACTGAAAAATGTCCCTCAATTAGACTCACAAAAAGTGAATTAAGTGACGGATGAGTTTTTCCTTTCGGGCCTTTTTTGAAAGTAAAGTTATTAAGTTGATAATATTGCTTGTTAGTAAAAATAATTTAGTAAATTCTCTTGATGTCTTTGTTATATGTGCCCTGTTAACTTGTATTGTGTGTTCAGATGAAAAATGGTCTTTTTATCGCCGAAAAAGTTATGTTAATGTTACTGAACCCGGCGTAGTTATGTCGGGACACTCCATTCCTGTAGCCAAGTCACTTAATTTGCAAGGCGTCAATTTGGTAGCAAATATGTCTTGGCATGAACATGTTGCATGCAAAGGAAAGGGAAATTGAATATTCCCATTTCGTACTAGAAAGCTTTACACTCCTTAACAACTATTAATTCTGTACAAAGCTTAAATTCGACCAACAATAGCTTCCATGTTTGGAGCTCTACTTCCAATAATGCTTTGCATTTGTTGAATTACGAGGATGGATTGAAAAGTTCGCGGCCTATTAAAAAAAAAACAAAATAAAATACGTACAAAAATATTTTTATTTTTCGCCGTAATCTCAACCTAGCTCTGTGCACTTCTTCCACCTGCTTTCCAAAACTTCCACACCTGTTTGAAAACATGATTCCTCAAGGTCTTCAAAATACTGGTTAACTGCAGCTTCGATTTCTTCATTTGATGAAAATTTCTGGTCACCGAGGTGTTTTTTTTTAGGTTTGGAAACAGATGAAAGTCCGAAGGTGCCAAATTAGGAGAATAAGCCGGATAGGGCAGCAATTCGAAACCACAATTACGAATTTGAGCCATAGACTCAACAGACATGTGAACGCGAGCGTTGTCCTGATGGAACAAAACTTGCTTTCTCAATAATCCTGGGCGATTCTTTTTAATTTCTTGATGTAAACGCCGCAAAAGGATGCAACAGTAAGTCGAATTTATTGTTCCGCCTTTCGGAAGGTAGTCCACCATAATAATACCTTTAGTATCTCAAAAAACTGAGGCCATCACTTTTTCAGCCGACAGAATTGCGTTCGCTTGTTGCTTTGACTCTGGAGTATAGTGGTGAACCCAGGTTTCGTCCATTGCCTCAAACATCTCCAAACAGTCGCGAGAAATCGTGAGTCGAATTCGTTTTTGTTCAACTGAAAGCAATCTGAGGACCCACCTAGCGGAAACCTTAGAAAATCCGTGTTCGCTGGCAATGATGTTTTGTGTTCGTTCATACGAGATGCCTATAGTGTCTGCAATCTCCCTGATAGTTAATCTACGGTCTTTCAATATGAGTTCACACACTTTGCCGATGTTTTCTTCAGTCGTAGACGTCGTGGGCTGGCCGGAACGTGGGTCATCTTCGATACTCTCTCGTCCAAGTTTAAATTTTGCAACCCATTTTTTTCACAGTGGTATATGACGGAGCAGATTCCCCCAATGTTGTTTTTATAGCATCGTGGATCACATAGCTCCTGTAGTACTTTAGGAATCTCCCCGCAGCACGTATGCTATGCCCATAAAAAAAGCTATTACTATATTTTTTAACGTTACCATGACTTCTTCTTCTCCTATTTGGTCCAGATATTGGCAACTATATTAGCTATGATCACCTTATGAGCTGCAGCTCTAAATAACCGTGTCGTGGCCATTAAAAACCAGGTTTTGATTGTTGAGCCAAGAAATTCGTCTTCTTCCTTTCAAATACTTCGCCCTGCAGTATATTTTGCAGCAAGAGATATCTACTAAATTCCTTTTTCCATATTCATTCTCCGCAGGATGTCTGCACGGCACTTTGTCTCAGTGATTATCTGTAATTCCACACCATAAAACAACGCTGAAAACACCTAACAGAGTAGAAATTTAATTTTTGTGTTCAGTGTCAAGTTGTAATTTTTAAATATCGTGTTCATTCTATTGAATTCGACTCTGGCCTTCTCAATACGGATCCTTATCTTTTGTGAGTAATTCTATTGGTTTTTGATATTAATTGATATTCACAAGGCTTTAGGTAGCATTCCATGTTAAAATTTGGTACATTGTATTGACCTATAACAATAAATTTCGATCTGTTTGTATTTCTAGCTACTAATTGCCACTCTATTCATCAGAGATTGTAGATCCTTCAGAGTACTGATAAACGTGACTGTGTCATTCACTTATCGAATATGATGTAATCGTTCTCCATTTAGTAGAATTTCCAACTCAGCATCATCTAGAATTTCTTTGAAAATTTGTTTTGTATATAAATTGAAGATTAATGGCAATAGTACTCACGTCTGTCTTCCACCTCATAGGATCTGGCTATTATCCGGATTTTTTCTTTCGATTCTCTCAGAAGCACACTGGTTTCAATCCAAATTTGTAATAAATTTCAGACTCTTATCATATAATCCCATATTTTTAAAAAATTCTATTATCTTTTCATATTGCACTCTATCAAACGCGTTTTGATAGTTAATAAAACAGGCGTAAACATTTAAGTATCTACATTTTTGAAAGTTATTTTGATACCGTGCATGAAATACTTTGTACTTTGTTTTACAAGACTAGCTTTTGTTATTTAAATAGTTGCAGAGAAGGAAGAAAGAAAAGAGAGAAGTAAGATGTTGTTTCGGTTAATTTTCCAATTTTTTTTTTATTTTGAAATGTATGAAAATCCAACCGTAAAACACACAACACATATTGAAAGGTTATTTCTAGTTGTTATTACTTACAATTTTAACAATAATTATTTAATCACTACATGAACCAATATTTATTCCTGAACGGGATAACGCAGCTCTAGACGTTTAAGTTAAATAGTCCTTAATTTCGCATTTTAGAACTTTATTTCAAGTTTTAATTTTATTATTATTATACTCCTTCACATATCCTTCAGTACGTAAGTAAAGAAAAATAGAAGGTTCAATATTTCCAAAACTTTTCCTCTGCTTTACTTCTTAGTGTTCCGTACTGAACACTTATGGGATCACCTCGGTGTCTGTCCGTCTGCCATGCACAATTCTCACCGAAACTATTTGACATAGAAAGTCGTTGAAATTTGGCACAAATGTAGGAATTGATCGTCACCAATAGAATAACATAGAAACTGGATCAGCATCAATCAGTCGAGCAAACGGCATTCCGAAAATACTACTGAACTTGTGATCACCTATTAACCGCAAGAATACTTATAGAAAAAGCAGTTGAATACAACCTTGAACTCTATATGTCCTTTGTAGATTACGAAAAGGTATTCGACTCCATCGAACACTGGGCAATAATGGAAGCACTCAACCATGCACGGGTGGATTTTCACTACACAGCTTTGATAGGGAATATATACAAAAAAGCCACAGTATCTGTGAAAATACACTAAATCACAGGAAAGTTCCCTGTTAACAGGGGTATACGACAGGGCGACACAATTTCACCAAAATTGTTTACACTTGCCCTGGAGCAGATATTCAGGTAAATACACTGGCCAGACAAAGGAATAAACATATGTGGAGAACGCCTAAACCACCTAAGATTTGCCGACGACGTAGTCTTAATTGCAGATAAACTGGAAGACTTGAAATCCAATCAAGAGCAGTGGGTCTAAAAATCAATTTAAGTAAAACCAAGACAATGTGTCCAGAAGATCCGGAAATTGTTATCAGAGAAACACCAATTAAGAATGTCAACTCATATACGTATCTCAGACAAACATTGACAAAAGAAAACAAAGAACTAGAAATAGATCGCAGAAGGAGATGACATGGGGGGCATTTAGGAAACTATCTTATATACTTAAGAACAAGAAAAATCCTCTACACCTGCGGGCCAATGTGTTCGATCAGTGTGTACTGCCAGTTTTAACTTACGGAGCACAGACTTGGACCCTAACAAAACAAATAGTAACGAAATTACAGACAACACAAATAGCAATGGAAAGATCAATTTTGGGTATTACCTTGAGAGATAAAAAGAGGAATAGGTGGATAAGAGAAAGAAGGAGAGTGGGGGACGTTGTAAAGAGAGTGACACTCCTAAAATTGGATTATGCAGGACACATAACCAAATCCAAAGAAAATAAATGGACTACAAGAATAATACAATGGAGACCATGGTCCGGCAGAAGGAACAGAGGGTGGCCACAAACGCGATGGTACTACGATATCAAGAGAGTTGCAGGACTACCGTGGTTAAGAGTAGCGCAGGACAGGGATAGGTGGCGACAGTTAGGGGAAGCTTATATCCAATACTGGGCTGAAGAAGGTTAGAGAGATAGGAATTGATGGCCCAACTAGAACCGTGTAGTTTTGAAAGTTAAATTTTGACTTAATGGATTAGTTTTTTTTTTGGGGGGGGGGGGTGAAATCGGAAAATTTACCAAATATATATGATGTACTTGCTCCCGCTTTCCTTTGTATTAATTTTTAAAAAAAATGGTCAAAAAGCCCTGTCCATCTACCATATCTCGAGAAGTACTGAGCGAAAAATTTTGAAAAGATTTTGGAATATTTTCCATAAGGTATAGATTGAACGAAAATTATCACGAGTGCATTACCTTTGATAATTTATATATAAAATTTTAAGTTCATCAGTTTTCAACAAGAATCGGAAACTAACTTTGTTCAAAAACCCATTTGGGGTATGTGACGTCATTGACCATTTTCTACCTCCGTAACAAAAATTTTTATTTTAAAAGCAATCACCATAGGAACACTAATGGCGCAAGTCCGACTTGCACTTGGCCGGCCCTTTTTTTCTGGTCTTAATACCTGACCATAGAGTACTTATTTTATTTTACCGTTCTTTTTTTCTTAATTAGGATTCGGTTTAATAAAGTATAAAATTGACATTTCCACCAGGCGCCATATTCCGACTTATAAATTAGATTTTCATGCACGTTACACATGCACGGTCCGTACAGTATGTGACAAAAAGCGTTTAGTCATGTTTTAATTAGCATTAAAAGTATAAAGCGATTTGCGTAAACGATTAGGCTAATTAAATTAGTCCATTAATTTAATTAAATTGCCGTTCTCCCTTATGTGCGTTGCGTTTGCCAGTGCAGTTTTGGCGCAATTTGGAGCGTTCACCTGTACAAGGGTTTGTGTTTTTATGTGTACGTGTATAGGGCCAATAAATGAATCCTAAACGTTTTTTAAACATTTAAAAATGTGAACCATTTAAAATACATCAAATCCGAAAAAAAGATTAAAATCATTTTTTTCATTGTAGAGGCGTACAGGCGCAGTAATAATTTGTGTTTTTTATGGACGTAGCACGCGTACTGCAGCAAAATCCCTAAAGCGCTACAGAAGCGACACGTGTGCGGAAAAAGGAATTCACGTTGGTCTTGAATCGCTGTAAATTGCACTCAGCAGAAACAGAACATATATTATTACAATACCTTATTCAATATAAGAATTATTAATCATTAACTACATTATTGAGTCCCCTACTACTCGTATATTTCGGATTATATGGTATAGAGACATTTGGTCTTATTTGCTTCGCGTGTAAAAAAGGTGGAATTCTGAATATTTAACCTGTATAACGTGTATTTATTAACTTGTTTATTAAGTCATCATCATAACCATTAACTCTAGTTATATTCCTAACACGATTCCTTTCATTACTGAAGTTTACTCTATTCAAAGGAAAAGTAACCAAACGATGAACTAAAAAATGTGATGCGGCTAATTTATGATGTTGGCAGTGAAATGAAATTAGGAATTTATCTATCTGTTCCTAAAGATTCTTTTCTTTGCAAACAACATAATTCAGCCGAATTACATTTTTTAGTTCGTCGTTTGGTCACTTTTCTTCTGAATAGATAACACAGGTCTGCAACAAAAATGCTGTCTGGATGTTTTCAACTGATTTCTATGTATTTAGGTGTTCTGAAAACTAAAAAAATACTCAAAAAATTCCAGAACGTCAGGTTATTTTGCAAAACGCAAAATTTTATTATAAAAAAGGGTTTTTTTTTGGACTAACTTGAAGTCATAAATAATTAGGTACAATTTTATTTTGATTACTGTTTTTAAATGTATACAGGCTATAATTATCATTACTTTCTAAATAAAGAACGCCCTGTGTGAGCTAAATTAACAAACATAAACGTTGTAACCAGAACGTGCGCGCTCCGATAGTGTAGAAAGTGGCGCGGTACAATTACGTGTTAACTCGTCATTGTTTTTATAGATCTTGGTTCAATATAGTGCAATGTCATCTGTGCGGAAGTGTGTGAATTCGTCTGACAGTTTCTGTTATATTTGTGGCGAATATATGGTATTAAAGCAACAACTTAATATTACGGACTTTGTAAAAAAAGTATACGTATTTTGGCTTAAAACTTGGAGATCAGGATAAAGTTTGGGCACCTCATAAAGTCTGCAAACGATGTGTTGAAGACCTTCGAAATTGGTTTAAAGGCAAGAAAAAAGCTTTCCGATATGCGATTCCTATGGTATGGCGCGAGCAAAAGAACCATAGTGATGATTGTTACTTTTGTTCGTGTAATGTGAAAGGGTATAATTCAAAATGGAAGCAGTCCATTTCATAGCCCAATCTGCAATCAGCTATTCGTCCCATCCCTCATGGGACCGAAATAAAAGTGCCCAAGGCCCCTGCTACCTTGGAAGAGATTCCAAGTTCTGACGATGATGGTGCTGTACCTGAACCCGATGACAAGTCAAGTTTTCAATTTGAAGATGACAGCAGTCCGAAATTGTTTTCCCAGGACGAGCTAAATGATTTGGTAAGAGACTTGAATCTTCCCAAAAACGCTGCTGAGTTTCTTGGATCAAGGCTCAAAAGCAGGAACTTACTTTTGCCGGGAGTGTCTTCCTCCTGGTTTAGATATCGTGAGAAGCAGTTCACTTCCTACTGTACCCAAGAGGACGAGTTGGTTTATTGTACCAATATTGAAGGTTTGATGGATACATTTAAGATCTCATACGACCCAGCACAGTGGCGTATTTTCATAGATTCTTCAAAAAGAAGCCTTAAAGCAGTCCTGCTTCACAATGGCGGTTTCTATGCTTCCATTCCTGTTGGTCATTCCGTACACCTCAAGGAAACCTACAAGAACTTGGAATTGGTTCTTTGCAAATAAAAATATAAAGACCACGGTTGGCAAGTGTGCGGTGATTTAAAAATCTTGGGCATGTTGCTCGGACAACAATCTGGGTTTACCAAATTCCCTTGCTTTTTGTGTCTATGGGATAGTAGAGACCGAGCAAATCACTGGACCAAAAAGTGTTGGCCTCCGAGGGAGCTTAAAGTTGACGAAAAGAACGTCCTGCATGAAACTTTGATGCCTCCTCATAAAGTTCTTCTACCACCGCTTCACATAAAGCTGGGATTGATAAAGCAATTTGTAAAGTCACTTCCAAGAGATGGAAATTGCTTCAAATACTTAATATCAAAGTTTCCAGGCCTCTCGGAGGCAAAGTTGAAAGAAGGTGTTTTCGTTGGACCAGATATTAGACGGCTTATGGCTGATCCACAATTCATCACAACCATGACGGATCCTCAAAGAAAAGGGTGGATTGCCTTTAAAGAGGTCATAGAGAAATTTTTAGGCAATAACAAAGACCCTAACTACAAACAAATCGTCAAAAGAATGTTAAAAGCATTTCAAGCTTTAGGTTGCCTAATGAGTTTAAAAGTACATTTTCTTCATTCCCACCTCGACTACTTTCCAGAAAATTTAGAAGATCTGAGTGAAGAGCAAGGTGAACAATTTCAAAAATAGGTTTTGTTACGCAATTATAAATTTAAAAAAATTTTTTTAGTCTTTTATCTTTTATTTTAAGATGATAACTTGTTTAACATAGATACCTACATTGTCAGAAAACGTGACGTTCTATGACAAAATGAAAGTCATTTTCGGATTCAGTACACCCAAAAACATAAGAATTACGCAAAAAAACCAAAACAGCTCTCAGTTTTTTTTTTGCAGACTTGTATAATGAATGAACTGCCAACCAGTCGCACTGCTTTCAATAATATCGAAAGTTTTTGAAAAGACTATCAATCAGCATATTTTAAAATATCTTAAAGGATTTAACACTATGAGGGATCATCAATATGGCTTTCTTAAGCAAAGATGTAACACATGTTTAGAACAACGTAATTGAATATTTTGGAGGATCTCAAACGGTTGCACTTGATATGTCCAAGGCATCAGACCGTGTTTGGCACGACGAATTGTTGGCTAACTTGGGCTCTTATTGTATGTCTGAAAGGTATTGTTTATGGCTCTCATGTTTCCTCAGAGAGCGTTTTTTACGAGTTGTGGTCGACGGATTTCTTTCTAACATATTCACTATCAACGATTATTTATATTAACGATCTGCTGGAAAGCACCAGAAATCTAATCTATAGCTTTACGCTTATTTCTTCAGTCACTTTGAACGCTTGAACATCGACTACTTATGCAAATATTCGCAGACAGCGGGGAGTCTTAACAAAGACATGGAAGAAATTTTATTGCGGGGTAACAGTAACCAAGCAGAATTTAACGCTGCAAAATCCTAGGTGACTGTTTTTTCTAAAACAGTTGACGCAGCGGAACCCGACATGAGAGCAAATATGTCTTGGCATGTACAGGGTGAGTCAACGATAGAGTAAAGTTCATTATCTCATTTGTTTCGGGAATGACGAAAAATGTTAAATACAATAGTTTTAGGGAATGTTAAGGTGCACAGTTTAAAATTATTTCTGAGTATACAAGGTACTTCAAAAAAGTGTGGCCAATATAATATATGTTTTTTAAATGGAACATCCTATTTTCTAATTTATTTTTAAATTCTGCGTAAAATTTTATAACTTTTTTATTAATAATGTTATTTACCTAAACCTAGTAGTTTTTCTAATATTTTAGTTTTTTTAGAAAAATATTAGTTTTCAGTTTTGTAAAAAATTGCCAGTAGCGCCATTGTTTCTGAAGGTGGAATACGCATAATTGATACGAGCGTGCTATAGAGATGAAAAAAAAAGATATATGTAAAGAAATTTGAGTTAGATGCTACAGGGTGTTCAAAATAAATTTATACATTTCTACTATTTTAAATTGAAAAATCTCAAATTTTTTAAATGACACACTCTGTATATTGTTATTTTTTCTGATAGATTTTACAAAACCCTTCAACTTTTATCATAGTTGTCAAGACACAACAGAAATGTAGGCATTGTCAAATTTTGACATGTCTATTAAGCAAGTAAAAATAGTTTAATTTGTTGTAGTAAGTGACGTATAAAGGTTATGGATTTTCCTAAAAATGTATTAATTGATATGGTTTATATACTGGGCGAGGCGGGAAAAAATTGTCTTTTGGCAGTAAGGCTTTACGGATGACGCAAAAGAAATGGAGATTTTACTTCATGTTTAAGATAATCTCCAGGTCAGCAGCCGTCAACTAGCTGACTTATCTGATACATCCCAATCTACGGTTAATCGCACCATGAGAAAATACAACTATCATCCCTTTTACCAAGAACTTCAAGACCGTGATTTTAAACGATGAGTAAACTTTTGTACCACCATGAATGGAGCAATAGAGGCCGATCCAAATTTTTTATCCGAAATAATGTTTTCAGATGAAGTTACTTTTCGCAGTTAACAGCCATAACATGCATTATTATTCAACAGTTAATCTATTTTGAGTCCGGGAAATTCAAAACCAAAACCATTGATCGCTTAATGTATGGTGTGGAATATTAAATTTTCGAATTGTTGGTCCATATTTTATCTACGAACCGCTTAACGAGCTTAGATATCTAAATTTTTTGCAAAACGAATTACCCCAGCTTCTTGAAGAAGTTGATAACTTTGAAAGGGAACAAATGTGGATTCAACAAGACGGAGCTCCTGCTCATTCCCACCGGAAGTTCGGGAATTTTTAAACGATTGTTACCCACAAAAATGGATCGGTAGGGATGGATTCATTCAGTGGCCCTCTCGATCATGTGACTTAACACCTTTAGACTGCTTTTTGTGGGGCTACATTAAAGATCGTGTTTATGTGAATACCCCTTACAACACCAGTAGATATGGAAACCAGGATACGGGATGCGTGCAGGACAATAACGCCCTTTATGCTAAGGAAAGTGAAGGAAAATATAGTGAAAACGACTAAACATGTGTATTCAAGTAGACGGGCATATTTTTGAACATTTATTACGTCATAATAATTAATCATTAGATAAGTTAAACTATATTAAAATTATTATTAACTATTTGTTTATGTTTTCACAATAGCGTAAGTGTATTAAAAACAAGGGTAAAAATTGAAAAATTCAAAATAAATTGAAAACTATTAGAAATAGGTATATGACTTACTTATTAAAAGTTGGAGGGTTTTGTAAAATCTATCAAAAAAAAAATAATATACAGGGTGTGCCATTTAAAAAATTTGAGATTTTTCAATTTAAAATAGTCTAAATGCATAAATTTATTTTGAAGACCCTGTAGCATCTAACTTAAATTTCTCTCTCTATAGAACGCTCCTACCAATTATGAGTATTCCACCTTCAGAAACAATGGCGCTACCAGCAATTTTTTACAAAACTGAAAACTACTATTTTTTAAAAAAAAATTAAAATATTAGAAAAATTACTAGGTTTAGGTATATAATATTATTATAAAAAAAGTTATAAAATTTTACGCAGAATTTAAAAATAAATTGGAAAATAAGACGTTCCATTTAAAAAAGCATATGTTATATCGGCCACAATTTTTTGAAGTATTTAAAAATAATTTTAAACTGTACGCCTTAACATTTTCTAAAACTAATGTATTTAACATTTTTTTTGTCATTCCTGAAACAAATGAGTTAATGAACATAACTTTATCGTTGACTCACCTTGTACATGTCTTATGCATAGCAAAAAGAGCTTCTCAAAAGCTGGGAATACTATTTCGAACTAGAAAGCTTTACACTCCACAAAAACTGTTAATCCTATACAAAGCTTAAATTTGACCAACGTTGAAATACTGTTTCCTTGTTTGGGACTCTGCTCCCAAACATACACTGCACTTGTTGAACTTTATTCAGAAGAGAGCTGTTCACCTGATTAGAGGCCCCGAACTCACCAGAAACCTTGATTCCTTGGAACATCGAAGAGTGGTTGGCGACTTGAGTCTGTTCTAATAATGAAAGAAATCGTATTAGGAATATAATTAAGGTTAATGGTTATGACCATGTCTTAATAAACAAGTTAATAACATAAGTTCAGGTTTAACTATTCACAATTCCACCTTTTTTACACGCGAAGCAAATAAGACCAAGTATGTCTCCATACCATATAATCCTAAATATAGCAGGGGACTCAATAAAGTATTTAATAAGGTAGGCGTCACCTTAGTCTATAAGTCATCAGACAATTTGAGGAATATCTTAGGAAATCTCACAAGATTCCTAATTCTGAGAAAAGTGAAAGTTATGAAATTAGTTGTAGTGATCGTGACAAAAAATATGTTGGGCAAACTAAAAGGTCAATTAAAACACGATTTAAAGAACATTTAACACATTTAAAATACGATAGAACAGAAAATTCTGTCATTGCCGAGCATGAAGCTGATCATACTGGAACATTAGATATTCTAAGATTAATTAAAAATGTATCTGACTAAGTAAGAATAGGGTAGATTTGTAGTTTAGCTTTAGTCAATCATCTCTTCTGATGAAGCTAACATGGTTAGCGAAACGCGCGTCGAGTGCAAAAATAAAGTGTTTGGCGCAGCGGTAATATATTTCAACTCGATCTTTTAAAGGATATATATTTTATGGTAAAAAATTAATCATAAAACAGTTTAGTAGAGGAAAAGCTTCTATAAAAATTGAACATTCTCAACTCTAAGAATCCAACCAAATATACTACATGGGGTGAAATATGCCAAGACTTTTGAAGAAAACACAACGTTTTTGCCAAAAATCGATTAATTCTTCCACATAGTTTCCTTCAAGAGCGATACCTTTATTCCAGGGATCTTCTAAGGTTTCAATACGTCCCATATAGTACTGTTTGTCGATCTCTTTAAAATAAGCCCCAGTTTCCCATTCGACTTCTTCATTTAAGCCAAATCTCTTTCCCTGTAGCCACCTTTTCAAATTTAGAAAGAGGTAATAATCACTGAGGGGCGAGGTCTGATGAATACCGCTGGTGCGGAAGCAATTTATATAAGAATTGGTCCAATTCCACCTTCGATTTAACGGAGTTGTGAACGTGTTGCTGCTACGGAAAAGGCTATCTTCTATTTTGGTAAAACAACACAATTCCCAGTAATTATTCGCCCCTTCTCAGGATAATCGATCAGGATTATTTCATGCGCATCCCAAAAAATACCTTTCCAGCTGATGTTTGTGTTTCATGCAGCTATGTACAGCTACTCTGGCTGACTGCATATTGAACTCAGGCGTGTATTCGTGGATCCATGTTTCTTTATTTTTATGGGTCTAGCACACGTGCTGCAGGGAAGTCCCTAAAGCGCTCCAGGAGCGGCATGTGTGCGGAAAAAGCGATTCACGTTGTTCTTGAATAGCTGTAAATTGTACTCGGTGGGAAACACAGCCCTGGGCAAATCATTCCAAAGGGATGATGTTCTCCATATAAAAGACTGTTTGAAAGGCGTTGTACGTGGAGTAACAAACTGACGGATGTGAAGCATTAGCGCGACGTGTATTTCTAACATGCACCGCTCTGAGAGGAATTAAGCGGGCTACATCCTTCGAACACTTTCCATGAAAATAGTTGTAGAACAGACTCGAGTCTCCAACCGTTCTTCGACGTTCCAGCGAATCAAGGCCGCCGGTCAGTTCCTGGTGTCCAATCAGACGAACAACTTTTCTCTGAACAGGATCCAATAAACGCAGTGTATGTTTGGGAGTGGAGCCCCAAACATGGGAGCTGTATTCCATAGTTGGTCGAAGTTGAGCTTTGTAAAGAATTAACAGTTATTGTGGAGTGTAAAGCTTTCTGGTTCGAAATAATATTCTCAACTTTTGAGAAGCTCTCCTTGCTATGCCTGCAACATGTTTATGCCAGGACATATTTACTCCCAAATTAACGCCCAACAAATTGAGTGACGATGCTAGGGGAATGGAGTGCCCCGACATAACTTTGTCGGGTTCAGCAGCGTTAACTTTTTTAGTAAAAACTGCCGCCTGGGTTTTTGTAGCGTTAAATTCCACTTGGTTACTGTCACCCCAAGATAGAATTTCTTTCAGGTCTTTGTTAAGTTGAACGACCTCCTGCTGTCTGCGGATATTCGCCTGAGTAGCAAGTTAATATTACCTAAGTTGTTTACATTGACATTGGAGGAAATGTTCAAACAACTTAATTGAGACAATAAGGGCATATCCATAGACGGAGAACAGCTACACCATCTGCGTTTTGCAGATGATATCATATTGATCAGCGAAACTACCGAATAGCTGCGAACTGAACGATAAATCGAAACAAATTGGTATGAAGATCAATAGGGTAAGGTGCCCCAAGTATGCGCGGTTTAGGAATAAAATGACATAAATCAGATAAAAACGGTTACAATGAAATCACAAAATGTTTATTGTAATGATCAACAAATCAGCTTTAATATACTATATAAAAAATCAACTTAGTCTTATACTCTGTTAAATAACAATCTAATTGGAAATCGTGGGAGATTGCGCACTCTTGATATTACAATTCCACAAGAGTACGCATGATAGTCCCAATGAGTGCGCATGCTACCTTAACAGTGCGCAAGCTAATTTACACGCATAAATCGCACTTATAGATTCCAATGCCGATGTAAGATGTGCCACCATTCAGTGCACAAGCTGCACTGGATCCAGTCTTCAACAATAGGCTCCTTATAATTCTCTTGGCAACCACATTTTTTTCTTATTCTTTGGTGGTTTTTTTTGGTTTTGATGGCGGTTTCTGCGATGTTTTACATATTATTCTGGGTATTTTTTTCTTACTAGCTTCTTCTTTTACTACGGTTTGATGCTTTTCGGGCAAAAGATGCTTTTGGAAGTGAAGCAATGTCCATAAATGAGCAAGTTGGTTCATCAGTATGTATCTGTTTTTCTCCCAATGGTGTGCTAGATGGACTGTGAAAACTCGCCACTTTTTCTGTCACTGCAGTATTTTGTGTGTGTTCTTCTGGCAAAGGCACACTAGTAGAAGTGCGCGGAATCATCGCTTGACTAGTTGTTGCAATGTTGAGTACACTTTCTGTTAAGTCGTTCTGCTCAGCAATTGAAATATTACTTGCATATTCTTCCAGCCTCTCAGTTACCATACTAGAAAGAAAATCAACGTCACTAAATAGATCTCTATTGAAAGGACATATTCCTCCAACTTTGAAACCTTCGACGGCGTTAGAGATATTTGCAATCCTCATATAAGCAGCGTTGAACAAAGTGGCTATCTAGTAGATGGTAATAGGTCTTCCAGGATGATTTATCATCCATTTTTCACACTGACTTGCGAAATATTTCTTCAGTGATGAAAAAAAAGCAACCCTCTACGGTTGCATCTTATGCGTGCTATAAGGCGGAATAGAAATGACGTGAATGAAATTTTTTCTACAAAAGTTTACTACAGCTAAACTGGTAACATAATTATCCAAAACCAATAACACCGGACAAGTCTCTGTTCACTTGGCATGGTATTTAAAATGATTCAGCCAGTCCAAGAATAAATCTGTATTCATTCTACTAGACTCTGTAACAAGACCTATAGAATTTGCTGGAGCTCCATCTAACAACTCCGCCTTCATATGTTTATGGGGAAATATAAAGGCTGGTGGTATATAATTTCCCGATGCACTCATCACAGAGACAACAGTAACATTTATTCCTCTCTCTGTGCTACCGATTTTATTGACACACCTTTTTCCTTTGACGCTAACAACTTTTGGCGCTTTAGTCGGAACTGTAGAAAAGCCAGATTCGTCCATATTATATATTTGACAAGGTTGAAAGTTGTGTTTGTTCTGTATGTTTTCTAATTGATCGTAGAACCTGTCCACTTGAGGCTTATTAAAGCCCATAGCGCGGGCAATGCTGGTTGAAGTCGGTTGGCGAACTGCTATATCCGGGTTTCGGCGCATAAAATCTCTAACCCAATGCTTTCCAGCCATCTTGGTTTCTTTGTTAAATTAATGTACAATATAATTTTTTTCGTCATATTCATACACAACAGATCGTAACTTCTTTAGCGTAATCCCATAAAAAATAGCATCTAAAGTCTTTATATGATCAACTAGCTCTTTTTCCACATCAACCGTTAAGGTGGGTCTAAATCTGCCAAAGGATGTAGCAACGTCTTCTCTTTTTAATCTTTTACGTAGCCGATGTCCGAGCGTTCAAAGTGAATGAAGCGATAAGGGTATTGTCATCTGCAAAGCTGTAGATTAGATTTCCGGTCTTTGCATTTGCATTCTTTCTACATTGTTACGAATTGACGCAAAAACTCCAAACAGGATTCTGAATCTTTGACACGTTGCTGTTTTTGATCAGTCATGAGAGTGTGCAACACCCATCGGGCACATACCTTTTTCATATGCAAATATTCATGCAAAATATGCCTTACGTATTCTGTTGATGTCTTCACGATGTCAGCTATCTCTCTCACTTGCACTTTACGGTCATTCAGGACAATATGATGGATTTTCTTTTGGTTTTTTGGAAGGTCTGCCTCATTTAGACGCCCGGAACGTGGTGCATCATCGGTGCTACTACGACAGCATTTAAGTTCACTAAACCATCGACATATTGCGAAACAGATGTGCCACAACACTTCTCAAGCCATTCTTGACTTCTGGCTCTATTTTTTCTCATCACGAAGCAATGTTTAATCAACACATAATATTCTTTTTGTTCCATCGTTTTGCAAAAATCGTTTCTAAGGATTGGCACTAACTGTAAATCATATTTTTTTTTGTTTATACTGCCATCTCTCGGAAAGCCTCGGGACTTGATTCTATACTTAACATTTGCAGTTATATCTCAATTTTCATTTAGCCATCAACCAAAATATTTTAACAACTCGTATAATATTAGAAAAACACACAGGCAATAAGCCATGGAAAGCTATTAAAATTAAATAAGGGTTTCATTAAACCCATCCAAAACTGTGCGTGCATGCGTACAGAGCGTATACAAATGAGAAATATGCGAAAAGGGAAATATCTAATAACTCTGTAAATTAGAAGTTACGAGGCCAATTTCAATTTAGTGGCGGTTGGTTGCTTCATTATAAATTTCATTTTGTGTTATTAAATACCCCGACTGGAGTAATTTGTTCATTAATGCCCTGTATATTTTATAAACATTTGTGGAAGTAGATTGTTGTCTGGCTTCTAAATTGGGCTCTTTCAGTACCCAAATTTATATTTAATGAAGTTCATTTCGGTTTATATTTATTGCGTATGAGTTTCTTTTTTGCAAACTCATTGTTTACGCTTAAACAGGGGCAAATTAACATGATTCTCAAATGAACAGCACACATATTGAATTGTATTTCTAAATTCATTAAAACATATAAATAAGTACAGTGAGTCAAGTAAGAACGTATCCGCGATAATTCATTTTTGGTAGATGCGATTCTAGCGATTCAACAAAAAATCGGTAGAGGGAACTTTTGTCTACGACATATTTTAGTAAAAGTATCAGTCGATTCCGTCGAAATCACGTAAATTTCAAAACGAGTCACTTGTTTGCGCGCTGGTTCGAGTCAGTCTTTTTTTGTTTCCATCCAAAGGACCCTAAAATGACACATTTCGCAGCCACTAAGTATATTAAAAACCCGATGTCGTTTGTGAAGAAGTGGATAGGTCGTTTTTACGAAACGAAAATGTCGACGACTTGCCAAAATGTGACTCGGTAGGCAAAGTCATTTCAAAAGTCGAGAAACGAATCGTGTCTTTGTTTTCACGGGAGCTGAAATTGACGCTGCGTCAAGAACCGGCAAAATTAGGAAAATCTGGTTTGAATGTGTCCCATGAGACCATTCGACAACATCTTCGTACTCATGATGTCAAATTCCGAAACACGTTGAAGAAACTTTTGCTGGGCAAAAATCACGTTGCGAAGCAGCTCGCTTGGGCCCACGATAAGATACTAGAACGGCTCTCAAAATCGCCGGACGCCAACCCTATTGAAAACGTTTAGTCCCTCGTAAAGAAAAAGCTCAGAGGAAAGACTTTGACCCAGTTGTCTCGCAAATTTACAGAATGTGCAGAAAATCTCGTCGACAGCATGCCTCGAAGATGCCAGGCGATTATTAATGCAGGAGCCGATTGGATAACTTACTAAAGTAATTTCGCGATTGTTAGCACACCAAAGAATATTTTGATGGCAAAAAATGTTCTCGAAACACATTTTTTTAAGATTACGAGCGGTCACATTTTTACTGGACAGACTGTATGTGTTTTACTTCTTACTGAGCCATTTAAACATTTTTAAAATAAGAAAACACATTTTAATTATACGAGGGTGGATTGATAAATCTGGTAAATTTCTACGAAATGGCGGGAAATTTTGTTAAGCGGCATGAGTGATTTTTGTAACGGTTGTGTTCAAAGTATCAAACAGCTGCAACGCGCAGATGTTTGTTCGCAACCATCGTAAGTGATCGGTGTTGATCGGTGTTAACGTATCGTGCAGTGATAAAACAGTTTTATTTAAAAAATGGGCTTCTCAGATAGAAACTGAGACGATTTATTACTGGATAAATGAATTTAAACGTGACCTTACGGGCACGACAAAGGCTGCAGGTTCAGGAGGTCCGATTGAAGTTTCTTTTGGAGAAATAAAAGAAAAAAAAAAGAAAGTTCTAAAAATGAAAAAGCTGAGTGCGCGATAGGTGCCGCATTGGTTGACTCCCGACCACAAACGCACGAGGAAGGATATTTTAAAATCGTGTTCGAAAAAGTTGCAGTGTAATCAGAAAGACCCCTATGGGTTGGGGAAGGGAAAAATGCACCGAAAAAAGCGAAAACAGTTTTATCGGCGGGAAAAATTATGGCAACTGTTTTTTGGGACTCACAGGGTGTCATTATGATTGACTATTTGGGCTGTTGCAAAAACAGAAGTACACGAGCTGGGCCCAATCTACCCTATTCTCCAGATATGGCCTCCAAGAGACTGTTTTGTTTCTTAACCTGAAAAATTGGTTTGAGAGAGAAGAAATTTTCCTCGAAGAGGTTATCTGTGCTGTAAACAAATATTAGGCACAGTTCGAAACATTTTTTTTTTTCTAAAGGAATAAAAAATGGGAATTTCGCTGGTCCAAATGTGTTGACCTCAATAGAGATTATGTTGAGAAATACATTTTTGTTTTTGCAAAAAAATATAGTTTACCTTATTTTTTACAGGACTTTTCAATCCATCCTCCTATACATATTTTTACTTCCTCGTAACATCTGATATATTTTATGAATATTCATTGTTGAACAATTTACGAATGTTTTCTCGTTTGCACACAATATGAAAAGCTTCATTAACTTTTTCCTTTATTTATATTTTATTATATTTCCTTCCTGATGGAAATGTGCCACAGTTCAGCCGATACCTAAAAAAGGCAAGAAGACCTTGCCAAATAACTACCGACCAATCGCACTACTCTCAATAATATCGAAAGTCATGGAAAAGGCTATCAATCAGCATCTTCTAAAATATCTTGAAGGATTCAACATTATTAATGATCACCAATATGGCTTCCGTAAAAATAGATCAACAGGAGATCTTCTGACTTATGTAACACATGTTTGGAACAACGCAATTGAACACTTTAGAGAATCTCAAGCGGTTGCTCTTGACATATCCAAGGCATTTGACCGTGTTTGGCACAATGGGCTGTTGGCTAAGTTACGTTCTTATGGTATATCTGAAAAGTTCTGTTTGTGGCTCTCATGTTTCCTCAGAGAGCGTTCTTTACGAGTGGCAGTCGACGGATTTCTTTCTAACACCTTCACTATCAACGCCGGTGTGCCCCAAGGTTCCATACTATCTCCTACTCTCTTCCTTATTTATATTAACGATCTGCTGGAAAAGACCGAGAATCCAATCTATAGCTTTGCAGATGACAGTACACTTATCTCTTCATTCACTTTGAATGCTCGGACATCGACTACTCAGACGAATATCCGCAGACAGCAGGAAGTCATTCAACTTAACAAAGACCTGGAAGAAATTCTATCTTGGGGTGACAGTAACCAAGTGGAATTTAACGCTACAAAAACCCAGGCGGCAGTTTTTTCTAAAAAAGTTAACGTTGCAGAACCCGACATAGTTATGTCGGGGCACTCCATCCCTCTAACATCGTCACTCAATCTGTTAGGCGTTAATTTGGGAGCAAATATGTCCTGGCATGAACATGTTGCAGGCATAGCAAGGAGAGCTTCTCAAAAGTTGGGAATATTGTTTCGAACCAGAAAGCTTTACACTCCACAACAACTGTTAATTCTTTACAAAGCTCAAATTCGACCAACTATGGAATACTGCTCCCATGTTTGGAGCTCCGCTCCCAAACATACACTGCATTTGTTGGATTCTATCCAGAGAAGAGCTGTTCGTCTGATTGGACACCCGGAACTGACCGACGGCCTTGATTCGCTGGAACATCGAAGAACGGTTGGCGACTTGAGCCTATTCTACAAGTACTTTCATGGAAAGTGTTCGAAGGATGTGGCCCGCTTAATTCCTCCCAGAGCGGTGCATGTTAGGAGTACACGTCGCGCTAATACTTCACATTCGTATGAGGTTCAGCTTCTTACTCCTCGTACAACGCTTTTCAAGCAGTCTTTTATATGGAGAACATCATACCTTTGGAATAGTTTGCCCAGGACTGTGTTTCCCATCGAGTACAATCTACAGCGATTCAAGAACAACATGAATCGCTTTCTCCGCACACGTGTCGCTCCTGTAGCGCTTTAGGGATTTCCCTGTAGCACTTGTGCTAGACCCATAAAAAAAAAACTTAATCTTAAAGCAATTATTGATAAATAAATAAATTTTTCCAGTTTAATCTTATTCGCTAAACCTAGCAAGCTATTATTAATATTTTCCAGTTTCCGAAAACCGTTCCTTTCACTCGTCCTCTAATGAACTGAAACTTTCTAGACTGAACTTTTGTTCAGCTCCAACTACCACTACGATCGCAAACATACCGCATGACACGCTTCCAGTTGCGTTCCGACACACTCGAAAATCTAGTCTATCCATTCATCGCTCAGTTTAGCAGGTACTTCCTATCGCGTTTTTTCTTAGGCTATTAGACTGATGAATTTAATGAGACCGAATTTTTGAGCAACTTTAAATTTGCTTAGATTTATATCATTTACAATAATTTATTTGCGGCTCTTTACAGTATCCAAACGCCATACACTACTTTCTTTTTCTACCTTGGTAGTGTTTCAAATCATGCTGTGGCCGGTACTTGGCCAAGTGGAGCTTTTTTATTAATCTTGAAAACCTAAATATCAATAAAAACTATCTATACTAAATTCACTGAACGTGTATGTACGTGTAAAATGATAGACCATTTAAGTCAGGGATGTCAAAGATACAAAAATGTGTATAACAGGGATGTCGAAGATACAGCCCGCGGGCCGCATCCGGCCCCCGGGACGTATCAATAAGGCCCGCGATCGCAATGTGTCACAGAAAGAAGAATCATGTTTTTTAGAGCTTTTAGACTTCACTCGATTCCTCTACGGAAGTTTTAAAATGCGCACACTACATTTATAAGTAATTTCAAGGGCAGCGCGTGCCTTGACAAGCGAGAGAGATAGACAGTAACGCCATCTCTTAGCAACAAGCGGAAATACCCTATTATTTTTGTTGAGAACAATAGAATCTTCCACGCGCTTCGAGTCTAGACTAGAACCTTCCTTATCGATATTATAAAAGGAGTGCGTCGGCGCGACGTGAGTCAGTTGAGTGTGAGTCGAGTAATCGAAGCGATACGGTCGGAGAAGGATTTTAGTTGTACTGCGAAGTAGTGATTGTGAAGGTATTGTGCATTTGTTTGTGTCGTGCGCGTGCGATATCCATAATTGTTGTGTCGAGTTCCATAATTGTTACGATTTTAGCATAATGTCACAAAAACGTAAAGTTGATAGTGAGTGCAGAGTTTTTCAGTCTAAATGGGAAATTGCATATTTTTTCATAGAATGGAAAGGTAAACCACTGTGTTTGATTTGCAATCAAACAGTTGCTGTTTGTAAGGAGTTTAACTTGAAGAGACACTATGATACGAATCATAAATCAAAATTCGATTGTTACACTGAAAAAATAAGAATGGACACATTGTCATTTTTAAAATCTAAACTTCAAGGTCAACAATCGATGTTTACTAAAGCTAATACTGAGAGCAAAGATGCCCTGAAATCAAGTTTTATTACTGCATTAGAAATCGCGAAGAGATCAAAACCTTTCACTGATGGTGATTTTATTAAAGACTGTATGTTGAAAGTTGCCGATGTTTCATTTCCATTTCAAAAGTCAATAATTCAAAATATTTCGCTGTTGCTTCAAGAATAAATGATTTATCTCAAAATTTGGTTCTTCAACTGAAGGAGAAAATTAAGGAATTTACAAACTTTTCACTGGCTGTTGACGAGAGCACTGATACTGTTGATACAGCTCAACTTGCTGTTATTATACGAGGTATTAACAGTAACTTTGAAATAACTGAAGAACTATTAAAGTGCGTTCCATTGACAGGTACTACAACAGCAAATGATATTTATTCTGCAATTGAGCATTTGATAGCAGAATATGAACTCGACTGGAATATACTTAGCAGCACAACTACGGATGGCGCTCCTGCCATGGCTGGCAAACATTCGGGCGTTGTAACTAAATTAAAACAGAAAACATCAGGGAATTTTGTGGGATTTCACTGTATAATTCATCAGGAATCATTGGCATCCAAACATTTAAAAATGGACCATGTCATGCAACCTATAATTAAAATAGTACATTTTATAAGGAGCAGAGGACTAAATCACCAACAGTTCAGGCAGTTTTTACAAGATTTGGACGAAAAGTTTTCTGATGTTCCTTACTTCACCGAAGTTCGTTGGCTCAGTCGAGGAGTAGTTTTAGAAAAAATTTTTGCATTACGTGACCCTATTCAAGCTTTCATGTTAGAAAAAGGCAACCCAATTGATTATGACAATGACTGGTGGGTTGATTGTGCCTTTTTGGTAGATATGAATAAACACTTGACTGATCTGAAAGTAAAGTTACAGGGTAAAAATCTGATTATCACTCAAATGTATTCATGTATTCAAGCCTTTGAAACAAAGTTGAGGCTGTGGGAAAATCAGGTAAAAAATCAAACTTTGGATCATTTTCCTCATTTAAAATCATTTGGCACAGTGAACCAAAAAAAATTGGATCAATATTCTCAACTTCTGCAAAATTTGATCACGGAATTCAACAATCGTTTTGAAGACTTTCACAAAATGAATGAAATGGAATTCCCAATTTTCAACAATCCATTCAATTTTGAAGCTTCACAGGCACCAGTTCATTTGCAAATGGAGTCGATAGATCTTCAATCGGACAGTAGTTTGAAAGAAAAATTTAAAGAGATTAACGCTCTTACATTTTATACACAATATTTCAAGAGTTTGGATAACTACCCGGAATTAAAAAAGCATGCAGCACGCATTCTCTGCATGTTTGGTAGCACCTATTTATGTGAGCAGATGTTTTCCGTCATGAAAATAAATAAGAACAAACATCGCACAAGACTTTCGAATGAACATCTCCAATCAATTCTTAAAATAACTACAACGAATATGATACCTGACATCAATGAGCTTGTCAAAAACAAGAGAAGTCAGGTATCTGGATCCTCGAGCTCAAAATAATTACTCTCTTTTATAACTTTGATATAATTTTTAACAACCGTATATTATATACTATATAATTAAATAAATAAAATGTTATAATAATTCAGTACATTTTTTTTATTTGAATCTGGCCCGGCTACACATTCTAAATTTAATATATGGCCCTCTGCAAAATTGAGTTTGACACCTCTGGTTTAAGTGTTGTGTGTGTAGCTTGACTTATGCTAGCTAGTTAGTTTTGGAGAATTTACACCATGTTAGTTTTGGAAGATTTATAGAATATATATTCTCTATATTAAGGAATAACATGGTGATCTGGTGTAACATTGCACCATTCTCCAAACTTTTCCACAATACCAGATGGCTTGTGCCCCAGAATCACAGAGAGTATTCCCTTAGGATCAGCTACACTCAGAATATATGTATCAGTATGGCATAGTGCTGTATACCAAATCGTTATATCCACTTAATGAACTTTCGGTGGCTACAATTTCAAATTTAAGTTATTATTTTTGGCCCCAGCAAAGAGCGGCTTTACATTGCAACACTTATCCGGTAGTCAACATTTTATTAAGTGCTGATTCCAACTTGACTCTCTCTATATAGGATGAATTATCAACCCAACTTAAAAAAAAAAATCTTAGAGCTTAAAAAATATATACAGTGACTCACAGCTTAAATGATGCAGTCGCTTTAAGAAAAAACTAACTGGTATGAGTGCCTGTTTATTTATTTGGAAAAAACAACTTATTGAAATTAAATTAGTAAAGAGTCTTCTAAAAAAGTATGAATTACTTTTTGTCTTAAATATGCCTTACTTAATTAACAATAAATAATTAATTAAATTGTATGCGATTTTAACGTCACATCTTAAATGATGCAAAATTCAATATACCAAAATTATTAGAGAAAACAAACTGTAGAATTTGAAATAAGCCTGCTAATATTTGGTCGAGCCTCCCTCATTATCAATAACGGCTTGTAACCTTCTGGACATTGATTCAACTAACTTTCTAGTATACTCCGGGGAAATAGTGTTCCATGCTTCCGTAATTTTTACTTTTAATTCAGTTTTATTTGATATTGGGGCACTATTTACTTTATTTTTTAATGTCAGCCACAAATTTTCAATTACATTTAAGTCTGGTGACTGGACTGGTGTTTTAATAACATTTGGACAGTTATAAAGCAACCAACTACGGACTCGAAATGACGTGTGCTTTGGATCATTGTCGTGATAGAACCGATAATTGTTTTCAATATCTAATTTTTGGGCACTAGCGACGAGATGCTGCCTTAGTATATCCAAGTACACATATTGGTTCATATTCCCTTCGACGAAATGCATGTTACCTACTCCTGCAGATGACATACAGCCCCATAACATCACTCCACCTCCACCGTGCTTTACCTTAGCTTTCATATTTTTCAATTTTAATTCTTCGTTAGGCTTTCTCCACACTGATATTTTTCCATCGGACCCAAATAAGTTTATTTTGGTCTCATCAGCAAATATTACTGAATTCCAGAAGTTCAAGTCTTTATTGATATGCTATCTGGCAAATTCCAATCTCACGCGTCTATTTCTTTGGCTAATGAAAGGCTTATTTCTAACAGTTCGACCATGTAAATTATTATTTCGCAAGATCCGTCGAACTGTTTCGGGGTTACACCTTTTTCCAAACTGTCTTTCCACCTCGGCGCACAACTTTGGCGCACTTTTTTTTGGATTATGTAATAACCTCTGTTAAAATCCATCTTTCTTCACGTTCATTGAAGATCTTATTTGGAGCCAACCTTGACTTATTCTCGACTCTATTTTCATTCCGGTAACGTTCAATGATATGCTGAACAGTTGACGGACATTTATTTACCATGTTGGTTATGTCTCTTTGGGTGTAGCCATTCCTGTAATGAGTAATAATTAAATTTCTTTCAGAAATTGTAGTTCCACGACCCCTTCTTAAACAATTTCGTTTTATTGAATGTAAACATGTCAAACTAAACAAAAAACAATTGCACTAAGAAATCAAAGCAACGCCGCCTTCGTAAATTTCAAAATGCGATCAGTTTTGACCCCTGTTGTTATTTTGCATCATTTAAGCTGTGGCATTAAAATTGCATATGATTTGATTAATTATTTATTGTTAATTAAGTAAGGCATATTTAAGACAAAAAGTAATTCATACTTTTTTAGAAGACTCTTTACTAATTTAATTTCAATAAGTTGTTTTTTTCCAAATAAATAAAGAGGCACTGAGACCAGTTAGTCTTTTCTTATAGCGACTGCATCATTTAAGCTGTGAGTCACTGTATATTTACACTTAATTACCTCTACCCTAGTCCAGGTTAGGTGTCTCGAATTATTTTATTCCATAAAAAATATATTTCTATATTACTTTGAACTTATTATCAGTGGAAAACTTTTAGCCTCTGGAACTTTGTTCAGTTGTTTAAACAAAAAGTAGTCGCAGGGCGTTAAATCATGGCTATATGGTGGATGTTGTGTGATGAAACTTGGTAAATCTACAGCTTTCTGTTCTGCAGCAAAGTTTTGGTACTCCATGAATTCGTGCGTTTTTCTCTAATAGCCTTCTTCACTAATTGTGGATCGCTTTTCCATATATTCAATAAGAAAATTCCTTCGCAGTTCCAAAAAACTTTGGTAATCAACATTTCAAGAGACTACTAGGTTCGCACCTGATTTAGTGCTGGAACGCTCTTATGAACCAATTGCATTGACTTCTGCTTCGTAAGAGAATCCCTGCTTTTATCACCTATAATTCTGTGCTCTCTAAAAAATCTTTTAGAGAAATTTCTTTCCTTGTCAGTTGCTGCTCTGATGTGAAGAATTTTGACATCTCCAAATCTTCGAGCATAACCTTGAAAACTGTCCTTTCGGATATTCTAACTTCTATAACAAGCAGTGACATCTTCAATTTAAGAGCAGAAAAATCTCAATAAGCCTGATGGTTTTCTGAGTTCTAATCTCAACCGACCTTGCCGATTCGTTTAAAAACAACTGCTAGGTCCACAATATTTGCAAGTCATTACCGAAAGTCGATCCACAGTTACAACTTCCATTCTTTAGCCCTGGGACTTTATTCTGTTCAGGCATATGAAGACCTTCAAATTATCTTTGGGTGATGAGTTGAAAGCTGCTGTAGCGTCATTTTTTGAGGCGCAAATAAAGTTGCGCGGGATTAAGTGTACTGATGAATTGAAGTTTACATCATTTCGAAAAATGTTATTATTTTTATTATTTTATTAATGTATATTTCCATGTAGATCAGTAAAAAAAGATTAAAATAGGGCATAGTTTAGGAACAGCAATAGTATGATTTTATCCTCTCACGGGTATCATCCGGAGAATTGTCCTGACTTTTGAACCTCGAAAAACTTGTGCTCTTTTGTTTATAAACAAATGAAGTTTTCAAAATGCGTTTTCTGAGCCTAAAATGTGAACAACTCCGGTTGTATAAGTCGGATCGCGACAAAAAAAAACCGTGCTCTTCGTAATGAAACTTCCAACAAATCCTCGTTGATTTTAAATCGGTCAAATGCGTACATAGCCTACAGAATTGAAAAAACAGGCAAGAAACTTTTTTTTTCATTTTATTGTATAGGTCGACTAAGTGAACCGATCGTCTTGAAACTTTCAGAAAATGTGCCGTTTGTTATAGCAAAAATACCCTGAAATTTTAGTACAAAGATATTGAAGTGGGCACAATTGAATTTGTTATTTAAAATTTGAATTGCCCGCCATTTGGTCCCAAATGGATCTTTTTTTAAAAAAAATCGACGCCAGTTTTCCGATGCCGTTAAAAAAATTTTTTTGGAGTGATTTTTACCGTTTTGTTACATTTGTTGATTAATCAAATAACAACAAATGCGTTTTTTCGGTCATTTTGAAAAAAAATTGTGAACGAAAATGTAATATTTTTTTAATAAAGGTCTCGCGATTCTCTACCAGACATGGTAAAAATTGTTCAATTTTTTTTAGGATTATTAAATTGTGCTAATGGAAACATCATTGAAAAATAATAATTTCCTAACAATATATCCTAAAGTTGTTCAAAACCTTATTTTGAACTAGTTTTTTTTTGTTACAGAAAATCAGAAAACCATTCAACCGGACCTACCAGATGAGGGTAAGGATTTACATAAAACCAATTAGATATGTTTTTAATTACTTTTTTTAAATTTAGCCTTGTTCTCTTTCCTTTTCGCACAGCCAGCATATTTTTCATAACAAGTGGAAGGTCTCCTCAAGTCATTCACCGAAATGCTGTTTAAAACCGCTATCGTTTCTGTCAGAATGACCGCTGCATCTGCTAACCGTTCCCCTTTCATGGCTAATTGTAAACGCTGTTGCATTAGAATTCCTGAGCTTTCACGCTTACTCATACTGAAAAAATACCTCTTACCGAACATAATACGTAAGGTTCATTCTGTTATGTATTCTGAGTCAAACTTTTCAAATATACGTTTTCATTTTACGAGGATGAATTTTTATTTTTCATTGCGCTCAATCTGATCCAGCGAGATTTAAGTTTTTTTTATTGCCTCAAATTGGTTCGAAATGTGCATAATACTCATTTACAGCACGGATAACCTCTTTATTCGATGAAAATTTTGTTCCCAATTTTTGATGTTAGGAAACAAAAAAGTCATTTGGGGCCAAATCTGGGGAATATGGTGAATTGGCAACTAGTTTGAAGCTCAGCTTGTTCACTTTTTCCATTGCAACGGCCGATATGTGAGCAGGCGCATTATGTGATGAAGGAGCGCTTTTTTACACACTAATCTTAGTCGCTTCTGGTTCAACTCACTATGCAAAAAGTCCAATAACGTTACGTAATAAGTACCGGTCACTGTTTTATCCTTTTCCAAATAGTCAATCATGATGACACACTGTGAGTCCCAAAAAACAGTTGCCATCACTTTTTCCGCCGATAAAACTGTTTTCGCTTTCTTTCGGTGCACTTTCGCCTTTGCCAACACACTGTTTTGCCTGCCCTTTTGTCTCCGGGGTACCGTGTATCCCCGTTTCGTCTACTGTTACAAAACGATGCCAGAAGTCCTTCGAAATCCGCTGCAACTTTTCATAACGTGATTTTGAAATGTCATCGTGCGTTTTTGGCCTGGAGTCGACAAACACTGCACCCATTGCTCAGTCAGCTTTTACATTTTTGCCTACTATGTCAGCAATTCCACGAATCTTAATTCGACGATCTTCCATCACGATAACATGAATTTTATTGACTATTTCTTCAGAAGAAACCTCAATTCCTCGTCCTGAACGTACAGTATCTACAGTGCTCGTACGGCCACCTTTGAATTCATTTATCCAATATTAAATGGTCTTGCGTGCTAGTGCAGAGGCCTCGTAAACTTCCTTTAGTTCACTTTCTACTTGGGCCACAGTCTACTTTTTTAACTAAAAATGTTTTATAACTGCACGATATTCGGCTTTACCCCTTTGTACCAAACATGTAACATCGACCACTTACGATAGCTACCGACAAACAACTGCTCTTGGCATCTGTTGAACTTTGAACAAAACCGTTACAAGAATAACGCTTACCTACAGTCATGACGCATAACAAAATTTCCCGCCATTTCGTAGAAATTTACCAGTCTTATCAATTTACTCTCGTTTATGTAAATATAAATGTTAACTATAAAGCAGTAATAAAAATAAACAGACATAGTAATTGGAGGATTCAAAAGATGTTGGTATACCATCATCATCATTAGTTTATTCCATCCATAGTCGTATGTAAGCCTCCCCAAGTTGTCTATAATGAGCTTTTTATGGCGTCCGTCCATCTTGTCTATAGTCTACCTCTGCATCTTTTGTGTTCTCTAGGCCTCCATTCAACTATACGGCGCATACATCTGTTATCATTTATCCTTGCGACATGTCCCGCCCAATTCCACCGTAATATACATCTGTCACTTTTAATCGTCTTCATATCTCGATGTTATGGTAGGAATACGATCTTGAAGTCTAATATTTAGCATTCTTCTCTCCATTGCTCTTTGGGTTACCTGAAGTTTATTTATTATACTTCTATTTAAAGCCCACGTTTTTAGTGCCCTGTGTTAATACCGGCAGTATATATTGATCGAATACTCTGGCTTTTATTGTATTTAGGATGTCTAATTTAAATGTAGATTTTAACATTCCGAACGCAGACCAAGCTAACGAGACTCTGCTATCCAAGTCAGTCTTTAAATTATTATGGTATACCATATCTAACCTGAATTTACAATATTTAATTTTTATGTACATCACTAGGGAAGTCTGACAGATCAGTAGGCCAACCCCTCAAAAATTTGACCTTAACTTTAAATATTACGAAAAAATGACTTTAATGGCTATTTTTTTCGAAGCGGACTTCCCACAAATATTTTCATTTGATTATATCTTATTCTAACCTAGAAGTTTTCAAGTCATGCCTATCACTTATGTGATTTCTTTATGCACTTTTTTCTTCCGAATATACTAGGGGGACCCAAAAGTAACGGGAATTTATTTTTAAAAAAAGTTTTATTAAATATTTCTACATCTATATAATCTCTCTCTTAGTCTCCTTCAAAATACTCTTCATTGGAGCTAATACACTTATCCAATCTTTTATTCCATTGTTCAAAGCCTCTTTTAAAAAGCTTCTTTTAAATTTGTCTGATCTAATGTCCTTTAGAGCTTGCGTCGCTTTTTGTTTCATCGCTTCTATGTCAGTAAAACGTCTTCCTGGTAAACAAAAAGAAGTAACATAGAGTCAAATCCGACGATTAAGGTCGGAGGGGCAAAGGGGTCATGCTGTTTTTTGTCAAAAATTGGCGCACAGTCAGAGCCGTGTGGGCTTCCGCGTGGTCGTGATGGAAAAATCAATCGCCACAGCAGCAGTTTCTGTGCACTTTTTTCAAGTAGAAAACAAAATATCACCGTCGCGCGTAGTTCCCAAGAATCGGCCATCTTAAAAAACGACGCGTACACAAAACAACTTTCAGAAAAAAATTTCAGGAGCCTTTTACAACCTTCTATATGGATGCTGCTTGGCAGACTGGCTTGGGAGGAGTGTAATTACATCACCCTAGCAGGCGAACCATGTACTTCAAGGACCAACCTAACAACAATACAATTCTCGTTACTTTTGTGCCCCCTTCGTATTTAAAAATGATTAATTAAGATTTTTTTATGGGCATAACACAGGTCCTGCAAGGGAATCCTTATAGCTCTATAGTAGAGACGCATGTGCTTAAAAAGCCATTCACGTTGCTCTTGAACCTCTGAAAATTGTACTCGGTGGCAATCCCGGTCCTGGGCAAATCATTCCAAAGAAATGAAGTTCTCCATGTAAAATATTGCTGGAAAAGGGTGGTGCGAGGAGCGTCAAGCTAAACCTCAGGCCTGGGATGTACTTGCATGCACATAAAAATAACATATAGGATATACTCAAGTCGCCAACCGTTTTTCGATGTCCCAAGGAATCAAGGTTGCTGGTGAGTTCTAGGTCTCCAATCAGGCCAATAACTCTTTTGAATTGAATCCAACAAATGCAGTGTATGTTTGGGAGCAGAGCCCCAAACGTGGAAGCAGTATTCCGTCGTTACTCGAATTTGAACGTTGTTCAGAATTAATAGTTGTAGAGTGTAAAGCTTTCTAGTTCGAAATAATATTCCCAGCTTTGGAGAAGTTCTCTTTGCAATGCATGTAATATGTTTATGCCAATACATATTTGCAAGAATACACTTAATGCTGTTAAATCTGTAAAGAATATATGCCTTGTCTTTCTGTTAAAACAAAGGTGATTTCATTTGTCTTCATTAACATCTCGATTTTTCTGCTCATAAGTGGTAACGTTCTTCCATTTATAATTTTCTTTTTTTAGTTGATAGCGACGAAGATATGGACGAAGAAGATGAGGAAGAAGCGGGTCCTATGTACAACGAAACCAATTTTAAATTTGAAGATTTTTGTAAAAGGTACCTAATATGCTAGGTACACTGCATATATGCAGTGTTACCCAAAAATTTCGGAATTTTTTTTACAGATTTAAAATTAAATCTTATTAGCTATTGCTTTAATAAAAAATGTTTAAAAATTCCACTTAAAAAAAAAATTCCGAAAATTTTACAAAAGTGTACAAAATTTAAGTTGTCAATTCAAACATTTTTCTCATTTTTGCGAAATTTCTAAAAGACAGGAAATTTTTAAATCTTAACGAAAGTCTTTTTTGTCGGTAATATCATCACACTATTACTTTTTTAAATATAAATGTTGCTTATAATGATTTTTTTCAACGAATGCAAAAATAACACTAAGAATATGTAACTTTTATGGCAGTTGCCGTAATATTAAAAATTTACTCAATAAATTAGATCAAATTCAATATTATATAAATAGTGCAAATGCCGTAAAATTTTCATGATTTTTGGAAAGTTTGGGTACAGCTTGGAAATCGACTACTTCGAAAGTACCAACATAATGCAAACGAGTTTTCTCATCCTAATTTTGACCGCAAGGCCGCTATTCTTCTATTTTAGTGCATTTTGTCACATTTTGATGCCTTTGGCTCACTATTTCTTAAATATCTCAAATTCTGTTCATTGTTATGCGACAAAAAACATTCATTTTATTCTTTATAAAATTGCCTATGAAACTGTGTAGATTGCATTAAAAAATATTAACTAAAAGTAAAATAACCGCTGCTTTTACACGAAAAATTTTTGTTACGGAGGTATAAAATGATCAATGACTTCACAAAACACGTCCCAAATGAGTTTTTAATAACGTTTTTTTCGATCTTTACTGAAAACTGATGACTTTGAAACTTTTTTTTTAAATACCAGATAAATTATTACTCGTGACAATTTTCGTTTAATATACACTCTGTGGAGAATATTCCAGAATTTTTTCAAAATTTTTTGATTAGTACTTTTTGAGATAAGTATGCGCAAGTATTATATTATATATATTTTTGAACTGATTGTTTTTACAAGCTTTCATTTGGCACCCCACTCGATGATTTCATCCCCCTAAAATAACCTTAAGTTAAAACTTAACTTTCAAGACTACACGGCTCTGATGAGGCCATCAATTCCTATATTAGTGTCAAATTTCAACTTTCTATGTCAAATAGTTTCGGAGAAAATCGGGTGTGACAGACAGACAGACATACAGACGGATGGACGCCGAAGTGATCTTATAGGGGTTTCGTACGGAACACAAGTATTTACTACGACAAATTGAAAAATGTTCTTTGACAGGTAACTTCCGTTCAATTCGATATTACGGCTTCAAATTATAGGAAAATATACCTTCTATATTGATAAAAAGTGTGCCAAATTATATTAAAAAATATTAAGAGGATTGGTCAAAATTCGCATTTTAGTCCAAATCTTCTTAGGGATTTTTTTGTGGGCGGCAGGTCGTAAGAAGCTTTTTTTCTAAATATGCGAAATTTTATTCTCTTCAAGATGGTTGGAAGGAAAAATAAATAATATACAAAAAAAATTTCCGTTACAAAAAATTCAATATTTTATCTTAAATATAACATGAAAAAGTAATTTTAAAACAATTACTACCTATTTTACAATAAAATTATGATTTAGATAACAGAAACAAAAATGGACTAAAATATTGCAAACAAACAGTTGAGAGTCTTTTTAATTTGGTCACAAAATCACTTACTTACACTATATACATTTCTTAAATATATTAATAATAAAATCGTATTAACAAAAATATAATTACATTTCACAAAACTGTAATATTCTGAAATGTTTAATGAGTTAAAGAATAGACTTACTCAAGTTATTACCAAGTGTAGCGTCGAGGCACTATGAAGTAATTTTCAAATTATCTTATATTAGGTTATAAGTAGGTAATGCCTTTAAATCCAAATATTATTATTTTTTTTTTAATATTGTTTTATTTTTGAACTGCTATATCATATTACTATTACTAATTCAGCATTAAAATAGTAATAATTAATACGTTTCTGTGATCTAAATCATAATTTTATTGTAAAATAGGTAGTATTTTTTTTTAATTACTTTATTATGTTATATTTAAGCTAAAATATTGAATAGAAATAAAGAGATGAACCAAACCTTGTCTAGAGCAAAAGCAAAAAAAAATTGAGTTTTTCGTTACAAAAAAATTTAAAAATAAGATAGGCTTTTGTATATTCTTTATTTTTCTTTCTAATCATCTTGAAAAACATAAAATTTCACATATTTAAAAAAAAACCTCCTACGACTTTTTGCCCACAAGAAAAATCCATAATACTATTTGGACTAAAATGCGAATTTTGACCAATCTTTTTAATATTTTTTAATATAATTTGGTACACTTTTATCAGTATAGAAGCTATATTTTCCTATAATTTGAAGCCGTAATATCGAATTGAACGGAAGTTAACTGTAAAAGAACATTTTTCAATTTGCCGTAGTAAATACTTTTTTTAGGTTATGTACTTAATATTTTTTAATCCAATCTACGCAGTTTTTTAGACAATTTTATGACGCATAACAACAAATAGAAGCTGAGATATTTAAGTGCGTCGAAAGCGTTAAAATGTGAAAAAAATCACTAAAATAGAAGAAACTTGGCCTTGCGGCCAAAATTAGGCTGGGAAAACCCGGTTACAAGATATTGGCATTGTTTCAAAGTAGTTAAATCGATTTCCAAGCTGTACCCAAAAATTTCCAAAAATCAAGAAAATTTTACGGCATTTGCCTCCACTAAAATTAATAATGAAACAAGAATAAATGAAAATATTGCCAAGCCGAATTATGTACCTATTTAATTAACTGATAATTTATGAAATAACAAAATTAACCAAAAGTAATATTTAATTATTTAAATTTTATGGCTAATATATTCAATGAACCCTATTTATAATAATTATTTATTTAATTTACTTAAAAGGTAATGACAACACGTCAACATGCTCATAATAAATATCCAGAGTGACATTCGGTGTGATTTAAATTAGGATAAAATTAATACATTAAGTTTATTCAGACCTTAATTTTCGTAAGATAATTAAATCAGAGCCATGATATATTTATTTCTTCTAATTTTACCATGCATTCAGTATATAGAAAGGTTACGTTGTGACTTTGGAAACTTTGGCACAATGACACAAGACAGTAGTTATCACCCTTACAACTTCATTTTTGTGCTTAACGTGCGTTTCACTAACCATGATAGCATCATCAGGAGCGATGATTTTATGTTGTAGTTAATAAAGTGTTTTGTGTAGTGGTGAAATTTGTTGTGTTGTAGAAACAGTTAATTTTATTTAACTCGTTCTATCCATTTTTTGAAATTACCCCAACTTCACATTAAAATTAACACAATTTTAAAGTGTTATTTTGGTTTTATCCAAAAAAAAACACTTAGTTATAAAGATATAAAAAAAAGACAACGAGAATGATGTTAGGAATTACAAATAGTTTATGGACCAGGACCTGTAAGCACATTTGTAGTTTCAGTTAGACCAACCATTTTGGTGGCATCACCCGACATATCCAAGGAAGCCACAATATAGATCAAGAGGACGACCCGAAATTTTTACCTGTCGACTAGCCGTCTGCAAATTCTTAATTTTAAATAAATACTTTAAAATTCATCTAAAGTTTCTTTACAGTGTAAAAAGAAATATATATTTTCCAGCATATTTTCTATAATAAAAATCTACGAAAAAAAAAATTAAAAGAACTTACCGAATGAATTTTTTGACTGTCGGCATAATATTTCATAGATAATAAGAAATTAACCCTTTTCAAACGTAATTATACTTTAAGAATCCGAAAATTTTTATTTCGATGCCAAAAGCTGGTATTACAAACAAATACCGATTTGGGCCTAATTTGTTCATAGCAATAGACCTAAACGATTTTGTTCATTGTGACTAGTTGTTCCGAATTCCAGGAATTCTATTACATATAAAAATGGTCAATTTAACCTCCCAATTGATAAGCTGTTCCAGAAATTGCATTAAAAAAGGCTTTTGCGGGCCTATGTCGAAAGGCCCTAGCTCTATGGGGCCTCGGGAATGGCAAATTCGGATTCTACTGGTCGAAAAACATAAAAAAAATAAAAATTTCAGTCATCCGGTATAAATTTATGTAAAACCTATAGCGTCTATACTATCAGCATTTCGATTTTTTTTTGAATTTTGAAAATACCTTGGCTTGTTCGGGTACAAGCGACTCGTCTTCCCTCGTGATGTTTTATTAATTAAGGCCCAGATTTTACAAAAATAACTTGGGCAGATGCGTAGAACTCAAAGCTTGGGACTTACGCTCTTATTTATTAAAAAACTCGAAGAACTGCCGCTTGTGACTGGAAAAAGCGGGTCCAGCTTCGTCCTCCGATACTGGCGGCGTCTGCCTTTTGCAGATTTTCTCTTATTTTCTCAAGAATAAACTAAATTTATTGATTTTCTGGTGTTAAATGATGGTCCATTTTTGGATCAAAGTTTTTTTGGCCCTAAAGCTGGGTCCGGACTCCTCGGTGTCAACAAATGTTATGGTACTTGATTTAAGTGGTTAAACTACAGTTCATTTTTGGATGTAACATTTTAGGCCTTATCTGGGCATTCCAGGGCACGGAGCCCGCAAAATTAACGTAAAGATTTTTATTCGACTCGCCCGATAGAATCAACAACTAGGCAGACGGTTAGTCGACAGGTCAAAATTTCGGGTCCCCCTTGGTCTAATAGCAATCGGAATGAGACCCTACCTCATAAAAATCAGTAATTGAAAAAAAAAACAAAAAGTCTGTGAAATCTTTGAATTTTTTAACTCGGTAGTTTGACATTTTTGAACGATTATTTCTGAAATAAAATCTTGTGAATTTGGAATGACAAAACATTATCGTAATATAATTTTTTTTTTTAGATTGCCTCACCCAAAAATTGTAAGAGCCTGTGGCTTGGCTCTAAGAAATTTTGATACAAATTCAACAAATACAAATCACTGCATCATTAAATTACTACATCGAATTGCTTTTGACTGCAAAATGTTTGTTATGGTGTTTCAACTTAGTCTACTGAGAACCTTCCAGAATATTTTTAAATCAAAGGATATGCCTCAACATAAGGTAAACAATTAATTTAATCCGCGCCCTTCTTCGTAAATAATCATTATATTAGTCGTATTTATTATTACAGTCTGTCAAGTAAGAACGTGTCCGCAATAATTCATGTTTGGTAGATGCGATTCTAGCGATTCAACAAAAAATCGGTAGAGGGAACGCTTGTCTACGACGCATATTAGTAAAAGTATCAAATTCCGAACTTTTGTCAAAATCACGTAAACCCGAAAATGAGTCACTTGTTTGCGGGTCGGTGAAAAGCATTCTTTCTTTGTTCCTCTCTAAAGGAGCCAAAAATAACACATTCCGCGGACGCTAAATATATTAAAAAGTCAGTGTCGTTTGTAAAGAAGTGGGTAAATCATTTTAATTAGACGAAAAATGTCAACGACTTGACAAAACGTCACTCTGAAAGTCAAAAAACGAATCGTGTCTTTGTTTTCACGGGACTCCAAATTGGCTCTGCGTCAAGGAGGGGCAAAATTAAGTAAATCGGGTTTGAATGTGTCCCATGAGACCATTCGACAACATCTTCGTGCTCATGATAAGAAACCTTTGTTGGGCGACAATTACATCGCTAAGCGGCTCGCTTGGACCCACGATAGATACTAGAGTGACCCTCTCAATTGCGGGACGCCAACCTTATTGAAAACGTGTGGTCCCTTGTAAAGAGAGAGCTCAGAGGAAAGACTCTGAGGATTTTGACTCGGTGGTCTGGCAAGATTGGAAAAATTTGCAGAGTATGCAGAAAATCTCGTCGACAGCATGCCTCGAAGATGCCAGGCGATTGGACATTTTAATAAGGTAATGGCGCCATTGTTAGCGCATCAAAAAATACATTGATGGCAAAAAATGTTTTAGAAACACATTTTTTCAAGAATACGATCAGCCACATTCTTACTTGACAGACTAGCTTTTTTGAAGCTATTAACATAATAAACTCATAACTAGGGGCCTCATTAGTAATTTACTAATGACGGAGATATCTACAAAAATTCTTTCAACAGTCATTATGATTCAAAAATATAATCTTTTTTAAGTACAGGACGTAATGAAAATAGTTAATTATATCGAAATGGGTAATTTCTATGGTCAAATAAAGAAACATTCATTATTTTTTCGATCACATTTTGAAAATTTTTTATACATTCCATTTATCAAACCTTTGTGATACATTTGGTTGACAACAATGTTGCCATGGTTGATTTTTAATGTTCCGTATCAAAACTGAAAAACGGAACACTTATGGAATCGCTTCAGTTTGTATCTGTCTATCACAGCGAATTTTGTTGTTGAAATTTGTCACAAATATAGGAATTGATGGACTATGGTAATCACAGCCGTGTAGTTTTGAAAGTTAAATTTTGACTAAGGAGATTAGTTTTGGAGGTGAAATTGGAAGGAGAAAAAAATTTCATTAAGTCATCGAGTGGGGTCTAAAATGAAAGCTTGTGAAAACAAGAGTTTAAAAATATTTATGATGTCATACTCTCCCAAACTTTTCTTTATATAATTTTAAAGAAATTTCCGAAAATTGCTCTCCTCCCACCCCATCTCTAAGATTACTAATGAAAAAATTTCGAAAAGATTCTGAAATATTCTCCATAAGGTGTAAATTCAAAAATTTAGACCCACGTAGAGCAGCTTGCGTGAGCTCAAATTAAAGCTCAAAGACTCCAGTTTTGGCTGTTGGACAATTTTGAAAATAAAATATTGCGCCTGGGCAGAGGTCCCCGAAAGGAGACTACTTCCCAAAAAAATAATTACAAGTGGAAAAAAAAGGTAGAATGGCATTTTTTTATAACCTCCCTATACTATAATCTTTGTTTTCGAAAAACAAAAGAAATTACTTCCCGTAGATTTTTTTTGGAAGGCCCGATCGCGAGTTACAAGTTTTGTTGGTGAAAAATTTTAAAATTCGAAAAATCGCTGGAAAAAATCTAAAGAAATTCACATGTAGTAAAACAAAAATGCAATTTTTTCATTTTTTTTTTTCGAAAGCAGCGTACTCCAGGACCCAGGTTTATAGGAAAAAAGGGATTTGTCTCTCAGTAAGGAAGCTAAACCAGTCACAGAAAGGACAGAATAACAAACATAACTATCAGAACACGAATAAAAGTAATAGATATTATACAAAAAATTACGCAATCTAAAAGGACATAGGCAGACCTTATAACCTGAAAGGATGATAACCGATGGTGTAGAAGACTAATAGAATTGAGACCCAGATAAGACAAAAGGAATAGAGGTAGAACAGCAGCAAGATGGAGCGATATCAAAAGAGTGGCAGGAAATTGGGTAAACACCTCTCAGGACAGAGATCAGTAAAAGTTCTTAGAGGAGGCCTATATCCAGCAGAGGATAAGGACGGCTGATGTATAATGATGATAAACACACGTGTACAGCAAGGATCTTAGATAATTATTGTGGAAGATCTTAGCATAAATTTTTTAGAATGTGTTAATAATAGTCTATCCACCTATTTGGACAGCATTGAGCTTATACAAATGATAAATGATACTAGTTCTACTAGAGACAGAACCTTAATAGACAATATGTTTTGCAAATTTCCTAACGATATAGAAGTTCACGTTGTAGAAAGTTTTTTTAACCATCACACACAAACAAGTTTGTACCTGAATCCTATAATATTTTTGAAAACTCATTTGGGGTATGTTTTGTCAAGTCACTAATCATTTTATACCTCCGCAACAAAAATCTTTATTTTAAGAGCAATCACGCTATGGAACACTAATGGCGTAACTCCGACTTGCACTTGGCAGTTTTTTTTAAAAGTAACAGGCACTTTAATAAAAACATTAAAATCTTAAAATAGACCGAAATTCAAGTTAAGAATTGCTTTTAATATCAATTAACAATAGTTTTATTGTTATATTTGGCAGTGCTTCATCAAAAATTCATAACAAATAAATAAAATGTAGTTAATATTTCTTAAGATTAATATATAATATCCAAATGCTTTTAGGTTCTTACAGCGTAAGTGTAAACACTGCCGGTTTCCTAGTCGTTCAGTTAAAGTCGGTTGACATTTCTCAAAATTTTGAGGTCAAATGCAAATTTTTCTTTAAAAATTTAAAGTAGCAACCATTTTGTCGACTTAGGAATAGATAAAAAGTGTTTTTATTTCCGTTTTCTAGAGCTTAGTTCTTACTTGCATGCTATGCCGAATATTTTTCAGAATTTTTGACGAGCAGTTACTGATAAAAATAACCGGTCAAGTGCAAGTTGAACTTGCACACTTAGTGTTCCGTACGTTGATTGCTTTTAAAATAAAAAATATTATTACGGTGGTATAAAATGATCAGTGACTTCACAAAACACACCCCAAATGACTTTTCAACAAATTTTGTTTCCAATCTTTATTGAAAATTGATGACCTTGAAATTTTTGTTTTTTATATACCAGATAAATTATTAAAGGTAATGCACTCGTGATAATTTTCGTTCAATCTACACCCCCTGGAGAATATTCCAGAATTTTTTTAAAATTTTCTGATCACTACTTTTCGAGATAAGGTGGGGGGACAGCGATTTTTTTAAAAATAATACAAAGAAAAGTGTGCGCAAGTATTACATCTATAATATATATAAAATGCAACGTCTCTCTGTCTGTCTGTCTGTCTGCCTGTCCGTTAGTGCGCTTATCACTGGAGAACCACTTATCCGATTTACGTACTTTTTTTTTAAAACATACTTATGTTCTCTGGCCAGGTTATAGGCTATACTTTATTACGATAGGTAGCATAAGGAATGAGCAGTGACGTAAAATAGTGAATGAAGTCGGAAAAAAGTCTGCCGCTAGCGCGTTCCTTTGCAATACACAGCCTAAACCATTAAATATGGAACAATATTATGTAGCAGAGAATATCTATAATCTATAATATATATGAAATGCAATGTCTCTCTGTCCATTAGTGCGTTTATCACGCGAGAACCACTTATCCGATTTACCTGTCTTTTTCAATTCATACATATATTCTTTGGCCAGGTTATATAATAATAATAATAATCTATATTTATAATATATATAAAATGCAACGTCTCTCTTTTTGTCTGTCAGTTAGTGCGCTTATCCCTTGAGAACCACTTATCCGATTTACGTGATTTTTTAAATTCATACATATGTTCTCTGACCAGGTTATAGATATATATTTTATCACATCTATAATACATATAAAATGCAACGTATCTCTGTCTGTCTGTCTGTCTGTCCGTTAGTGCGCTTATCACTGGAGAACCACTTATCCGATTTTCGTACTTTTTTTTTATAACATACATATGTTCTCCGGCCAGGTTATAGGCTATATGTTATTACGATAGGTAGTATAAGGAATGAGCAGTGACGATAATAGTGAATGAAATCAAAAAAAAAGTTTGCTGCTAGCGCATTCTCTTGCAATACACAGTATAAACCATTAAATATGGAACAATATTATGTAGCAGAGAATATCTATAATCTATAATATATATAAAATTCAATGTCTCTCTATCTGTCAGTCTGTCCATTAGTGCGTTTATCACTCGAGAACCATTTATTCGATTTACATGTCTTTTTTTAAATTCATACATATATTCTTTGGCCAGGTTATATAATAATAATAATCTATATCTATAATATATATATAAAATGTCTGTCTATCTCTCTGTCTGTCTATCTAACCGTTAGTGCGCTTATCACTGGAGAACCACTTATCCGATTTACGTGCTTTTGTTTTAAACAAACGTATGTTCTCTGCCCAGGTTATAGGATATATTTTATTACGTTAGGTGACATAAGGAATAAATAGTGACGATAATAGTGAATCAAGTCTGAGTTTGCCGCTAGCGCGTTCTCTTGCAATTCACTGCCTAAAGCATTAAATATGGAACAATATCATGTAGCAAAGAATATAATATCTATAAAATGTAACGTCTCTCTGTCTGTCTGTCCGTTAGTGCGCTTATCACTCGAGAACCACTTATGCGATTGACGTATTTTTATAAATTTATACATATGTTCTATATAATTCGATATAAGCCTAGATAATGGGAGATAGGGTGAGATAATGGGAGATAAGGAAAAATAATGGGAGATAAGTCGAAATAAGCCTCGATAATGGGAGATAAGGTGAGATAATGGGAAATATGTATAAATAATGGGAGATAAGGAGAAATAATGGGAGATAAGCAGAGATAAGTCTAGATAATGGGAGTTATGGTGAGATAATGGGAGATAAGGAGAAATAATGGGAGATAAGGAGAAATATTGCGAGATAAGCCTAGATAATGGGAAATAAGGTGAGATAATGGGAGATAAGGAGAAATAATGGGGATAAGGAGAAATAATGGGAGATGAGCAGAGATAAGCCTAGATTATGGAAATTATGTAGAGATAATGGGAGATAAGGGAGGTAAGAGGAAATAATGGGAGATATTTTATTACGTTGGGTAACATAAGAAATAAACAGTGACGATAGTAGTGAATCAAGTCCACGCGAGCGGAGCCGCGGGCCCGGCTAGTTATTTATATATATATATATATATATATATATATATATATATATATATATATATATATATATATATATATATATATATAAAAATATATATTTCTTTTGACACCACACTCGATGACCTACTAAAAAGTTTTTTTTTACTTCCGATTTCTGCCCCCTTAAGTCAAAATTTGACAAAACTACACGGCTTTGATGAGGCCATCAATTCCTATATTATTACCAAATTTCAACTTTCTATGACAAATAGTTTCGGAGAAAATCGGGTGTGACAGACAGACAGAAGGACAGACAGACAAACAGACAGACACCGAAGTGATCTTATAAGTGTTCCCTACGGAACACTAAAAATTATATTGTAGATCTTTGCACTGTGTTGTTTTTTTCGTTAATGAAACTACAATTATAATAAGTTAAACAACTTTATAGTACGTGTTAAGCAAAATTTTAGTTGAGATAGAAAACTATTGATGTTGTGTATTTTATTTGATTAATTAATACCTGCTTTAAAATGATGAAATTCAAATTTAGTTTGCTTCTGCATCAGCAAGCATACAATAAAAAAAAAACTTTGATTTTAAGGACGACAACATTGCAGTTGCCCAGGTCTGGGCCGATATTTGTAGCGTCTTTATACTGCAACTCTAGGCGTACATGCTAAAAAGCCAGAAATCTCCAACGCTGACTTTCTCGTTTTATCAATGTTTTTCTTGTTGATAAGAGGATTGGCCGGTCTCAATATTCTAAACAATCTAAAACTCATTTTATGTACAATATGGAATTCCAATAATAAGTCCCACAACTTTAAATTTCATTTTTCGCTTTTATATATTCAATCGAGTTTAGGGTCAAGGGTTTCTAAAGGGCTTTTTTGACAGTCAATATTTAAATTGGTGTCGTTTCTTCGGGTTTATTAAAGTTTTGATAACTTTTTTACTTTTGCGTGAGATCGTTTCGTGAATTTATAACGATCTGAATATTGTGTATGCATAACGAGAGCTGCTTGGTCTTGAAATTTTATCAAAACAGAAAGCAATTTCTGCATAAATATGAAAATATCGAGCCTTGAGTCAATCCCATAGAAAATTTAATAAAATTTTGATTTATTTATTATAGCTTTAAATTTTATTCCCCTCGCTAAGATACTCGCAAAGTACTTTACTCATAAAAAACAACTTTTCTAGATTTTTTGCAAATCTTTATATTTCAGGGTCCCCAAATCCCGAAAAACATTTTCGTAGGTCCATCTGCCTGTTGGTCTATCTGTTGGCACGATAACTCTCGAACGAAATGGGATATCGATTTCAAATTTCCTATACCCATAATAATTAAAGTATTTTAATTTAACTCATAGTTTTAGATCGATATCACTTGAAGGTGAAAGAGTCGATAAATATTATATAGTTTCAGTTGAATATGAAAATTATCCTGCATTTTTTTGTTACATTGGCAACAATTTAAGCATAGATATCTAAAGGATTAAAGGAGCAGATTGGAAGGAAAGGGGATTGCTTCCAATATATTACAGCCATTTGTTAGAATTCTTGAATTTTTTTTTTCCAAACTAGTTATTCTCTCAGCGAAAACTAGGAATCGACCTGTAACTCCTTCCCTTAAAACGATATGACTCTAGATGGTCTCTCTTAAACTATAACGGGAAGACATTCAATACCTATATTACCTATACCTATATAAATCTATCTTCTTCTTTCTTCCTTCAGCCTCTCTCTACCCACTGCACTGTCGGGTAAGGCCTCTCTCAAATCTTTCCATTTTTAGTGCTCCGTACGGAACACTTATAAGATCACTTCGGTGTCTGTCCGTCTGTCTGTCCGCCTGTCTGTCCGTCTGTCCGTCTGTCACACCCGATTTTCTCCGAAACTATTTGTCATAGAAAGTTGAAATTTGGTAGTAATATAGGAATTAATGGCCTCATCAGAGCCATGTAGTTTTGAAAGTTAAATTTTGACTTAAGGGGTTAGTTTTGGGGGGTGAAATCGGAAGTGAAAAAAAATTTTTTTTACTAGGTAATCGAGTGTGGTGTCAAATGAAAGCTTGTGAAAACACGAGTAAAAAAAATATATAATGTAATACTTGCGCGCACTTTTCTTTGTATTATTTTTAAAAAATCGCGAAAAATCGCTGTCCACCCGCCTTATCTCGGAAAGTACTTATCAAAAAATTTTGAAAAAATTCTGGAATATTGTCCACGGGGTGTAGATTGAACGAAAATTATCACGAGTGCATTACCTGTAATAATTTATCTGGTATATAAAAAAAAAACAGAAATTTCAAGGTCATCAATTTTCAGTAAAGATTGGAAATAAACTTTGTTGAAAACTTATTTGGGGTGTGTTTTGTGAAGTCACTGATCATTTTATCTCACCGTAACATAAATTTTGACTTAAGGGATTCGTTTTGAGGGGTGAAATCGGAAGTGAAAAAAAAATTTTTTTACTAGTGTGGTGTTAAATGAAAGCTTATGAAAACACAAGTAAAAAATATCTATATAATGTAATACTTGCGCACACTTTTCTTCGTATTACTTTTAAAAAATCGTGAAAAATCGCTGTCCCTTACCTTATCTCGAAAAGTACTGATCAAAAAATTTTGAAAAAATCCTGGAATATTCTCCACGGGGTATAGATTGAACGAAAATTATCATTACCTTTAATAATTTATCTGGTATAGAAAAAAAAAAAACAAAATTTCAAGGTCACCAGTTTTCAGTAAAGATTGGAAACAAACTTTGTTGAAAACTCATTTGGGGTGTGTTTTGTGAAGTCACTGATCATTTTATACCACCCTAACAAAATTTTTTATTTTAAAAACAATCAACGTACATAACACTAATTGTGCAAGTTCAACTTGCACTTGACCGGTTTTTCTCTATGTTGTGCTTATTGATACCAGTTAAGCCCTCCGATTCTCTTCAGATCGTCGCTCCATCTTTGTTGGGGTCTTCCTATGCTTCGCTTTTCACCCCATGATCTCCACCTAGTGATCTTGCCACTCCACTTATACGTCGCTCTCGCTACATGGCCGGCCCAGCTCCATTTCAGAGATGTTATCCGTTTGGTGATATCATCCACCTTTGTTTGTTGTCTAATCCATTTATTAGTTTTCTTGTCCTTCAAAGTAACACTCAACATCTTTCTTTCCATTGCTCGTTGGTGAACTTGTAGTTTTTCTGTTGTTCTTTTAGTTAAAACCCATGTCTCGGCTCCATACGTTGTAGCTGGTAAGATACATTGATTATAAATTTTGGTTTTTGATCTTTGAGGAATGTTCATATTCAGTACATATTTCAATTTTCCATATGCTGCCCTGTCATATAAATCTATACCATCCCTAAAAGTAACATTTTCTGTGGATGAACAAATTTTTTCAATACGTCATATCTATCTTTGTTAACCGTAATATATATCACTGTTCGGTAAAAGCATCGACATATTATAACCTGACCAGGCTCTGTTACATCTTTATATCAATATTTCAACGTTAAGATTCCAGCTTTTTTGGTACGATACCGGAGGAGACAAATAGACAAACAAAAGAAAAATCCTCCAATGCCACTTTAATCTCTATATACATTGAGTAGTACGCGTACCTAACGTAAAATTTAAGCTTCTGTAAGCTTAATCTTTTCACGCAAAGGTGTGTTCTGCAATAGTTTTTTAAAAAAAAAATATTCACATCTAAAATTTGGTGTAAATATCTCTCTTTCACTTATATTTATATTTGAAAAATCTAAATTCAAGAATACTTTTTCCATCTGTTTTTTTTACTCAAAATAGTAACTAGAATTTCGTGTTAATAAATAATATAAATTCACTGGAATGAACACGCTAGTTACCGTTGCAACTGAATTCTAAATTTCACTGTTAATTTGCACTAAAACTATATACTTTTCAAAGAACTGGGAGAAATTCTATCCCGATGTGACAGCAATCAAGTAGAATTTAATGCTACAAAAACCCGGCAGTGTTTTCTAAAAAAATTAACGTTTCAGAAACCAATACACCTATAGTAATCAGTTCCTCTAGCTCGGCGTTGTCTTGGCAAGAATATGTTACGTATATAGCAAAAAGAGCTTCTCAAAAGCTAGGAATATTCTTTCGAACTATAAAGCTTTACACTCTACAACAACTTTTTATTCTATACAAAGTTCAAATTTGACCAATGATGGAATACTGCTCCCATGTTTAGGAGCTGCTCTCAAACACACACTGCATTTGTTAGATTCTATTTATAACAGAGCAGTGCGCCTAATTGGAGACTTAGAATTCACTAGTAACTTTGATTTCTTGGAACATCGAAGAACGGCTGAAGACTTGAGCCTATTCTACAAGTACTTTTATGGAAAGTGCTCGATCAATGTAGCCCGCTTAATTCCTCCCCGAGCGGTGCATGCTAGGAATACATATTGCGCCAATACATCGGATCCCTATGAGGTTCAGCTTATTCGTCCTCGTACAATCCTTTTCAAGCAGTCTTTTATGTGACGAACCTCATCCGTTCGGAATAATTTGCCCAGGACTGTGTTTCCGACCGAGTAGAATTTGCAGGGATTCAAGACCATCCTACTGTGCATATAAAAAAAAATAATTTTAGGAGATGGTAAATATTTGAAGGTTCGATTAGATTGAAGATTAATCTGTTACCAACAGTTAAACATAGGTAAAAAATCACATGAACAACAGCCCAGGAAGTTTCTTTATGTCTCCTTTCTCTTTACATATATTTTTTATGGACGTAGCACAGTGTTGCAGATAAAATACTTTGCCTTCGATACGCGTTTCGGCAACTATGGTAGCATCATCAGGAACGATGATTGACTAAATCTGAGAGTAAAAAGAATACTATTTATACTAAGTAGTTAAATAACATTATTCAAAGATTGGGCGTGGCCTTGGGGACGAAGAAGTGACAAAGAAGTGGTCAATGATGCAAGAGACCAGAGACTGTTGACTAGGAGGGCGTTAATGATTGTGCAGAAGTACCTGTGTTTGTGTGTGTATTTACCTGTCTGAAGAAGTAATTACCTGTTTGAAGAAGTAATATTAAATTGGTGGTCAAAAAGACATTGGGCAGGTTTTGATGAGGGGTAGGTGTTGGTGTCAAAAAGGCACTATTTGGAGGAGGGTTAAAAAAGGTGTCAAAAAGCATTATTTAGATGAGTGGTAAAAAAGGTGTCAAAAAGGCATTTAGAGGTAGGTGTCAAAAAGGCCTTATTTGCACAGGAGGTTGTTTTTAGGGGATGATTTTTAGAGGTAGTTTCCGTATGGTGTTAAAGGCAGAAAAATATTTTTTTATGAAGGTAGCTTATTCTCCTTTTTGGGGCATTAAGTGTTTTATTTGAATTTAAAAAAGCCCCATTTAATTTCAAGTAATGAACCTTTGTATTATAAGTCGGGTTCTATTCCATTATATTGTGTCAGTAATTGAATATTGAATAACTTGAAATTATTCAAGAGCAACCGATAATTCCACAGGGAGCATTAATTCCGGTCGAGTAGTACGGTTTACTTGACCAGGACTAATCCGCCGTGTATAATTAGTCTGTTTCACTCAAATAATTCCAAGTTTAGTACAAATAGTCTAATTTTTATTCTTAGATTTAGTCAAGCGTCGCTCCTGATGATGGTAACATGATTAAGCCGAGTCGAGGGCAAAAATACAGTATTTGGTGTATTGGTGATAACTGTTGTGCAGTGTCAATGTACCAAAGGTTTCATTTTTCCAACGTAACTGTACAGTTCTGCAATAGGGCCTCGATATGAATACCTCGTAGAATATTAACACATGTATAAGTTATGAAAACTGCGTCGTAAATTTCTTATGATAAAACTTCTAATACCAAGTTTACGCTTATGTTTTGTCTTTTATAACGGCCCATAAAACCGATCTTTTATAGTCAATTCTGACGAACACACAAAGCGTTTCCACTTACTAAAAACCCACTGAAACTATTTTCAGGAATTGGTTAAGTTTGCAACTTATATCGTAAGGCAATTCATAAAAGTATCCGAAACTAACAAAAAACTTTTTATGGAGGCACTGTTCTGGAAGTCTAGTAAAGAATGTTACGACATCGAGCATGGATATATAGAATCTCAGGATAAGTAAGTACATCATAATATACATTACTGCATTTAAAAAAATGTGCCTAGTACTCCCATAAATACTGTTACAAACTTTCACGTACACCATCTATAACCATAAACACTTTTTTTGGGAAATTATTTCTAGGTTATGTTACTCAGTGGTTATACAATTTATTGTGTTTAAACATATTTACATACAATTTGAATTCTTGAAACAATGCAGTGGAGTAATCGAGAAAATAGCTGTTACAGTTTTACTTAAGTGCGGTATGGAAAAAAGCGACATTTTTAAGACCTTAAAACCGCTTAAAATAAGTCGTATGTTTGTTTACCCGGCGAGAAAATTATTTACTGAGACGCGAGACATAAAAGACTGGAACGTTCAGGAAGAGCAAAGACAGCTCGAACGCCACAAGCTATTAAAGCTGTAAGAGCGCGAATTGACCGAAATCCTCTCCGCACATAAAAAATTTTATCTCGTGGTATGAAAATTTCAAAAAATTCTATGTCTCGTATTATTAAAAAAGATCTAACACTTGAGGGACACACTGGTCATTTGCTAACGGAAGATTTACAGCGGAAACGGTGTCAAAAATCTACAAATTTGTTGAAGGAATACGCTAATGACAAACACAGAAAAATTCTGTTTAGGTTTTTTCACTCTGCAACAACCTTTCAGTAAGCAAAATGATAAGATTTATGCCCGGTCTTGTAAGGAAGAGTCTGAACTTCTTCCAAAAGTTCAGCATCAGTTGTGGTTTGATAGGGTAACCGTTATTCATTTTTGTGAAAACTTCAGCTAAAATATATCACTATTTTAGAGAACGTTGTGAAGCCTCTGAACCATAATCTTTTCAGAATTAAGCATCAGGTCTTCCAGTAAGATTCTGCCCCAAAATACAAAGCTAAAACAACCCAAGCATGGCTTCAACAAAATGTGCCTTCACTTATTACTACAGAAGATTGGCTTTCTGCAAGTCCTTTATGAACTATGGTATGGTAGAGGGTATGGTTTGCTTTAGAAGATGTGCCAAACTTGATTTAAAATGAGCTTTATCAAAAGCGATGGGCAATTTTCCGCTGGATCAAGTGCGTGCTGCCATAGACGAATGACCCAATCGATTGAAGGCTTATGTAAAAGTAAGAAGGGGACATTTTGATTAAATGTTGAATTAATTTTGTCACTATGAATATAAAAATTAATTTCATAATAATTTGTTTTAATTTTCATAGAAATTAAATGTTTAGGCAATGTGTTCATTTGAACAGTATTTATGAGAGTACTAGGTAATATCATCTATATTTTTTTTTTAATTCGTTCATTTAAACAAATTAAAAAGAGTTTGTAAATTGAGTCTATTCTAGATATACTTTTATGGAAAGGCTTCAATAGATGTAACCTTCTTGATTCCCACTAGAGCGGTACACATCTGGAATACACGAGGATCGATCCTGAAGTTCTCGGCGGCCTAACAAAAAAAAACGCAAGATGAAAAATTTTTTTTCTACATAGTCACCTTGTATATCAATATATTTTGTACAACAACTTTCCAATTATCCTCATTATAATAAGATTTATCCAGTTCTGGAAAATAAACGTTCGTCTCAGCTTTAACTTCATCACTTGAAGTGAATCTTCGTCCAACAAGCCATTTTTTCGGGTTTAGAAACAAGAAGTAATCGCTGGAAGCCAAATCTGGCGAATACAATGAGTATGGATGCACTTCAAAGCGAAGATCATGAGGTTTTGCAGCGACAATCCTAGACTTGTGTGAAGGCGCAATATCGTGATGAAAAGGCACTGTCTTTTCTGCGAGATGTTAAAATTTCGCCTTCATAACACCCTTCAATTGATTCTATTTCCGGTAATGGTCCTACATTTCTCCAGGTAGTCTATAAGCACAATACTATGGGAATCCCAAAATAACCAATGCCATGAGTTTTTCTGCAGATGAAACAATTTGTACTTTCTTTGGCGCACTTTCACCTCCCACCCACTTCTTCGACTGCTCCTTCGTTTCTGGCATGTAATGATGAATCTATGTTTTATTTACTGTTATGAAATGTGGAAGAAATTTACTGGAGTTATGTTTAAACAAGTCTAAACGCTCATGGGAAGTCTTATTTGAATGCTTTTTTGTGGATTTTTAACAAACGCGGCACCCATCTATCGGAGAGCTTTTTCATAACCAAAACCTTGTGTAAAATGTGGTGGAGCTGGCTTATCAAAATATTTGCAGCCAGATCGCACACCTTCAGTCAACGATCATTTAATACGTTATTGTGAATTTTTGTCACCACCTCGTCAGTCGTACAGGTTTTCGGGCATCCCACTGTGGTCCAGGAATTTAATTTTTCGTTAAAAATTATCTACAGGGCTTAATTTCCAACCAATTTGGCTAATTTTTTTTTTAAATACTCGTAAGTAAATTTCCAAAAAATCTCTCGAAGCCGATTTTTTAATTTTAGCCAATTTTTGGTTACTTTTTTATCATTTTTGGCAATATTTGAATGAACAAATCAAAGCAATTTATATTTCTCGATCCACGTAATCTGAAATTTGTTGTTTCAATACCTAAAAGTCGCAAGGTGAATCAACATAGCCATTTATCGGCCATTATTTGCACATATTTTGACCACATTTGTCATCGTTTCTGGCTAAAATGATAATAAATGTGGTAAAAATATGTCCAAATAATGATCGAAAAATGGCTGTGTTGATTCACCTTGCGACTTTTAGATCTTGAAACAACAAATTTCAGATTATGTGGATCGAGAAATATAAATTGCTTTGGTTTGTTCATTCAAATGTTGCAAATTTCGAAAAAATTACTAAATATTATCCAAAAATTGACCATAATTCAAAAATCAGCTTCTAGAGATTTTTTGGAAATTTAGTTACGAGTACTTTATAAAAAATTATCCAAATTGATTGGAAATTAAGACCCGTAAGTAATAAGTAAAATTAAATTCTTGGACTATAGTGCATCCTGACCGTTTAACGTCTTGAATGGATGTACGGCCATCATATCGGTTTATTGTAACATTTAATTCTTTTTAAGTGTCCGTAGGAGCTAAAACTTATAGAACGAAGTATTTTATAACAGCTCGCACTTCAATTTTATCAATTTTTTTAGAAAATGTCAAAGCTTGTTTGTTTACACGATCGCTACAAAAACACAACTAAGCACACGTGTCTGAAACTTCACAACACGCTGTCTAGTAGAAAACACTTAACAAATATCATAATGATATATTATTTTGACGCCATATCTGTGTTAGGCCGAGAACTTTTGGAACGACCCTCGTACGTCACTTTTGTACAGGGTGGTCCAAATTGGACCCTTTTAAAGGTAAACCCCTTTATCTAAAGGAGATAGACGAAAACTGATGTCGGTGTCTAAGGCTCAATTTTTATGATAAACTCAATGATGAAAACCGCATATCTATATCTAGTACCGTTTCAGATATACAGGGTGTTTTTCAAAAATCTGCATTTTGGAAAAATGTTTGTAATTCTTTTCCTATTTATTTCTGTAAAAACATTCTCAAAGCACTTTTTCACGTAGAATTCAACAGTGTAAGTTACATTTTTTACAACTAATATTTTAATAGTTATTAACGCAAAAATATATTTTTTAAATGGGATACCCTGTATATTTTTCCTTATCCGAATAGAGATTTAAATTATTGTTCTAAAAATATAGCATACTTTATATTTTGCTTAAATCTACTTCAAAATATAAAGGTTTTCAGTTTTTACGTGAGTTTTAAATGCACATTTTGTGAAGTAGGCTTTGGACGGAGCGGCAATATTAATTGTTTACCGATAGCAGTCAAATCGTATAAAAAATTCCCAGAAGTAACTCTAAGGGTCATAGGTACAATGAAATTTACTAAATGTTATAGTACTTTAAACTATGTAGAAAATAAAACAAGACAACAATAAAACAATTTATTCCGAGTAGAGCAAGCTAAAACAAAATAATTTTCTATAAAAGATGTTCAAAATGTCGACTAGTTTCATTTACACATAGGCGGTACCTTTTCTGGACACTTCTTACCGAGTTGATTAGTTCAAGAGGAGTGAGAGCTGCAAAACTTTGTATCACTGCGACTTCGAACTCTTGCCTAGTGTTTGTCGACAATAAAAATTAGGTCTTTCAATCTTCCCCAGAGATAGAAGTCCATGGGTGTTAAATCCGGTAACCTTGCCGGCCAACGGTTCGGACTTTGGTTGGCTATCCAGTTATTGTCGAAATTGGCCGATAAAAAATTACTGATAACTGCAGCGTTATAAGGGGGTGCTCCGTCGTGTTGAAAAATATATTTCTAAGGTACGTTAATGGCAGTTCATCAACAAGAGGTTCTATTTGCTGCCTTAAAATTTCTTAATATCTCTGAGAGGTGAGTGTTCCTTCGTAAATAAATAGACCTATAACCCTGCCTCTCAAAAATCCTGCTCACACATTAAATCCAAATCTGCCTTGATTTCTTTGTTCCAAAACTAAATGAGGATTTTCTTTTGTCCACGTATAAGAATTGTATCGGTTAAAAATACCTGCCTTGCTTACATAAGCTTCGTCTACAATTCTCCAGAAACCATTGTCAAAAATTCATACGCCGTTGAAAATCTCCGTCTCTAAGGTGACGAACTTTTCTTGTCCTATATGGCCTGAATCTATGCTTCTTCGAAGTACGATTTACGTTAGTTCTTGATAGTCCAGTGAATTCTTTTAACCGTCGGGTTGAAGTGTTGGGATTATTCCTAAAACTACTATTTCTTCTAATTCCTTATCCCTGTTTGATGCATAATTTTTGGGTCGTTTCTTTTCAAAGTGGCCGCTATTAACTAGGTTATGTCGCAATCGAGCGAATATATCCTTTAAGGGTTGACGCCTCTCTGGATACCGGTCGTGGTACAAATTACTTGCCGCTTTCGAATTTTCTCCAGTTTGTATGAAACACACTATCAATCCCATTTTTCGTAATTTTCAAACTTCATTGCGATTTATTTGACAATTCAATAACTGATCCTAAAGTAAAATTTGACAACTACGAGTAAACAATTGAATTAAACTATATGGCCGCTCCTTCCAAAGCCTGTGCATTGTGCATTTAAAACGCGCGTAAAAACTGAAAACCTTTATATTTTAAAGTAGATTTAAGCAAATCAATTGTTTTATTGTTGTTTTGTTTTATTTTCTACATAGTTTAAAGTACTATAGCATTTAGTAAATTTCATTGTAGTTATGACTCTTAGAGTTACTTCTGGGTATTTTTAACCGATACAATGCTATCGGTAAACAATTGATATTGCCGGTCCGTCCAAAGCCTACTTCACAAAATGTGCATTTAAAACTCGCGTAAAAATTGAAAACCTTTATATTTTGAAATAGATTTAAGCAAAATATAAAGTGTGCTATATTTTTGTAATGGTAATTTAAAGCTCTATTCGGATAAGGAAAATATACAGGGTATCCCATTTAAAAAAAATATATTTTTGCGTTAATAACTATTAAAATATTAGTTGTAAAAAAATGTAACTTACACTGTTGAAATCCACGTGAAAAAGTGCTTTGAGAATTTTTTACAGAAATCAAAAATTTTCAATAGGAAAAGAATTTCAAAAATCTGCATTTTTCCAAAATGCAGATTTTTGAAAAGCACCCTGTATATCTGAAACGGTACTAGATATCAATATGCGGTTTTCACCGAGTTTACCTTTAAAAGTGTCCAATTTGAACCACCCTGTACATCACATCCCATTGAGGTTCAGGTTAGAACATTGTGTCTAGCACTGCCCTCATATTTTTTAGAATTATTTTACAAAAATGTATAATTTATTTAAATACTCGGTGAGGTTACCAGCATCTAGGAGGAATACGGCGAATACATTAGAAAATAATTTGAAATACTCAAATTTTATTTAGGTCACTTTATACTGCTCGGCGTACATAAAACTAAGGTTTATTCGTCCCGGCTTTTTATAGACAGGTGCTGCCTAAAGAAATCTCTAAAGGGAAACTATCAGTGTTGAGCAAATAATCTATTAAAGAGGATGAGCATGCTAAAATTTTACAGACCTGAAGTTACAAATCTAGAAAATGTTAAAATGTTTTATGTGCGTGTTTATTCAACTTGGAAGTTTTAAAGTTACCAGTAGGATTTAAATTTTATTGGTAAATTACGAAAAGCGAAAAAAAGAACGGTAAATTATCAGTAATTTTACCATTTCTTCCTCATTCTGCTTTCATTTTGTTCACATTTTGTAGAGGGACATTTTTTTTTAATGTCTTACCCAATTCATTATTTTTCTGTTCTACATATGAGCACACCCTTAAATAACATTTTTCGATCCGTTTGCAAAAGATATATAATACTTGATATTTAATTTCAGCTATAACCGATATACACGGCATTCAAATTATTGAACTGAATTTAAGCTTTTAAGTTGCTCATTTAATTTACCCTTTTCCTATTTGGGATATCAACAAAATTATTTTACCAGTATACTTAGTTTTTTGTGAGGAAGCTAAATATGATAACAAAAAATTTGTCATATTTAGCAGATTACAAAGCCAAATAAGATTTTTTGAAATGGCACCCTCTACATATGAGCACACCATTAAATAGTGTTTTTCAGTCTGCTTTCAAAAATATATAATGCTTAATATTTATTTTTGGTTGTTCCTGATAAATTTTCACGTTATTGAACTAAATTTTAGTGTTTAAGTAGCTTACCGGATTTACTAATTTCCTATTTGGCATATTGAAAAATCCTTCGCTACTAAACTTACTTTTTTATTAGGAAGTTTAATATGATAACAAAAAATGTATCACGTATTAAATTTGACAGATTATAAAGCCAACTAGAATTTTTTAAATCACACTCTACATATAAGCACCTCCTTAAGTGGCACTTTTCAGTCAGTTTATAAAAATATATATATATATATATATATATATATATATATATATATATATATATATATATATATATATATATATATGTATATATATATATTATTATTATTATTTTAAAAATTGGGACGAACACAACATGTAGACTACATTTTAAATGTAGTCTACATGTTGTGTTCATCCTAATTTTTAAAATAAAAATAAATGACACGTAAAACGAAAAAAGAGTACGTTGTGATTCATTGAAATGGGCTATGATAAATATTAACCTAAACGTCCACGTCCAAGCCAAACTAAACAAAAATTTTGAGAAAGACAAACTGTGCCGAAACGTCAAAAATAAAAGGAAAGGATCACAATAAGTTTTAGGAAGTTTCATTCTATAATTGACCTCGAAACTCAAGAAAACTTAAAAATAATATATATATATATATATATATATATATATATATATATATATATATATATATATATATATATATATATATATATATACATACATACATACATAGTGATCGACTAACACTTCTCTCCTAGTCCTTCCTGACACAGGAAGGGTGAAAGGCCCAAGGGGTGAACAGCCCAGACTCGTAATAACTAGCAGCCTGTGTCTCTCTAGTACCCATTTTCGCTGCGGTACAGACACACACATATACGTACATCGATAGATATTAAATATCAAGTATTATATAGCTTATGGAATTAAATAACAAATCTCGAGAAGTAGGTCTAAAAATAAACGTCACCAAAACCAAATATTTGAACAACGAAAGTGAAGATAACAGGCAGGAACTATTAATAGATAGAAGGTGAAAGAATAGGAAAGTTACAAGCATTCAATATTTAGGACAGAAAATCGAAATATCAAAAAATAATTTTATGGCTAACTTGTATAGAAGTCTCGTTACTTGGTCTGCGTTTGGAGGGTTACAATCTACATTTAAATTGGACATCCCAAATACAATAAAATCTAAAGTGTTCGATCAATATGTACTGCGGATATTAACATGGGATTTAAATAAAAGTATAATAAATAAACTCCAGGTGACTCAAAGAGCAATGGAGAGAAGAATGCTAAATATTAGACTCCAAGATCGTATTCCTAACATCGAGATACGAAGAAGATCAAAAGTAACAGATGTAATCGCGTAGCGATCACCAATATGGCTTTCGTAAACCTAGATCAACAGGAGATCTTCTGACTTATGTAACACATGTTTGGAACAACGCAATTGAACACTTTTTATAATCTCGAGCGGTTGCTCTTGACATATCCAAGGCATTCGACCGTGTTTGGCACTATGAACTGTTGGCCACGCTACGCTGTTATGGTATGTCTGAAAAGTTCTGTTTGTGGCTCTCATGTTTCCTCAGAGAGCGTTCTTTACGAGTGGCAGTCGACAGATTTCTTTCTTACACCTTCACCATCAACGCCGGGGTGCCCCAAGGCTCCATACTAGGTTCTACTCTCTTCCTAATTTACATTAACGATCTGCTGGAAAAGACCGGAAACTCAATCTACAGCTTTACAGATGACAGTACGCTTATCTCTTCATTCACTTTGAATGCTCGGACATCGGCTACTCAGACGAATATCCGCAGACAACGAGAAGTCGTTCAACTTAACAAAGACCTGGAAGAAATTCTATCTTGGAGTGACAGTAACCAAGTGGAATTTAACGCTACAAAAACCCAGGCGGCAGTTTTTTCTAAAAAAGTTAACGTTACTGAACCCGACATAGTTATGGCGGGGCACTCCATTCCTCTAACATCGTCACTCAATTTGTTGAGCGTTAATTTGGGAGCAAATATGTCCTGGCATGAACATGTCGCAGGCATAGCTAGGAAAGCTTCTTAAAAGTTGGGAATATTATTTCGAACCAGAAAGCTTTACACTCCACAACTACTATTAATTCTTTACAAAGCTCAAGTTGGACTAACTATGGAATACTGCTCCCAGGTTTGGGGCTCCGCTCCCAAACATACATTGCATTTGTTGGATTCTATTCAGAGAAGAGCTGTTCGTCTGATTGGAGACCCGGAACTGACCGGCGGCCTTGATTCGCTGGAACATCGAAGAACGGTTGGCGACTTGAGCCTTTTCTACAAGTATTTTCATGGAAAGTGTTCGAAGGATATAGCCCGCTTAATTCCTCCCAGTCGCGCTAATACTTCACATCCGTATAAGGTTCAGCTTGTTACTCCTCGTACAACGCTTTTCAAGCAGTCTTTTATTTTTATATGGAGAACAGCATCCGTTTGGAATAATTTGCCCAGGATTGTGTTTCCCACCGAGTACAATTTACAGCTATTCAAGAACAACGTGAATTGCTTTTTCTGCACACGTGTCGCTCCTGTGGCGCTTAAGGGACTTCCCTGCAGCACGTGTGCTAGACCCATAAAAAAAAAATACAACGAATATGTATATTAAGATGGAATTGGGTGGGGCATGTCGAAAAGATAAATGGAAACAGATGGACAAGCCGATGGTTGAATAGAGACCTAGAGAACATAAAAGATGCACATACAAGATGGACGGACGACATAAAAAGATTAGCGGGACACGATTGGATGCAAAAAGCAAACAGCAGAGCTCATTGGAAGCAACTTGAGGAGGTTTACTTCCGAGTCTGGATGGAATAAGCTAATGATGATCATGATTATATATTTAATGGAATCCTCATATGTAGAGGGTGTCATTTAAAAAAAATCCTAGTTAGCTTTGTAATCTGTCAAATTCGTCAAATGACATTTTTTTTTGTTATATTTAAAAACATAAAAAATGGAATTTGGTTACGAGAGACAAGATTTTCCGGTAAAAACGATAGCGAATAATCCCTCGTTTTATAAAGAAAATATTTTTGTGCAAAATTAAATAAAAAGGAGCAAAAAAAATCAAACAACTAGACGTGCAATTTTTTTTGCTTCTAAAAAAATCCTTTGTGCATTTTATGTTTCGAGATAACCTGCTTTTTCTTAAAGCCCAATACCTTTCATAAATAATGTATGCGAACTATAAGCAATTCTTCTTTTTTGCCAAAGAATAAAGTTAGCTAGTATAAAGGTTCAGACCAATTCTTAGAAAACTTTATCGTGCAAAACAGCTAAGCTCAGATTTACGCGGTCCCGTAGGGGAAGGTCGCACAAAACAGGATAGTCAGTGGAAAATAAATCAATGATTTCCGATACTACTAGATAATTGCTTCTCCAACTTAGCCTATTGTAACGAGAGGGATACTTATCGGTATAATTGAAAAACTGATGAAAACAGTCCCTTCTCTTTTATTCTTCATTTCTATCCTCAATTTTTCTAACTCTCTCTCTTGACTTCGTAGGCAAACGCTTTCATCAATGTGAAAAGCGCCTAAATTAACTATTTAATGAGAAATATGATTACGGCTACGAATACCAAATATAACACGCAGACATGAATTTTATACCTCTTGGAATAAGGAGTTTATGGAAAAACCGTATACAGAATCATAAAAATAATTCTGCACAACGCCAACGATTCAAACAATATAATTTATGCTTTTTAATTTAGGTAATCTCTACAGCTGTATATCATTTTGACGAATAGTCATGTTGCCATATTTTAAATGAAAATCTATTACAAAGCCTAAATTTCTACAAGTTTTAGTATGTGGCAACATTTCATTATTAATTTGAATATTAGTGAGTGGCAAATAATTTTCTCGAACTCTTAGTAACCAAATGCCATTACTAAACCTTTTTTGAAATATTGGGTGATTGCAAAAATTCATGCCCGATAGATGGCAGAAGCATGCTCTTTTGACTGTGTGTTTCTTTTATAAGCATATTATTAACTGACAGTTATCTAAATGCGTCGTGAGTTAACATAACCTTAAAAAAAAGTTTATTTAAATTAATTTGTGTTAAGATTAATATTCAAAATGGAAAATGAAAAGTTACATTTTCGTCATGTTATGTTACATGTAAGGACACCCAAATATGCAAAGCGCATATATTGCATATTTTGCATATTATATGCATTTTTCTAAACATTTGCATAAATGCTTTAAAAATAGCATATATGTGCATATTTGAAGGAATTTATAATAATGTAGGTCTTTGGCAGGCGTTTTCATTCATTTTTCGGAATAAGGGTCAATGTTTAGGCCGCCGCCGCCGCGCCGGTGGTTTTCTCCAAATAAATTTTATTATTTTATGGTCAGTAAAAACCAGTCAGTAAAGCCCAGACGGCCATCAGAGCATACTTGTATTATTAATTTATTAGATTTCATTTTTGGTTGTGCTTTTAAAGTGGTTACGTCGATTTGTGCTTTTTATCTTGTGAGTCGTATTTTACTACAGTGAAATGCCCAATGGCAGTAGTGTGTCAGTGTGGATTAAACCATACAAAGAACTAAGAATAGATATGGGAAAAATCTACTGTTCTGCATGTGTTAAAATTGTAAGTATAATTTTTGAATACCCATTGAATATACAGGGTATTTCATTTTCGTTTAATATTTAAACATAACGAAATTTTTGTCAGGATTTTGCCGTTGATGCTATTTTCAATGTTATTTAAGTTATTTTTGTTCCATTTAACGAACAAAATTTCTATTTAATGAAACCACGAAATACAACGTAAACGTATGTATTTCTAGGTAATCTAATGAAAAAGGTACAAAGCAGAATTTTAATTTTTGCCTGCCCTAAGCACCTAGTTTTCAAGTCTATTTCGATTTTTTTTACTGCATATTTACAACATGTATGTGCATATTTTGAGAAAATTATTTGCATATTTATGCGCATATTTTAAAGTTTTTCACTTGCATATTTGGGTTTCCTTAGTTACATGGATTTAAAAAGGGAGTGAGTGTTGAAATTGCAACAAAAAATATTCAAGTTTATTTGGATCGTGTTCCTACTCTTTAGGACAATTAAAAACCATAAACTTCGCTCTGGGCGATCTTCCTGCATTGATAATCACTTTATCCGTGACTTAGTGCATAATATTCCACGGATTACCATTGAAGCGATTGCTGAGAGACTAAATTTTGACAATCCGACTGCATTACGTCATTTAAAGCAACTTGGATACACTTCGAAACTTGGTTCCGCACGTTTTAACAGAACAGAACAAACTGAACCGTGATTCCACAGCCATTTCTCTTCTCGCCCGTCAACAAAACGAACCTTTCTTGGATCAAATTATAACTGGAGATAAAAAATAGATCGTGTATAACAACATAATAAGAAAAAAGAAGCTGGAAGCATGGCAGTGAAAGAGCAGAATCTATGGCAAAGGGTGAATTGCATCCAATGAAACTGTTGTTATGTGTCTGGTGGGATTGCGGAGAAATAATTTTTTACGTGCTTCTTCCACGTGGCCAAACAATAACTGCAGAGAAGTACTGTGAGCAACTCACCCAATCAATGCTGAAATCCAAGCAAAACGTCCAAATTTGATCAATCGAAAAGGCATCATCTTTCACCATGACAATGCTAGAGCAGATGTCGCTCAACAGACACTGCAAAAACCGGAAATTCTCCAGCACTCGTCGTATTCCCCTGACCTTGCCTCTTCACATTTTCATCTGGTTCGTTCTCTGCAAAACAATTTGGATGGCAAAAAATTTGATTCTACGAAAAAAGTTAAAACTACCTTACGACTTTCTTTGAAGAGAAACCACGCATTTGCTACGAAGAAGGAATTCAAAAACTTGTAAAACGATGGGAGACCATTATAGAAAATGATGGAAAGTACATTATTGCTTAATAAATAGTACTTTTCATGAAAATGTGGTGTTTTACTTTAGTTTCTAATCGGGCACGAACTTTTGCAGTCGCCCATATAGCAAGTGGCCATTGACACCTAAAACAAGCCTTACCAAATCATCATTCATTTCTTTGAACTCACCTGGGTATATTACCAGAGTAAAATACCTTACAATGCCCCACTCGATTTATAAACTGAGACAGTAATGGGACTTCAAAATTGAACCCTGTGTGACGCCATATAGGAAGAAGTGTCACTTGTATGCTAGTACCAGTCGACTCTTACCGGCTCTGCAATAATGTAAGTCAATTTAAATCAATATAGAGCACGATAAAGTTTGAGTCATAATGTCAAATGCCTTGGAGAGGTCAACCAAGGTCAGAATAACCAGGCATCCTCGATCAATACTCCTTAGTGTCTCATCCGCTACCTCTAAAAGAGCCTTCTCAAAGCGATGCCGCAAGCTCAAGTCCGATTGAAAATCTGGCGGAACCGCAAATTCGTCAGTGCGGCTGCATAGCTGCCTTTTCATTACCTTTCCAGAAACTTTGAGAGTGCGAGAACTTATACAGACTCTCGCTACTAGTTCGATTACAGTTCGTGGTCAGACAATTGCAAAGTTTAATTAAATGCTCACAGTTGGTAGTCACCAAAGATTGACAAATACTAGAGTCGAAGCTATAAGATATATTCCTGTCATAGATAACTGATGCACGATGTTTGATTTACATTAGACTAAACCATAAAATATGTAGATCCTCAGACGATCGGATTATTATTTTGCTTACCTTTAAGTTTGTTGTAATGTTGTACATTTTGACATTATTTAAATAAAATGCACAGCCCCAGCTTACATTAAAACGCTTGCAATAAGAAACATAGACCATATAGTGTCACTTTACGACCCATCGTAAACTTGTTGAAACCAAGAAAAACATTACAAAATCACACCGTAATCATCCGTGTACGGTTTCGGTAGACTCTTCCCTACATTATAAACGATCGTTTACAGTTTTTATTCTTATTCTTTTAAAAGTTTTATGGCTTTATAGGAATATTGTGTATAAAATGAAGTTAACATCGCATGTTTTAAAATAGTGCTTTGTGTGCTATCCCGGATAAATAATTATGAAAGTGACATTAATTTTAAACATTTAAAAAGTCTTACTCGTTTATCTTATTTTTTCCTAAGATAATAATACTGGCACACTGTACAATGTTAACGTAATTTTTTTGTAGGTCTTCGGCTGCGGCAAGAGCATGGTCTGAAGAGCAGGAAGATGAGATGAGACGTCTTTTTATGGAACACCAACAATCTAATAATCAAGAAGGTAAGTAATGCCATAAATCTGCCGCTAGAAATATGGATACGTTGTCATGTTTCACATTTATGGTTGTTCCCCCCTCCCCCCCCCAGTATGATAAGCCTATTTTTTAATGGGTGCATACCATCTATGATATATAATCTGAAAGACGTTCTGACAGATTTAAGGTTTTATCTAATTAAAAATACAATTTTTTGGGTTTTTTTTGCCTTTTTATACAGTATTGACTCTCCTCTATACGCCCACGAGGATGTTTTGCAAGAATTGACCCGTTTTTCTCTAAAAGCTGTTACCCTGCATGTCTGAGAAGTTGCCTTAAATTGATAAAAAACATATACACTGCCGTTTCCTCTGAGATGTCTTTTTGTCCCCATTAAAAAGCAAAAATCTGGTAAGAGAACATGTAGTAAAAAATGCCTAGTAGACATTTATAAATTTCTAATGACTAGCCGTGTCCGCGGCTCCGCCCGCGTGGACTTGATTCACTACTATCGTCACTGCTTATTCCTTATGTTACCTAACGTAATAAAATATCTGCCATTATTTCCCCTTATCTTCCATTATTTCTTCTTATCTCCCATTATCTCTACATAATTTCCATTATCTAGGCTTATCTCTGCTCATCTCCCATTATTTCTCCTTATCTCCCATTATTTCTCCTTATCTCCCATTATCTCACCTTATCTCCCATTATCTAGGCTTATCTCGACTTTTCTCGCAATATTTCTCCTTATCTCCCATTATTTCTCCTTATCTTCCATTATCTCACCATAACTCCCATTATCTAGACTTATCTCTGCTTATCTCCCATTATTTTTCCTTATCTCGCATTATTTATACTTATCTCCCATTATCTCACCTTATATCCCATTATCTAGGCTTATATCGAATTATATAGAACATATGTATAAATTTATAAAAACACATAAATCAGATAAGTGGTTCTCAAGTGGCAGACAGACAGACAGACAGAGAGACGTTGCGTTTTATATATATTATATTCTTTGCAACATGATATTGTTTCATATTTAATGGTTTAGGCAGTGAATTGCAAGAGAATGCGCTAACGGTAACCTTTTTTTCCGACTTGATTCACTATTATCGTCACTGCTTATTTTTTATGTTAGCTAACGCAATAAAATATATCTTATAACCTGGCCAGAGAACATATGTTTGTTTTAAAAAAAAAGCACGTAAATCTGATAAGTGGTTCACCAGTGATAAGCACACTAACGGACGGACAGACAAACAGACAGACAAAAAGACAGACAGAGGGACGTTGCATTTTATATATATTATAGATAGAAGATTGTAGATAACCTGGCCAGAGAATAAATGTATAAATTAAAAAAAAAACACGTACATAGGATAAGTGGTTATCGAGTGATAAGCGTACTTACGGACAGACAGACAGAGAGACGTTGCATTTTATATATATTATATTCTTTGCTATATGATATTGTTCCATATTTAATGCTTTAGGCAGCGGCATACTTTTCTCCGACTTGATTCCCTATTATCGTCACTGCTTATTCCTTATGTCACCTAACGTAATAAAATATATCCTATATCCTAGACAGACATATGTATGTTTAAAAAAAAGTACGTAAATCGGATAAATGATTCTCCAGTGATAAGCGCACTAACGGGCAGACAGACAGACAGAGATACTTTGCATTTTATATATATTATAGATGTAATAAAATATATATCTCTTGGTCAGAGAACATATGTATGAATTTAAAAAATCACGTAAATGAGATAAGTGGTTCTCGAGGGATAAGCGCACTAACGGACAGACAGACAGACAGAGAGACGTTGCATTTTATATATATTATAGATATAGATTATTATTATTATTATTATATAACCTGGCCAAAGAATATATATATGAATTTAAAAAATACACGTAAATCGGATAAGTGGTTTTCGCGTGATAAACGCACTAATGGACAGACAGCTAGACAGAGAGACATTACATTATATATATATATATATATATATATATATATATATATATATATATATATATATATATATATGTATATATATATATATATATATATATATATATATATATATATATATATATATATATATATATATATTATAGATTATAGATATTCTCTTGTACATAATATTGTTCCATGTTTAACGGTTTAGGGTGTGTATTGCAAGGGAACGCGCTAGCGGCAAACTTTTTTCCGACTTAATTCACTATTATCTTCACTGCTCATTCCTTATGCTAGCTATCGTAATAAAATATAGTCTATCACCTGGCCAGAGAACATATGTATGTTTAAAAAAAAAAGTACGTAAATCGGATAAGTGGCTCTCCAGTAATAAGCGCACTAACGGACAGACAGACAGATAGAGAGACGTTGCATTTTATATATATTATAGATGTTTTAAGCCGAAATGATGATGGTAAAACTCTAAAAGCGTTTTTTTTTTTTTTAGCCTGTTTTATAAGTTTCGCACAAGGTTTCTTCATAACCGTTTATGCAAAATATCAGAAAATTTATGTGAATGTTCACTACTGTGGTGTTTTTATAGCGTATAGTATTTTTTTATTAGTCAGTTTTCAAGTATGCATTGTAAAAAAATCGTAAAATGTGTACAAAAATTTAAAAATTTAAAAAAAAAAACTATATTTCAGTTGATTTACGAAGAAAATTATAGTTTAATTTAATCTTCGAACTGTAAACCTTGTTGAGCAAATTTGAAAATTCTAACGTTTGTTTTTAAAGGTTTTTTTGTACTAGTTATGTCCTTCACCATTTCTCACCACAAAACTAAATAAACTACATTTCCTAAGCAAGACAACTAAGCTTAATCGAGCCCTATTCTCTATTTTCTCCTAACTCCACTAGCAATGATATATCCTTCTGAAAAATGACACAGTCAAGGGAATCTGTCCTCTTAAGCTGGTTATAAAAGTAAATTTACCCACGTTTATTACTTTTGAACTAAAATTCGCTAGTAATTTTGAGTTAATGTATGAGAATACAGAAGTGCTATCTTCCTTTTCTTAGCACCCATGTACTTTTAATTATAGTCCATACGTTTCGGTCTACTTAAACCATCGTCTTCGCTACATGCAGGTAAATCTTCGAAAGAGAGTAAGATTTAATGAAAGAGTTATCGAGTTGACTTTTATTTTTGACATGTTATATTTTATATGGTAAGTGAGACGAAACAACCAACAAAGTTTTTAATAAAAATCAGGCACTTAGAGAATGGAGGTGATCAACAAAATGCATACTCTTGTGCGAAGCCTAGTAATAAGGAATACTAACTTAACTTTAAAATAGATTTGAAATTTTTGTTTGGATGTTTTAAAACTAATTATTCTTATTTTTTCATTAACTGACCGTTATTTTTTAAAATCTTGCAACCACCTGTTCTATTGGAGGTAGGTAGAGTATTTTTACAAAATTATATTTCCATTCCTTTCCATTTTCTTCAAAATATAGCATCTTCGTAAAATTTTAATATCACGCAATCGAGTTTAATAAGTTTTATAACTGTAGATCAAAAGAACTGAAAAAAAACATATAAGAACGCTACAGCACAGGGAAAACGTAACATCGAAGCATTCGCAACCTAAGTCCAATGCTAACATCTCGACAACATAACAATTTCTTTAGCAACATAAACGATAGTCTAGCGATTTCTATTCTTGTTCGTATTCCCAAACTTTGATCTCCAGTTGTTCCATCCAAACTTCTAGGTATTTGTTTGAACTCGTTCTATTACGGTGTGTGCAATAAGTTAAAACTTATATTATTTTGTGGGAATTTTGTTACTAACATCCATTTAGTTTTATTAAGATTGATCTTTAATCCATATTCAGTACAGCTAACATTTACTTTTTCCAATAGATACTGTAGATTAGTCGCTAGTAAGACTGTATCATCTGCATATGGAATTATTTATTGTCTTTCCATTTATGATAATATCGTATTTCTCCTCTTCCAGGGCTTCATTATAGAGAACTTCACTGTATGTATTAAACAGGAGTGGTTTGTTTACTATAGATATATTATTAACTTATATTAAAGGATCCTAAAAATGTGATGATAAGGGGTAATTCATTAGTCTTGAGACTAGTTTCAGGCGCGTGTATAAGTGAAACCAGGAAAGATATTTTAAATCATATATATGTATATATATATATATATATATATATATATATATATATATATATATATATATATATATATATATATATCGTATAAATCTATTTATATCTATCAAATAGCACGTTACATTGCAGCGATTGGACCATTACCTTCGATTTTACGCAGCTTGTTTGGAACGCCATCTATCAGGCGTTCGACGACCGAAACGGCGATTTCTTCCAACTTCTCCTTTATTATTTATTATTCTGCCAATTCTGCCAATTAAGTGCCGGTGGTTCTGTGCTTTCCAACCATTTTCATAAACTTTACGTGGAAGTATTGCCTAAAATCTTTCAGTTGGTCGTGCCTGTGGAACATTTGATGGAACGATTTTTTGACTTTTGAACTATTCTTGTGTTTTTTTTTGTATAACGACAACGTGCAAGGCCTGGCCAGAAAATTATTTTGTCGCGCGATGATTTTCTTTGATAAACTGCTTCAATTTAGTCAAGCATTTATTGATATACACATCAAAATTGACTGCAACAGCACTACTTGGTTGCAAATATAGAGCTGAAATACCTTTCGATAAAATGACAATCCACATCGACACTTTTGGTTCAGATTTTATTTTGCCGGCGTATTTTACGTTCAGTGCTACTTCATTATCGTCAGTGTAGAAGGAATCATTTCCACTGTGAGAACTGTTCGAAAATGTAAAGTATTTTCATCATTCATGACGATAAATTTCCCATGCGTGAAATGCTTAACACAAAGTACACGGCAACATTTTAGTATTTTTTCGAGCTGTCTTGCGGTGTATTTTGGTGCCTTTTTAGGTTTTCGCACATTATTTGTCTTCAAAATTCGATGTTGATTACGAAACACCGTATTTTCTCTACAGTTTTCTTTGGGACTGCCCAACTTTGTCCTTTGCGTTTGCCAGAAGATTTTTCGTTGTTCTTCTGCTAAAAACAGGTGGCCGACCGGATTTTTTTTTTTTATTTTCTGGTTCTTTGCCTTCACGGCAATCACGGAAAACACGAAATATAGTGGCGCGGGTTATTGGCTTATCTTCAAACGCTTCGAGAATTTGCTTCGTGGACAGTTGTCCAAACAAGGAAGCAACGCACTTTCGTAAATCTAGCTTGTATGGCATTCCCAACGCGAATAATCAAATGCGCAGATTCTGAAATCAAAGTGGAGGTTCCGTTACACCTTCAGCGTAAACAACATTGCTATCTGTCAATTGTTCTGCATTTACCCAAACGCCTAATTTTTTTTTTATGGGTCTAGCACACGTGCTACAGGGAAGTCCCTAAAGCGCTCGTTGTTTTGAATCGCTGTAAATTGTACTCGGTGGGAAACATAACCCTGGGCAAATTATTCCAAAGAGATGATGTTCTCTATATAAAACATTGCTTGAAAAGCGTTGTACGTGGAGTAACAAGCTGAATCTCATACGAATGTGAAGTATTTGCGCGCCGTGTATTTCTAATATACACCGCTCTGGGAGGAATTAAGCGGGCTACATTCTTCGAACACTTTCCATGAAAATACTTGTAGAACAGACTCAAGCAGCCAACCGTTCTTCCATGTTCCAGCGAATCAAGGCCGCCGGTCAGTTCCGTATCTTCAGTCAGACGAACAGCTCGTCTCTGAACAGAATCCAACAAATGCAGTGTGTGTTTGGGAGCGGTGGTCCAAACATGGGAGCAGCATTCTGTAGTTGGTCGAATTTGAGCTTTATAAAGAATTAACAGTTGTTGTGGAGTATAAAGCTTTCTGGTTCGAAATAATATTCCCAACTTTTGAGAAGCTCTCCTTGTTATGCCTGCAACATATTCATGCCAGGACATATTTGCTCCCAAATTAACGCCCAACAAATTGAGTGACGATGCTAGGGGAATGGAGTGCCCCGACATGACTATGTCGGGTTCAGCAACGTTAACTTTTTTAGACAAAACTGCCGCCTGGGGTTTTGTAGCGTTAAATTCCACTTGGTTACTGTCACCCCAAGATAGAATTTCTTCCAGGTCTTTGTTAACTTGAACGACCTCCTGCTGTCTGCGGCGCCTGAGTAGCCGATGTCCGAGCGTTCAAAGTTAGTTTCAAGACTAATGAATCACCCTTTATAATGCTTCTAAGCTTATTTGAATATTAAATAATCGTATATACCCGTAATAATTGAACGTTACAATATTGAAAACTAAAATTTTTTAAAGAATTACAGACGCAAAAAAAATGATCCGCCAATCATGAAAAATTTCTCCATCAGCTCGACCAATAAATTTTTTAATATCAGTAAGTGTTCGGGTTATTGAAAAAGCATGTTCTTGTCGAATTCAATACAAATATGTTAGCTTTTATATTGCATGACATTTCAGTAATAAAATGACAGACTGAAAGTAGGTAAAGTTGTTTATTTTAATGACTATTTTTTTCCGCGCTAATGATGTGTGGGCGTCGCATTAGTTCCATTTATGTTTTTGACAGATTTATATATAGACGAACGACAAAATTATTAATTTTTTGTCTTTATGTTTTAATGATATGAATTATAATAACGTGACCATATCTGATTTGACAATGATATAATCTAAATGATGCTTCGATGAACTTTAGTATTTTTATAAAATAAAGAGTTTTTTTTTGTATGATTAAGGCATAATATGTTTCAAAAAGGAATCATAGTATCTTAAAAATGACTAGCCCCTCAATTATCTCGAATTTCTACATGACTGATACTGAACATATTACAATTTGTCAAGTAAGAACGTGAAAAAAGTGTTCCGAGAAAATTTTTTTGCCATCAATGTATTCTTTGGTGTGCTAACAACAGTAAGTTGTCCAATCGCTGTCTGCATCAATAATCGCCTGGCTTCTTCGAGGCATACTCTGCAAATTTTTTCAAATCTCGCCAGACAACTTAGTCAAATGTCCTCAGAGCCTTTCCTCTGAACTTTTTCTTCACAAGGAACCAAACATTTTCAATAGGATTGGCGTCCGACGATTGTGAGGGCCACTCTAGTATCTTATCGTGGTCCCAAGCGAGCCGCTTCTCGACGTGATTTTCGTCCAGCCAAGGTTTCTTCAACGTGCTTCGGAATTTGACATCATGAGCACGAAGACGTTGTCGAATGATCTCATGTGACACATTCAAACCCGATTTTATTGATTTTCCCGCTCCTTGAGGCAGCGTCAAGTTCGGGCCCCGTGAAAACAAAGACACGATTCGTTTTTTTTCGACTTTCGGAGTGACTTTGCTTACCGAGCCACGTTTTGGCAGGTCGTCGACATTTTTCGTCTCGTTTAAATGATTTATCCACTTCTTTACAAATGATACCGACTTTTTAATATATTTATCGGCCCCGAAATGTGTCATTTTAGGCGCGCAAACAAGAGACTCATTTTGGATTTTACGTGATTTCCACGAAACTTCGGTATCAGCTGATACTTTTACTAAAATGCGTCACAGACAAAGGTTCTCTCTACCGAGTTTTTGTTGAATCACGAGAATTGCATTTACTAAAAATGGATTATCGCGGACACGTTCTTACTTGACCGACTATAGATAAATTCACAACAATTATAAAATATGTGCTCCCAAATTAACGCCCAACAACTTGAGTGACGATGTTAGAGGAATGGAGTGCCTCGCCATAACTATGTCGGGTTCAGCAACGTTAACTTTTAAAAAAAAAAAACTGCCGCCTGGGTTTTTGTAGCGTTAAATTCCACTTGGTTACTGTCACTCCAAGATAGAATTTCTTCCAGGTCTTTGTTAAGTGGAACGAGTTCCCACTGTCTGCGGATATTCGTCTGAGTAGCCGATGTCCGAGCGTTCAAAGTAAATGAAGAGATAAGCGTACTGACATCTGCAAAGCTATAGATTAGGTTTCCGGTCTTTTCCAGCAGATCGTTAATGTAAATCAGAAAGAGAGTAGGAGATAGCATGGAGCCTTGGGGCACACCGGCGTTGATAGTGAAGTAGTAGTAGTAGTAAAAAGAGTGGATGGTACCTTGAGTCCCTAATGTCACCTAGATCTAAAAGTTCTTCTGTGACTCCCCACTGTCGAATAAGGGTCGAATAAGTCCTAGTCCGGTATTTTTTGCCAAGAGACATAGGCTACTCACCCTGACCTCTTGTAGAACTTTGGGTTCACAGACTAGTGGACCCCAGTATCTGTATCTTTTAACCATTAGTCCAGGACATTCGCACAAAATGTGAATACTGTCCTCGCTTTCTCCCTCGCACAGCCGACATATTTTCCGCTCAGCTAGTTTGAGGTTATATAAATAGGCTTGTAGTGCCACATGTCCCGTAAGGAGTCCTATACTCAGGCATAGCCTCTGTTTTGACATCAACAGGAGTTCCTTTGTTCTGTCTGTCGTAGTTTGTTTCATAAGGAGTTTGGCTTGACGACACCCCGTTCCTGCAGTCCAAGAGAGTTGGTGTTCTTTGTCTAACCATTCTCTGATCTTGTTTTTACTTAAAGCGAATGGAACTCCTACAACCTGTTCAGGTGGGTCCTCTAAGGTGCCTCTTTTGGCGAGTTCGTCCGCTATTTTATTTCCAGATATGCCTTGGTGGCTTGGTACCCACATTAGGGTAACTTCGTTGTTACCTCCTAACGTGTTTAGTTCTTGCACATATTCCCTGATCAGCAAGCTGTCCGTGGTAGATTTGGCAAGAGCTTGTATAACTGCTTTACTGCCTAGCCATATTGCCCTTGGGTATACTTTCTCTGTGGTTTAATTTATCGCAAAAGATTCCCGCCCCAAAGCGGCCATTAGCACCCGAACCGTCAGTATACCAAATGTCGGTATTTGGCCTGTTCAGGAGCTTTTGCGTGTCCTTCCTGTCAGGGATATGGACAGAAAAAGACTTAATCACTTGTTTTGTTTTCGTGATTCTATCCTGTTTTAAAACGAATGGGCGTTCCTGGAGGAATTTCAGACCTTAGGGTCCTCGGTCCCCATTCCTCCATTCGCCTTGGCATTTCAGTCTGTATGCTGCTTAATAGTGAAGGTGTTAGAAAGAAATCCGTCGACTGTCACTCGTAAAGAACGCTCTCTGAGGAAACATGAGAGCCATAAACAGAACTTTTCAGACATACCATAAGAGCGTAGCTTAGCCAACAGTCCATCGTGTCAAACACGGTCGAATGACTTGGATGTGTCAAGAGCAACCGCTCGAGATTCTCGAGTGTTGAATTGCGTTGTTCCAAACATGTATTACATAAGTCAGAAGATCTCCTGTTGATCTATGTTTACCAAAGCCATATCGGTGATCGCTAATAATGTTGAATCCTTCAAGATATTTTAGAAGATGCTGATTGATAGCCTTTTCCATGACTTTTAGGTATCGGCTGAACTGTGGCACATTTCCAGCAGGAAGGAAATATTTCCTTTCTGTAGAATAGGTTGAAAAGTCTACAGAAAACTGGTGTTAGTTCCCTCGCACAGTTTTTGAGAACTATGGCAGGTATTCCGTCAGCCCCAGAAGCCTTTTTCTCTCTAGCTTCATTAAAGTACGTTTTATGATACGCTCTCTGAAGACAATATCGGACATTCATGACTGCACTATGGGAATAGTAGGTGGTGTTTTTTCTTGGAAATCGACAGTAGAATGTGAAGCAGAGTTCAGCCAACAAGTTTGCTTTCTCAGCAGGTGTCGTTGCAACAGATTATCTGGCCATGTGAGTGGTGGTATGGTGGATATGGTGAAATTTTGACTAACTGCCGTAGTGACTAACCAAAAGGACCTGGAATTGTTGGGACAAGCGAGAAGTGTGTTTTTAATTCGTTGATTGTGTCCCTCCTTGGTTTGGTCGATAATTTCTTTGTATCTGTTCTGGGCACGAACAAAGATGTTACGATTTATGGTGTTAGGATTTTTACGCCATTGTCGGTAGGACCTTGCAGCGTATCTGTCAGCTTACCAAAATCCGTCCGTCCCAAACCCACACAGCGGTGTGAAGCTAATTATCCACTACCAATAAATAAATATATATATATATATATATATATATATATATATATATATATATATATATAACACATGGGCTGAAAAGTCCCGGGCCTAACACATAGATGGCGCTAGTTTTATTGCAGTCACCTTTTTTTCAGTTAATACTAACCTTCAAAAGACAGCTGTTAAAATTTCATGATATTCTATTCATTAGTTTGTGAGTTATTGTGCTAAGAGTGACGCCACTTTTGTTATTTTCAAAACAATGGATCAAAAACAATTTCTTCTTTTAATTTTACACTGCTTCTTGATGGGAAAAAATACCGTTCAAGCGAAGCAATGGCTTGAAAAGTGTTATGGGGACTCCGCTCCATCAGAAACAACAATAAAACGTTGGTTTGCTGACTTCAAACGTGGTCGTAGAGACAAAGATGATGCAGAACGCAGTGGACGTCCAAATGAAGCGGTAACACCAGAAAACATCAAAAAAATCCATAAAATCGTTTTGAATGATCGAAAAGTGAAGTCGCGTGAGTTAGCTGACATCGTAAAGATATCAAAAGAACCTGTTGGCTTTATATTGCATGAGCATTTGACTATGAGAAAGCTCTGTTCAAAGTGGGTGCCGCGTTTGCTCACTGTTTATCAAAAACAAGAACGTGTTGATGATTCTGAGCAGTGTTTGGCCATTGTTAGAGCGGCGCTGGAATGATTGCGTTGCTCTTGATGGAGATTACGTTGATGAATAAAGCTAATTTTGAACCAAAAAAAACCGTGTTTTCTTTGTTAGGCCCGGGACTTTTCAGCCCATGTGTTATATATATATATATATATATATATATATATATATATATATATATATATATGTATATATATACATATATGTACATATATATATATATATATATATATATATATATATATATATATATATATATATATATATATATATATATATATATACATATATGTACATATATATATATATATATATATATATATATATATATATATATATATATATATATATATATATATATATATATATATGTATATATATATACATATATGTACATATATATATATATATATATATATATATATATATATATATATATATATATATATATACACATATATATTAGGGTGACCGCAAAAAATCGATGTCGGAATTTTGTTCGTCTGGACCCCACAAAACGATTCCCCTTTCCAGATATTGAGATAGCCGAAATTTGAGCTCGGTTAAACGACGTTAACCCGTGCCGCTCTCTCAAAGTTTGAAAAAACCCAAATTTTTGGCCAAAAAGCTGACATATGGAGCCATACCTCCAGAACGGTAAATAATAGAAACACGCTTAATATCTCAACAGAAAGCTAATGTTGTTTTTCAAAATTTATATTTTATACATAATTGTTGTTATTTTAAGTCAAACCGAGTTACAACAGCCTTTAGCCCCAAAAACGTGACCTGGTACCAGTAGGAGCCAGTTTGGGAGTATTCTAAGAATTTTACGGGTTTTTACATAATGTGTCTCGGAATTAACATTTTTTTGTTAAAAAGTATTTTGGAACTCAATTTTCAAACATAAAGAGCCTTTTGTTCAAATTTAATCTTTTATTATATGGGGATTACCTGACTAGTTTACCAAAGAAAGACCCGTTTGACAGGTAAAAAGGAGGGTGAATCTAATTTCTATTTTAGGGATGGTGATTTTACTTCAGCGTACAACCGACCTTTTATTTATTCAGTTTAGTTTCTAAAGTGCCTTTGAGCTGGTTAGATCGAACAATTATCTAGTGAAGATATTTTAAGACACTGAAGAGGACAGCATCTACCAGGAACTTGAGAGCTTGGAGGAAATGGACATCCCTGAAGAAGCTGCAGAAGATCCAGGACCATCTGAGAGCAAGAGGATGAAAGTTTCATTTGCAAGGGGCGTTAAAGAGATTTTAAACATGAAATTGTCCATTTTATTAGATCGATGTAAGGTATCCGACAGAAATGCCACAAGAATTTTAATAGCTACTCTAGAAGCACTAAACCTTGACCCTCTTGAGTACAAAGTCTCGAAAACTTTATTACATGATAAAAGGCAAATGTTCAGAGAACAATATAATAAAAAAAATTTTGATAAAGTAAACATTCCTGAAAAAGAGCCCGTGGTTGTCCATTGGGACGGTAAACTTTTACCGGGTGTTTTAAAAAATGAACAATGTGAGCGAATAGTTACAGCTATTTCATATGGCGAAAAGGAACAGCTGCTGGGAGTTCCTGTAATAGCAAACAGCTCTGGAGAGGAGCAAGCCGTAGCCGTATATGAATGCCTACATGAATGGGGTCTTCTCAACACCGTCAAGGCGATGTGCTTCAACACTACAGCATCCAACACGGGAAGACTCAAAGGAGCATGCGTCATATTGGAGCAAATGTTAGGAAGAGAATTGTTATACCTAGCTTGCCGTCACCATATCTTGGAAATTCTGTTAAGAGGCGTATTCGACACAAAAATGGGATCAACCACTGGACCTCATCCAGACATTTTCAAGAGATTCCTCACTGCGTGGCCCAAGATAGACAAAGGAAAATACGACACAGGTATCAGTGACAACAGCTAACTCCAGAAGTAATTGCAAATGTTACTGCTGAATTCGAGACCAAATTAACTGAGAGCCACCCCAGAGATGACTACAAGGAGCTATTGCAGTTGGTTCTCGTATTTGTTGGATCACTAGACGGCAATGTTGTGGGTTTTAGAACTCCAGGAGCCATTCATCACGCTAGGTGGATGGCAAAGGCTATTTACTGCTTAAAAATGTCGTCAATTTAAGATGTCTAAAGAAGAAGAAAGTTCTGTGCGTGCCATTTCTGTTTTCCTAGTTAAAATTTATTGTAAAGCTTGGTTCAATGCCCCAAAAGCTCATCTTGCACCAAAGCAAGATTTAGGTATTTTGCATAGTCTGTTAGACTATAAAGAATGTGACAACGACATTGCAGAAATAGCCCTGACCAAATTTTCGAACCATTTGTGGTATTTGAATGCAAAGTTGGTGGGATTATCGTTTTTTGATCCCACCATTACAGACTATGAAAAGTTGTTAATGGCTAATAAATTGCTCAGTAGCACAGATGAACCATCGCAGCACGCTAGGGTTGTAAATCCAAAAGTTAGGAAAGAAAACTTAAAAGAGGTAGTTGATGGAGGATTGGTAAATTTACTTACCAAAGAAACGTTTACATTCTTTGACCAATTTAATATAAAAACAGATTTCCTAAGACAACATCCAAACACCTGGCCTCAAAATAATGACTTCCAAGAAGGATTGAAAATTGTCAAAGCATTAAAAGTAGTTATTGATATGGCTGAGCGTGGTGTTAAATTAATAATCGACTTTAACGACCTTCTGACAAAAGATGAAGACCAAAAGCAATATGTCCTGCAAGTTGTAAGTAAATGCCGAGCATTATATCCTGACGTTTCAAAAACTACTTTAACAAAAGCTCTAGAATAGATTAGATAACTATGTAAAATTATCAACTCATGTAGGTACTACGTCTGTATCTTTTCTGTGTCTGTTTTGTATGTATTATATACCTAATTTTTTATATTTTAAAATAAAAAATGTCATTAGACTTATCAGTATTACTTGTTTTTTTATTATATTTCTACTTTAAACTCAAAAATATACCAAAAAAAGCAAAATTTATCACTTAATAACAAAATATACGAAGTATGCTCCTAGTGGTACCAGGTCACGTTTTTGGGGCTAAAGGCTGTTGTAACTCGGTTTGACTTAAAATAACAACAATTATGTATAGAATATAAATTTTGAAGAACAACATTAGCTTTCTTTTGAGATATTAAGCGTGTTTCTATTATTTACCGTTCTGGAGTTATGGCTCCATATGTCAGCTTTTTAGCCAAAAATTTGGATTTTTTCAAACTTTGAGCGACGAGTGGCACGGGTTAACGTCGTTTAATCGAGCTCAAATTTCGGCTATCTCAATATCTGGAAAGGGATATCGTTTTGTGGGGTCCAGACGAACACGATTCTGACATTTTTTTTCCCCCTCTATGAGATCCGGTCACTCTAATATATATATATATATATATATATATATATATATATATATATATATATATATATATATATATATATATATATATATATATAAAAATCGGTTTAAAACGTGCGACGACGTTGTCCGTTGTCTAGATTCCATTGTCTTCGGTCTTCCCATTGTCCTTGATTTCGATCGATTATAGCTTTTCTAATTCCTTCTATCCAATTTTTCTTCGGTCTTCCTATTTTCGTTCTCAAATTCGGTACCCATTCCACTGTTACGTTTGGTACTCGTGTTTGTTCCATTCGTTGAACATGGCCATACCAGGTTAATTGCTTCCTTTCAATATCCTTCATAACTGTGTCCACAAGTCCCATTTGCTGGCGAATCTCTACGTTTCTTATCCTTTGCATTCTCGATATTCTGGCCGATCTTCTTAAAGCATCCATTTCGGTAACTTCTATTCTGTTCTTGTTTCAGTAACTCTCCAGATCTCAGAACCATGTATCAAATTGCTCTTCATCATTGTGTTGTAGATATTACATTTTCGTTTTTGTGTTATGTGTTTATTCCATAGAATCCTATTCAAACATCCTATTATTTTCCTTGCTTCTGTTACTCTTGTTCTTATTTCCTTTTCGTCTGTACCACTTGTGTCAAACGTTATACCCAAATACTTATATTCTTGGCATGCTTTTATATCTTCTGTATAGTCAATCTGTAGGTCACTAATTTTCTCCCCGATAAAAAGATATTTTTTTTTCTCTGTATTTATATCTTTTCGGTATGTTTCTTGCATTTTACGTGTCATATACTGTATATCGTTGTTTCGTTCAAAGGTATCACTATTCCAAAAAATTTTCGTTTTCATTGCATTAGCGCATGTTTAACATAAATCTTAAATAGAGTGGGTGAAATAGAGCAACTTTGTCGTAATCCCTTTGTTATATAAAAAGGCAGTCTGGTACCTATTTTAATTTGAGACGTCGATCCACTACCAAACAGTTTTAAATCATTTGGAGAAAGCTGGCTACATTAAAAAGCTCGATGTTTGGGTGCCACATAATTTGTCGCTGAAACATTTACTCGATCGAATTTCTATCTACGAATCTTTACAGAAATGAAACGAAATCAAGCCACTTCTTAAGCGGTTGATTACTGACGATAAGAAATGGATGACGTCGACAGTAATGTATGAAAAAGATCGTGGTTGAAAAAAAGCCCCACAAACAATGACACAGCCCGGATTAATGATTAAATTAACGTTTCTGTATACCGCTAAATATTTTGAAATTGACTATTAAGGGGTTTTTCGGGGTGCTAGTTAAGAATCTGATGACAGATTTGAAAAATTATAAATAGCGAATCTAATATGACTGCCAGAGGGTACGTAATTCATTTAATTTCTTCGAGTAATTTAGAATTTTTGTGTTTTTAGTAACTGTTTTTTTTTTATACCTGGATGTTTAAATGAAATATACATACTTTATTTCCTACTTTTATTTTTTTTTTTTATTTTAAGTTTAAGTTGTATGATGTATATTGGAAATGTGGAATCTTTGGCACAATGAGACTACTCAGTATATATCACCACTACACCAAACACTTTATTTTTGCGCTCGACGCGTGTTCAGCAATCTCCTATCAGATACATTTTTAACTAATCTTAAATTATCTAACGTTACATTATGATCAGCTTCAAAGGCATGTTCGGCAATGCTAAACTTTTCTGTTCTACTGTATTTTAAATGTGCTAAATGTTCTTTAAATCGTGTTTTAATTGACCTTTTAGTTTGCCCAACATAGTTTTTGTCGCAATCATTACAACTAATTTCATAAATTCCACTTTTCTCACAATTAGGAATCTTATCTTTGGGATTTCCTAAGATATTCCTCAGATTGTCTGATGACTTATAGACTAAGGTGAGGCCTACCTTATTAAATACCTTATTGAGTCCCCTGCTATATTTCGGATTATAGAGTATGGAGATATACTTGGTCTAATTTTCTTCTGGTGTAAAAAAGGTGGAATTCTGAATATTTAACCTGAATTTATGTCTATTTATTAACTTGTTTACTAATCATCGTCATAACCATTAACTCTAGTTATATTTCAAGTACGATTCCTTTCATTATTGGTCAAACTCTAGCAAACTTTTCTTTTATCGTATTCTACCGCCAAAAAACTACCTGTGTGCTAAAATGCAGCCTGTTAACATTTAATGAGAACTCAAAACCCCTGGCTACTGGACTCAAATTTTAATGCACCCAGTGAATACTCCGGACCGTCAGGCAAACATTCGTTTCTGTCTCTGCAGAACTCCCTGAATGATGTTAAGTTAGTTTCAAAGGAGGCCTGTGGAAACCACTTGTCACAATTTTTTGCCCAGAAACCATAGAAATTCTGCAGTGACGGGATTACGGTGTTAGCAGGAAAATAGCCTTGGTAAAAAATAGTTGTCTCAATTTTGACTTCAACCCTTTATTTTGATATTAAATCCATTTTTTGAGTCCACCATTTTAAGAAGTAGCAGGGTGGGTCTTATGTTATGGTCCAGGTAGTCTAGAATTGCCCATGTGTTAGTTATATAGGTCAACGGCCTTGTAATCTCTTAAAATTATAGACCGATACATACTAACAAGAAAAATTGAAAGCATATATTTCTAACTGGTTATTAAAACTAAGAAGCCCCAATAGCTCAGTTTATAAAGCAGTTACTTATGGTCTCAAATTCTAATCATGGTCAAGAAAAATCTTTTTTCAATTAAAAAAAAAATTATCTACATGCCACTAATATATATATATATATATATATATATATATATATATATATATATATATATATATATATATATATATATATATATATATATGCTTGTTCTAATTTGACTTCTTATGCTAAAACCTTTTATTTAACCTATTATTAACGTTAACCTATTTATCAACTCGGACTTTTATAATTGATAACATTCTTATTACTATTTTAGATGTTGTCGATTTTGTTACGAACAACCTAATAGACCAAACAAAATCGAGAAGGCAAGTACTTAAGAAACTTAAGGAACTTATGTTACTGGTAGACTACAAAAAGAAAAGTAATAAATCTAGAGCACCCAAACACTGGACCCCCGAAGAGGAAACTCATTTGCAGGAGTTGTTTGAGCAATACAGGGAAAGTGATGGTAAGCGAGCAAAATATTTTTAGATAATGTTTTTGTTATTTGTCTTCTTTCGTCTCATCTGTAAAAATAAAAAAATATATATATGTTTATGGGTCTTCACAGTATTTAAAGTCGTAAATGCCAAGTAATTTCCATGTTTTATTTATTTTTCTTTGTGTTATACACAGAATAATTGTTACTAACGCAACCAATTTTTACAAAATTCATTATAAATAATAGGTCTCTGGCACGTAGATTTATACATACAGTCGATCAAGTAAGAATGTGTCGCTTTTTTTTTGAGGTTATTGTTGGCACCTCTGCAAACAATGCTTCGTGGAAAGAGATTCATTTCTAACATGATTATTGTTAAATAATACTTTATCGAACATAAGTGATGCATACTTCGAGGCTGTGTTCCTATGTAACCATCCAAAAGCTTCGAAAATGACGCATTCAGCGGCTGCTAAATGTATGGGCAAGTCGAGAGTATTCGTTAGTAAATAGGTGAAACCATACACTCAGTATGGTTTCACCTATTTACTATATATATATATATACCTATTATTTGGCTTGATGATCTACCAGAACATGGTTCGAGAGGAAAAGTGCCGGGCAAGGACCAAAAAATTATTATTAACATGTTTTCCCGAAATCCTAAATTAACTTTTCGCTAAGGGACGCAAAAACAAAGACTTGGATATATCGTATAAAACGCTGTGCGCTCATATCTGGGCTAACGATTTGAAGTAGTGAGATACAATCAAGAAACCATTGCTGCGCGAAAAACACAGAGACACACGACTCGCAGAGGAAAACACAGATCGAGACCGGAGAAATGTATTTTTTTCCGATTAAGCTTCATTTTGGGGTTATGTTATGACCCCACGAGCCTGGTTAATTTCCACTCACCGTAAAACACTCTATGAAGATCTATGTTTGGGGATGCCTTTCGGAAAAATGTTTTGGGAGACTCTTCATCTTTACCTACAATATGACCGCGGAAAAAATACTGCCCAACTGCCAAACGGTGGTTTGTCGATAAAAATGAGTAGTGGATTCTTCAGGAGGAAAAGGACCCCAAACATTGGAGTAAAACATGTAGACAGTGGAAAGGAGAATCAGGTATCCTCACACTAGATTGACCATCCCAGTGGCCCGATGAAAACCTAATCGAGAAAGCGTGGTCATACATCAAGCAAAAGTTTTGTAGTAAAAATATGTACACAGTGAAGCAGCTGATACGGCAAATTCTTGCAATTTGGAACATTTGGCCCAAAAATACGTGGAAAATCTCGTCGAAAGTATGCCCCGAAAATGCTGCTGATAGAGATTGGATAAACTCATTAGCATTTTAATGGCAATCCTTTACTGTCATAGAACTTTTAAATAAATACAGTTTTTACTGAAAAATGTGCGATACATTCTTATTTGACCGACTGTGAAACTACAAACACTCCCAAGGAAGTTTGAAACTTATCACATCAAGAAGTTTCATCAATATCTTAAGGCTATAGAGAAGAACGCTATATATGTATATGTAAAGTGTATGGCTTTCGTAAACATAGACCAACAGATCTTCTGACTTAGGTAACACATGTTTGGAACAACGCAATTGAACACTTTGGAGAATGACATATCCAAGGCATTCGACCGTGTTTGACACGATGGACTGTTGGCTAAGTTACGCTCTTGTGATATCTCTGAAAAGTTCTGTTTGGGGCTCTCATGTTTCCTCGGAGAGTGTTCTTTACGAGTGGCGGTCGACGGATTTCTTTCTAACACCTTCACTATCAACGCCGGTGTGCCCCAAGGCTCCATACTGTCTCCTACTCTCTTTCTTATTTACATTAACAATCTGCTGGAAAAGACCAGGAATCTAATCTATAGCTTTGCAGATTACAGTACGCTTGTCTCTTCATTCACTTTGAACGCTCGAACATCGGCTGCTCAGGCGAATATCCACAGACAGCAGGAGGTCGTTCAACTTAACAAAGACCTGGAAGTAATCCTATCTTGGGGTGACAGTAACCAAGTGGAATTTAACGCTACAAAAATCCAGGCGGCAGTTTTTTCTAAAAAAGTTAACGTTGCTGAACCCGACATAGTTATGTCGTGGCACTCCATTCCCCTAGCATCGCCGCTCAATTTGTTGGGCGTTAATTTGGGAGCAAATATGTCCTGGCATGAACATGTTGCAGGCATAGCAAGGAGAGCTTTTCAAAAGTTGGGAATATTATTTCGAACCAGAAAGCTTTATTCTCCACAACAACTGTTAATTCTTTACAAAGCTCAAATTCGACCAACTATGGAATACTGCTCCCATGTTTGGGGCTCCGCTCCCAAACATGCATTGCATTTGTTGGATTCTGTTCAGAGAAGAGCTGTTCGTCTGATTGGAGACCCGGAACTGACCTGCGGCCTTGATTCGCTGGAACATCGAAGAACGGTTGCCGACTTGAGTCTGTTCTACAAGTATTTTCATGGAAAGTGTTCGAAGGATGTAGCCCGCTTAATTTCTACCAAAGCGGTGCATGTTAGAAATACACGTCGCGCTGGTGCTTCACATCCGTATGAGGTTCAGCGTGTTACTCCGCGTACAACGCTTTTCAAGCAGTCTTTTAAATGGAGAACATCATCCCTTTAGAACAATTTGCCTAGCGCTGTGTTTCCCACCGAGTACAATTTACATCGATTCAAGAACAACTTGAATCGCTTTTTCCGCACACATGCCGCCCAGGAGCGCTTTAGGGACTTCCCTGCAGTACGTGTGCTAGACCCATAAAAAAAAAACGCTAGCAAGTAATTTTTGTGCCGATTGGAGGTGGAGTACAAATTGATATGAAATAAAAAAATATGGAATGCAGTAAGTTATGCCGTTGCATTGAAAATATGAGAAGTTTAAAACAACGGACAAGCCATATATGCCATTTACCAATCATCACAAAGATGGAGAAGATGAATTTACCAACGACTGTACAAGTTTGCCCATACAAAGACCTCAACAGCAATTCTTATTATCAGCTGAAATTATGAGAGTCAAGTTCTTCAAATTAGATAGTCGAGTCGGAAGCACTGTTACTGAGAGAAAATTTACAAAAAATGGAACTTCACAGAAGACTTAAGAATTACCAATTAGATAGTGAAAGCATGGAATTTCTAAACATATGATTTAATGAGTGAAAACCTTTCAGTCGCATGCAGTATAAATAGATTGAGATGATACATAGGAAAGATCAATTGCCTTATAAAAACCCTACAGTTGCTAGTCCTAGATAAATTTTGTAAAAATGATGCCAGAAAGGAGTTTGCTAAATGTAATCAAGGTACCATGTTAGTAACTGACTGCGTTTGAGCCCAGCTCGCCAGTTTAAATTTAGTGTTTTATGTACGAAAACTCGGTATGTTAGTGTTTTTCTGCTGGGGTGTTTTTTTTTTGGTAAATTTTCAATAACACAACAAATGAGAGTTTTTTTTATATAACGTCTTATATTTCTATTACAGATCCTTTAGGAAATATTATTGAAAACTTAAACATCCCAAGGTCGAAAAACAGAATCGTCGAAAAACTGCTAGTAATGGGGCTAATTCAGGATAAAAAGGAAATGCGTAAGAAGAGAACAAGAAAAAGTGGAAAATGTAAGTATATTTTATTTGTTTTTTTTTTGAATATTGAATCATTATGGCTGACACGTGTGTTAACTTTTACATAGATTTTTCTTCCTAAACTGACCGAACGCTGTGTCCAACGTGGGCGTTTTTCCTCGAGCGACTCGGGGGTGGTAAGACTAAGGCGACTTTTTTGGCGCATCTACAATTACCAAATTTTTTAACGTCATCGCCCGACCCTCGTCATCTGCTTTGGTAATACCTAGCCTGTTACAACAGAATGACTTGTATTTCTATATTAACGTAACAACTAACGGTACCTGTATGTCTATTTACCAACTTTGTGATTGCAATTTCCTCTACTTTGTGTTACACTATAGAATTATAGTTGAGATATACAAGTCTCTGCTCACAACACGCGCGGTAAGTAAATTCATTTTAATAATTAAACTTTAGTGTAACTACTTTTATTGTTTAATTTACATTCTTTTAAACTCTCCTAATGTCTCATTGGTATTGGTTTATTATTTTTACATCTTTTGTGAAAATATAGTCAACAATAGAAACCTGAAATTAAGTTTAAAAACTATGCCGCCATGACTCGAAAAGTCACACCATGAACTGTTTTCTGTCAACGTAATTTTATTTATTATTGATTTCTGTAGTCACGGTATTCTTGGTTATTCTCTTTCCCTGTATGATTATAGCTGTTAAAGAGATGGCATGGATAAACACCTGAAAATATAGTATATAGAAACTAGGAAACTTTCGATGAAATCGGAAGTTTGGGACAAACTTCTTGTTTTTAATGGGTTTTCGTTATGCATTAATATGTTAATAAGTATTTCATAGTATAACTGGTATTTGGTAAATGGTCATCTTGTGGATAACAATGGTTGACTGCGAAAAAGCATTTGATAAAGGTATGAGCAGTTCTTAACGCCTTAAGTAACAGCAGAGTCGACGAGACTTTTTATCTAAAAATGAACTTCACCAAAACCAAATATTTGAACAATTAAAGTGAAGATAACAGCCAGGAACTATTAATATAAGGTGAAAGAATAGAAAAGGTACAAACATTTATATATTTAGGACAAAAAATAATTTAAAGGCTGACTTCGATAGAGGAGTCTCGTTGGCTTGAACTGCTTTCGGAAGGTTACAATCTACATTTAAATTGGACATCCCAAACAATAAAAGCCAGAGTGTTCGATCAATATGTACTGCCGGTATTAACATATGGCTTTGAAACGTGGGCTTTAAATAAAAGTATAATAAATAAACTCCAGGTAACCCAAAGAGAGAGAGAGGAGAATGCTAAATATAAGACTCCAAGATCATATTCCTAACATCGAGATACAAAGAAGATCAAAAACGACAGATGAAATACAATGAATATGTATATTAAGGTAGAGTTAGGCAGAGCATATCGCAAGGATGAATGAAAACAGATGGACCGCCCTATAGTTGAATGGAGACCTAGAGAACATAAAAGATGCAGAGGTAGACAACAGGCATGATTGACGGACGACATAAAAAGATTAGCGGGACACGATTGTATGCAAATAGCAAACAATAGAGCTCATTGGAGACAACTTGGGGAGGCTTGCATTCGACTATGGATGGAATAAGCTAATGATGATGATGATGATAATATCTGATATTGCCGGTTCTTTTGCTAGATATGATTTTTTATCAGCATAATAAGCGTTAACGATTCTGTTAACGCTATATATATATATATATATATATATATATATATATATATATATATATATATATATATATATATATATATGTAACATCATATTATGTAAAATTTACTATGTTTGTCCATATACATCTCCCCGCGCCTCCGCCGCCAGTTTCGCTGCATGCTCGCCGATCCCTCTTCTTAGTATTTTTACAATTAGTTTTTTATTTATTTTTAATGTATATGTTCGCCACAGGGTGGCACTACACGTGCCCAAATAGTGAGGGGCTATAAATATAGTCGCTCTGCCATCCTTTGTGTCATATTTCGAACAAATTTAATTAGTCACTTTATGAATTTGTAGATATTGGCAAATAAACTGAATTTGAATTTTTGAATTTGTTATTGATAGTTTTAAAGCAGACCTTTTAATAATACAATTTTTGAAAAACGTTCTGTTGGCTAGCTATAATTTGCACAACTCTTCGGTCTTGCAACTTTTAGTGTCTTTTGCAGGACATCCAAGTTACATGGCTAAACTTAGTCCGTCGCGGAAGGCATACTTTGTGTGATTATTTATCAAACAATTGTTTAAAAAAACACGAATGAAAGTGTTTTTTTTTATTACTTTCCTTGCTACAGGAAAGTATTGTATTCGGAAAACATCACACTTCGAGATTTTTCCTTTTGTTCACGTTTTAGGGTTCCTAGATCACCTATTTCCGTCGGTCTGTCAGCCTGACTGTCGGTCTGTTGGCACGACACCGTTTGAACGAAGTGAAATGTCAATAATTTCAAACTTGGAACATACAGATAATATCTAACAAAGATGCAGCCTATAGTTTTTGGAAGATATCGCTTCAGGCCAAGCCCCCTTTTCACCCCCTAATATTGACCACTAGGGGTGGAAAGTAGTTTGGCGGTTGTTACCTATTGGCCCAAAAGTCCGATGTTCCCTACGATTAATAGAAGTTTTTAGTGAGCCATACTCAGTAAAGTCCAAAAAATCGAAATAAGTCGATTTTTCCCCTATTCATCCCCTAATAATGACTACTGGGGGTGAAGAGTAGTTTGGAGGTTCTTTCCAATTGGCCCAAAAGTTAGAGTTTCATGTTATCTTTGATTAATAAAGTCTTTTAACAAGTCGTATTCGCCAAAATCCAAGTAAATTGTAATAATGACTACTGGTGGTGGCGAGTAGTTTGACGGTTATGACCTGTTGGCCCAGTAGTTAGGATTTGATAATCTATTCGAATTTAATAGTTTTAAACAAATCGCAAGAGGAAAAATCGACTTATAATGGTGCCCTTGACTTTTGGCCATTACCTGCACCTTCATCAAAAAGATGAGGTAAAAACTGGAGATATCTCAAAATCATGAAGGATTTGAAGGTTGCGCCCATTAAGACTTTTGACTGGTAAGGTAAGTACTACAAAATAAAAAAAATAGCAAATTTAACGGAAGCAGGATTTACAACAAACGTGCATTTATGCGTAAATATTTATAGTAACAAACATTAGGATTGGGCCCGGAGATTCGAAGGGATTGCTGCTTTTCTGGGTTTTTGAAGTGTAGAAATCCAAGAATTAGGTTATTTTTTCATTGCTGTCAAGTTTAACCCAGGAAGGGGCTGAAAGGGAGGGGGATAGTGTAATATTGTATAAGTTCAATAGCATGAAAAAATTTTATGCATATTATTTATAGGAAAATATGTAAGTGGTTAAAGGGTGGAATAGGAGGTTAAAGGGGTTGCTTCCTATATATGGTGTTAAGGGATTTGTGAAGTCGAAGGAATCTGAATATTAAGTTATTTTTTTCATTATTTTTAATTTTAACGGGGAAGGGGTGGAAAGGTGGAGTGGTCAAATATTACAGGGTTTCAAAAGTATTAAGGAAATTTTTCCAGGTTTTTGGTTGCGATAATAAACAAATTTTAAGCGTAATTATTTACTTACTCTATATAATTAATTAAGCAACGTATAAGAAGTGAGAAAGGGAGTTAGATGGAGTAGACGGTTAGAATACGCATTTATCGTACTTGTCGTTCATTGTTCTTGCTATTTCACTATTTCTACAGAGACAGTATGAAGACGGGATTGAGATCTGATTACAGAGTAACCTAAAAATGTTAAGTTTTGTCTTTTTTTTGCCTTTCTTTATGTTTTTATATTCTTAGATAGGCAAACATATGTATTCCCATTTCAATCGGTTTTTCTATTAGACTGTCAGGTTGTTGTTCTGCCGGTCTGTATAATATTTAAAATAGGGATGAAACCTCTAGCAATATCGTTTTAAGGAAAGAGGGTGGGTGTCAATATGTTGTATGATTTTATTTATGTTATGGAAACTTACTTTCCTTTTACTTAGAGATTTCCTCTCCTCTAAATCTCTTCAATGTTCACATTCCAAATCAGCTCTCTTTTCCAATCTCGATACAAAAGAGGATATCCTCCCTACTCTCCCTACACAACCTTACCCCTCCCAAATTCAATTACTCATTGTACTCCACATTCCCTCCTTGGCACACATTCTGTCCTCATATAGACTTCTCCATGCAATCCTACCGCAAACCTGAATACTCTAAAGCACACCTTAATAAATAATTTCAGGTCATGGTCAACAACAAATACCTAAACCATTTTCCCCTTTACACAGATGTATCTAAGACAAATCAAGGAGTGGGCGCAACATTCTATTCTTCTACCTTTACGAGGATATTCAAACTTCCCAATCATTCAACCGTCTTCTCAGCGGAACTCCTAGCCATCAAAGATGCTATCCGCATGGCCCTGTCAGTCACCCCCAGTAACAAATTTCTCATCATTTCAGACTCATGCAGCGCACTGTTGTCCATAAGATCTAAGAATATGTTATACAACTACATCCGGCAAATATATGACCTTCTATATGTAGCCAAATCAGGCCAAAAACATGTTACTCTTTGCTGAATGCCGCGCCACATAAATAATTACGGTAATGACAGAGGAGATTATTATGCTAAATTGACCGTAGACATTGCAATTTGCACCCCGGAGGAGAATCACCCGTCAGATTATATCAAATTACTTCAGTCGCTACTTACAAACCTATTTCAACTCAATTGGGATCTGGAAAACCCTAATAACAAATTGTGGAACCTGAAATCACGTGTCACTCCACCACTACATTCAACTAACTTGGCCAGAACAGAGAACGTTATCATGCGCAGATTGGCAATAGGACACACTTACAGCACTCACTCACATCTTTTGAAGAGAAAACAGGCCCCTCTCTGCACATCTTATGAGGCTCCACTAACGGTCAAACATATACTAGACATCACTTGAGACATACAAAACAAACATAAAGAGTTTCCTACGGGACATTGATTTAAAAACTTAGACTCATTTAAAATTATATATAGGGGTGCTAAATGACCCAGCAGTCGATGTGCCCTGCACACATAACATCCATCCTTTTACTTAAGAAAGTCAAATTCAGTACTTATTTTAGAATTACCTGTTTACAAGTACAAGGTAAACTTATCTTTTACAATTAATGAACTAACAATATGGCTAGTTTTATTTGTCTTTTCCTCCTGTATAAAATCAAAACGTGTCCTTTTGGCTTCGAACATTTCGAAAATAATAAAAACCAAGAAAGTGAAAGAGTGTTTTTCGATGTAGTCCATAACAATTCTGTTCTCTTTTTCATTTTAGTTCGTCGAACACGCACAGTTCCCTTTCGCAATAATAAAAAATCACTGCCTTTGAACGAGGTCGTGACAAAATTGAAAGGGAAAATAAATGTGCAATAACGGCAAAAAATACAAATATACATTTTTGATATATTTTCTTTGTGGAAGAATTTTTCTCTTATGAATTTTCTTTCTGATTTAATTCATACGCCTTCAGATATCGAAAAATATTTACATATGAACGGGTAGTTTTAACAAAGGGATGGGGCAAGAATTGTTCCAATGATAAATTTCGTCTATAATTTTCTGGGTTATAGGATCTAGCGTTAAATAAAATATAATAGTGCAGTTAAAAAAGCATTTGTAATTGCACAGTGTAGATACAGCAATATTAAGATTTTATTCTCTCCGGGGTATCACCAGGAGTATTGTCCTGAGTTTGGACCTCGAAAAACTTGTGCTCTTTTGTTTTTAAACAATTGAAGTTTTTAAAATGCGTTTTTTGAGCTTAAAGCGCTAATAACACCGGTTATATATGTCGGATCGAGACAAAAAAAAACAAGCTCCTCGTAATGAAGTTTCCAACAAATCCTTGTTAGTTTTAAGTCGCTCAAGTATGTACAAACAAAAAACTGTTTTTTTTTTTCATTTTATTGTACAGGCCGACTAACTGAACCGATCGGCTTGAAACTTTCAGAAAATATGCCGCTTGTTACAGCAAAAATACCCTGAAATTTTACCTCAAAAATATTGAACCCAGTGGGCACAATCAGATTTGTTATTTAAAATTTGAATTGCCCGGCAATTTATGGCATTTGGTCTAAAATGGATCTTTTTTTTTCAAAATTCAGGTCTTGAAGCCAGCTTTCCGATGCCATTAACAAAACAAATTGTGGGCTCATTTTAACCGTTTTTTTTTACATTTGTTTATTAATCAAATAAAAACATTCATTTTGAAAAAAAAAAATTAAAATTTTTATCACATCTGGTAGAGAATCGCGAGACCTTTATTTAAAAAACGAATTTATGGTTAAAGTGACGACAAAAAAAATTTTTTTTAATGGCATCGGAAAGCTGACGTCGAGACCTAAATTTTTTTTAAAAAAGATCCATTTTGGACTAAATGGCATAAAATGACTACCAATTCAGATTTTAAATAACAAATTCAATTGTGTGCACTGGGTTCAATATTTTTAGCATAACAAAAGGAATATTTTCTGAAAGTTTTAAGCCGATCAGTTTACTTAATCGACTTGTACAATAAAAGGAAAAAAAAAAAACAAATTTTTGCCTGTTTTTGTCAATGTATGCTTGTATGTTATGTACACTTTGAGCGATTTAAAACCAACGAGGATTTGTTGAAAATTTCATTATGAAGAGTTTATTTTTTGTTTATCTCGATCGGACTGATGTAACCGGAGTTATTCACATTTTAAACTGAGAAAACACGTTTTGAAAACTTAAGGACAATACTCCTGGTGATACCCCAGAGAGGATAAAATGATAATATTGCTGTATCTAAATTATACCTATCTCATCATTATTTTGATCTTTTTGTACTGCACTATAACTATAATTTGTCTCGATGTACTGAAAAGTATTTTAGTTACCCCAATTAGAGTGGGAACTACAGGACAGTATAAAAATATTGTACCATACAACTTACGGGGTTACATACACATGGGCGCTGCAAAAATTATGTATATTTAAAAAAAACATTTGAAAGGTTATTATATATTCAAAAGAATGGCGATTATTTATTTTTATTGTACTTTTTTTAATATGTTTTAAATGTTAACATTAGTTTTTATCCGGTTAAATGGGCCACTGATGAAAACCATGGCGCCTCCTTGCCTTAAAAAAAAAACAAGAAATAATCCAATCTGCAAAAATAAAAATTAACCTTGTAAAATAATGTAGTTAGAAATTGTCGAAGGGTTTTTTTTTTCAAAAATAAAAAATTTACGGTGTTGCAAACTTTAGTATGCAATTTTCCACCAAAAAATTTATGTTTAATTTATAAAAAATTGTCTATTAGAAAAAATTAAAAAAACATCACGACATTTTGTAGAAAAAGTAATTATTAAGATTTTTTTAAAAAAAAATCAAAAAAGATTAAAAATTGACTGAGTAATATTGCAGACAGTGTCTAAAAAACAGGTGGCGATCCCAATGCTACAACTTTGTAATGGAATGGAATTTTTTTAATTTTTTTTTATTAATTCTTAGAAATTTAGCGAATAAAAATCCGTAAACAAATCGAATTTTTGAAAATTCGAGGTGTATGTAACTCCTTAAAAATAAGCTCGCTAATCTAAAATTTAACGTGAGTGTTGTCAGCCAATATAGACATCCATACAAGTAAGAAACATGTATATATTGTACAGGGCAAGATGGTCTTTTTCTAAGCATTTTACAGGAAAATGGCTGAACGGGGCGGGAGTAATTTAATTTGTATAAATTGAATAGCATTTTGAGCTATTTACAGGTTTTTTGGTTGATGTACTGCACAAATTTTAATTTTTTTTATAAATTATTTATATTAAAATAAAAAAGAGTTGGGTAGAGGGTTAATGGAGTTGCATGCTATGTATACTATTATAGGTCTTTCTTGGAGTTTGTGGAGTCTAGAAATCTGAAAATTAGTTTTAATTTTAATGGGGTGAAACAGGTAGAGTGCTCAAATATTGTATGCTTTCAATCGTATTATGGAGATTTTTCCAGGTTTTTGGCTGCATTAATGAACAAATTTTTAGCATTATTATTTATTTATTATATATAATTATGCATCGTATAAAAGGTAAGGGAGTTCGAAGATTGATTTCATATTTATTCTGCTATAGGTATTATTCGGAGTTCATTGAGTCAAGGAAACGAGACATTACATTTTTCGTTTTCTGCTATTTGTAATAATGACAGGGGTAGGGCGTGAGAATCATTAAATTATAAGATTTTTGCCTGGTTTTTGGTTGAAATATTTTTAAACAATTTCAAGTATTCATTTGTAGTAAAGGGTGGAAGGAATGGAGCTGAGGTTTCGAAGGGGATTGTACACATATCATAATACACTTCTATTTTAGTGTTGGTTTTTTCATTATTCCCAATCTTAACAGAAATAGCATGTAAAAGGAATTGAGATCTCATTACAGAGTAACCTAAGAAATTTTAAGTTAGGTGGCTATACAGTGTAACTACTTAAAAATAAGGATATTTTTCTAGAATTTTTTTAAAGAAAACTACTGCATCAAATGTTTTAAAATGTTGGATACTCTTTATTATTTATTTACAAATACACACAATTTTTTTTCCACCAAAATATTGAAATTTACAGAATTTATGCCCCAGTAATGCGACAGATAAAAAAAAGAGTAGCTCCACTGCTCATCATTAAAATAGATATAATTTTCCGTGGCGGCGTTTAGAAAAAAAGTATAAAGTATTCGCCAAAAAAGTGTCCGTTTTTTGCTTGCCAAATTGGCATTTTTGGTCCAATCAAAAAATTCATGGTTCATGGTACGACAAAACATGCAAAAAGAAAATTAAGTCGATACAATAAATTGTTTTCGAGTTACAGCGGCATCAAATTTAAAAAATACAGTTTTGAGAAAAAAAAGCATTTAACTTTTACTTAAGTGATGACGTCACCGCATTAGAATTTAAATTCCTGCTCCGGTGCGCGTTACACTTCCAAAAACGAGTTTATGCCCCCCCGAGCCGCTGTGCCTAACGACAGCTGTAATTTCAAACATAAACATAGGGTGACTTTGATACTTCAGCCTCTTATTCCTATACATATAGAAGCATCGAAATATGTGAAAAAATCGATAATGATAGAAAAAAGTTTAGAACAGTTAAATTGGCCGAAACTTATTTATCTCTGGCACAGTAGAAAAATTATTGTTTCTACATCCCTTGCTAAAGGAAAAGCATTACTCCCAGCAATTTTTGATTTTCTTCACGTTTTAGTGTTCTTAAATCGCGAAACATATACCAGGTGTACAAGTATGAAATGCGGATTTCAGACAACAGATGGTGCACACATGCAGTTTATGCTATAAAGATTTGACACTGCACCATTTTGTTGTGTCATCAACAAGTGTCAGACGCGCACTAGTGACAAATTGGAAAAGTGTGTGGATGGTGTTGTGTTGTTGTGTTCAATATGTCGAAATTTATACCGAACAAAGAGTATTCGCGCAACATTTGTTGTTTTCATTTGAAGAAAACTGCTGTTGAATCATACCGATTACTTCGAGAAGCTTATGGTGAACATGCTCCTTCTCAAGATACGTGTGAACGATAGTTTCGGCGTTTCAAAAGTGGTGATTTCGATGTTGCAGACAAGGAACGTGGAAAACCGCCAAAAAAATACGAAGATGTGGAATTGCAAGCATTGTTCGACGAAGATGATTCGCGAACACAAAAACAACTCGCCGAGCAATTGGGTGTTAGTCAAGAAGCTGTTTCCAATTGGCTACGAGAGATGGGAAAGATTCAGAAGATCGGTAGATGGGTACCACATGAGTTGAACGACAGGCAAATGGAAAAGCGCAAAAAACACGTGTGACATTTTGCTCGCTCGGTATAAAAGGAAGTCGTTTTTGTATCGTATAGTTACATGATGAAAAGTGGATTTATTTTGAGAATTCCAAGCGCAAAAATCATGGGTAGAGCCAGGCACACCATCCACATCGACCGTAAGACCGAATCGCTTTGGCAGAAAGATGATGCTCTGTGTTTGGTGGGACCAGAGGGGCGTGGTCTATTATGAGCTGTTAAAACCTGGGGAAACGGTTAATACTAAACGTTACCAACAACAATTGACCGATTTGGCCAGAATACTGAAAGAGGCAACACAAAGTCATTTTTCTTCATGACAATGCTCCATCACATACGGCAAAACCAGTTCGCGACACGTTGGAAGCACTCAGCTGGGAAGTTCTACCACATGCGGCTTACTCACCAGACTTGGCTCCTTCCGATTACCACTTGTTTGCATCGATGGGTCACGCACTTGCTGAGCAGCGCTTTGGTTCGTACGAAGATGTGAAAAAATGGCTCGATGAATGGTTCGCAGCAAAAGGGGAAGATTTTTACTGGCGTGGTATTCACAAATTGCCCGAAAAATGGGAAAAACAACAAGCGATGAAGCATACTTTGAATAAAGCACTTTTTATCATTCTTCCGAATTTGACATGTTTTTTTGGAAAAAAAAATCTGCGTTTCAGACTTGTGCGCCTGGTATATTCTCATTTCCATCGGTGTGTCTATTCGACTCTCGGGCTGTTGATCTATTAGTTTGTATAATATTTGAAACAGAGGTGGAACCTATAGTTTTTGAGCGATATTGTTTCAAGGAAAAGGGGTGGAAGAAATCGGTGTCGATATGTTGTATGATTTTATTCATATTATGGAAATTTACTTTCTCTTTACTTGAGAAAGTCAAGTTCCGATTTTTTTTTATACTTTGTCCACTATTCTTATATTTTAATGTATTAGGAACTTTTTAAACTTATTTACAAATCTGTACGGAGATAACTAACAACTATTCAAATGTCTTTCGAAAATTTATCTCATTACCTTCAAAACGTACCTTCTAGAAAATTTTATTAAATTCTATAACCACAATTTTATGCAGCTACAGGGAGATTATCTACTTTAAATTTATTCATGCAATATAAAATCAGACAATAAAATTCGTTTCACCGATCTTGTTAGGAAATTTATTTTTAAATTATCTGTACCTATTTTATCGTTTGTGCCTCAAACTGGGTCAGGAACTTGCTATCTTCAGATAATTTCTAAAGTGTAGTCCTTGAACGAATAAACTCTGCGGCTGTGTCTCTATTAAGTATACTCTCTTACTTGGGATCTGGTAACCTTTTTAAAAACGACAAGGATGACTAAGTGGATTTAAGTTTAAAAAATTTGCGTTATAATTTTAAAACTGAAAGGGGAGTTTTTTACTTCATATTAACTGTTTATTGCATGCATTAGGATGTTACAGCCTTCTGTGTTTTATATTTTTATTTAGCAACCTTGATTTGATTCCTTTCCTTAGAAAATCGGAAAGTAGATGACGACTTGAATCTATTTTATAAGTAATTTCCCTGCAGGACGTGTTCCGTATCCATAAAAAAAATATAAAATGATTTAACCAATACTTTCCTTGCCAACATACTAAAATAAATACTTATTACATTTAGTTATATAATCAAAAAAAATATTTAATGATTAAAAAACTACAAACCTCGTTTAAAATCACATCAAATGAACTATGTGGTTTGTACATCTATAATATATATAAAATGTAATGTCACTCTGTCTGTCTATCTGTCCATTAGTGCGTTTATCACGCGAGAACCACTTATCCGATTTACGTGTCTTTTTTTAAATTCATACATATATTCTTTGGCCAGGTTATATAATAATAATAATAATCTATATCTATAATATTTATAAAATGCAACGTCTCTCTGTCCGTCTGTCTGTCTGTCTGTCTGTCCGTCCGTCCGTTAGTGCGCTTATCACTGGAGAACCTCTTATCCGATTTACGTGCTTTTTTTTTAAACATACATATGTTCTCTGGCTAGGTTATAACTATATTTTATAACGTTAGGTAACATGAGGAATAAGCAGTGGCGATAATAGTGAATCAAATCGTAAAAAGTTTGCCGCTAGCGCGTTCTCTTGCAATACACTGTCTAAGCCAGTAAATATGGAACAATATCATGTAGCAAAGGATAATATATATAAAATGCAACGTCTCTCTGTCTGTTTGTCCGTTTGTGCGCTTATCACTGGAGAATCACTTATCCGATTTACGTGCTTTTTTTTTAAACATACGTATGTTCTCTGGCCAGGTTATAGGATATATTTTGTTACGTTAGGTGACATAAGGAATAAGCAGTGACGATAATAGTGAATCAAGTCGGAGAAAAGTATGCCGCTAACGCGCATTAAATATGGAACAATATCATGTAGCAAAGAATATTATATATATAAAATGCAACGTCTCTCTGTTTGTCTGTGTGTCCGTTAGTACGCTTATCACTCGAGAACCACTTATCCGATTTACGTGTTTTTATAAATTTATACATATGTTCTATATAATTCGATATAAGCCTAGATAATGGGAGATAAGGTAAGATAATGGGAGATAAGGAGAAATAATGGGAGCTAAGTCGAGATAAGCCTCGATAATGGGAGATAAGGTGAGTTATGGGGGATAAGTATAAATAATGGGAGATAAGGAGAAATAATGGTAGATAAGCAGAGATAAGTCTAGATAATGGGAGTTATGGTGAGATAATGGGAGATAAGGAGAAATAATGGGAGATAAGGAGAAATATTGCGAGATAAGTCGAGATAAGCCTAGATAATGGGAAATAAGGTGAGATGATGGGAGATAAGGATAAATAATCGGAGATAAAGGGAAATAATGGGAGATATTTTATTACGTTGGGTAACATAAGAAATAAGCAATGATGATAGTAGTGACTCAAGTTCACGCGAGCGGAGCCGCGGGCCCGGCTAGTTGAAGAATAAAATTCACATTCACTTGTCAGGTAAGAACGTGACCGCTCGTATTCTTCCTCTGAGCTTTCTCTTTACAACGGATCAAACGTTTTCAATAGAATTGGATCAGTGATTGTGAGCGCTACTCTAGTATCTATCGTGGGCCCAAGCGAGCCGCTTCGCGGCGTGATTTTCGCCCAGCAAACGTTTCTTCAACGTACTTTGGAATTTGACATCATGAGCACGAAGATATTGTCCAATGGTCTCATGAGACACATACAAACCCAATTTTCTTAGTTTTACCGCTCCTTGATGCAGCGTCAATTTCGGGTCCCGTGAAAATAAAGACCTGATTCGTTTTTCGACTTTCGAAGTAACTTTGCCTACAGAGTCACATTTTGACAAGTCGTCGAAATTTTTCATTTAGTTCTCACTTCTTCACAAACGACACCGACTTTTTAATATATTTAGCGGCCTTGGAATGTGTCATTTTAGACCACTTTGGATGGGAACAAAAAAAGACTGCCTCGAACCGACGCGCAAACTAGTGACTCATTTTGGATTTTACGTGATTTCGACAAAAGTTCGGAATCGACTGATACTTTTACTAAAATGCGTCGTAGACAACGGTTGCTTCTACCGATTTTTTGTTGAATCGCTAGAATTGCGTCTACCAAAAATAAATTATCGCGGACACCTTCTTACTCGATAGACTGTATGGATGATACAGGTAAAAAATTGTCAAGTATGCCAAAAAAACCTTTATATGTAAATAAATAAACCTTTTTAGTAATATGTGGCTAGATTATTTTTTATTATGAACTTGAAAGTTAAAAAATATGTTTATCGTCCTATCCAGTCCGACGCAGCTCCACGCTGAAAGCTCCTCCGCTGCGCAGGAGCAAGAAAAGTCTTCCCTGTGTTATATCTCATCTTTACTAAGTCCCTTGATAAAAGTTTTTATTTTCATGCGTTTAAAAAAAAAAGGAAATTTCCATATGGAAAAAGTAAAAGTTATGATGATGGAATGGTTCAGAGCCAGACAAACCTATCTCAGGAGCAAAGCCATAAGAAATTAATACGATACAATACAAATGTCATCTAAAATCCCTAGGACTAGAAAAAAAAAAACAAGAATTTCAGAAGGTTATTTTTTCACGAATACAATACGTCCTGTTAGCAGCGAAAGTAAGTACAATAAGTACTTGCTTTTCCACAAGTATTGTATTTCTAAAACCTATTTTCAACTCAACATTTTTTAAAGTTATTATGTGATCAGATCTCTTCTCTTCTATACAGTATTCCTGTTAAAATTCGAAATAATTCAGAAAATAATGTTAAAATTGGAAATAATGGGCTGAAATAGAAGAATATTACGACATACACGCAATTGTCATTTTAGCCCCCCCCCCTCATTCCTTAAAGCCGGATATGTTTTACTATAGAAAAATTATTTTATATTAAATATCCAATATCCTAATTAAAAACCAGAAAAAAATTCGGAAAATATTACTGAAAAAATGCAATGACCCTCTCCCCTTTCAATTTCTTACGTCGTAACAATGAAACTAATGAAAAAAATATAATGTTTCAATTCTTTCACTGAAAGGACTCCTAAACAGATTTGTAACAAGACATATACGAAGTTCCTCTTCTATCTTTTCCCATGTTCCGTTTTATTACAAATGTTTATGCTTAAGATTTGCCCCTTCTCTCATCCAAGAATCTTGAAAAATTTCTCATAATACCATTGAAACTACACAAGATTCTCCCATTTTTTTCACCCTCATTGCCTATTAAAATTGATAGCAATAAAAAAAAAATTGGCTCTCCTAAAAAAAACTGGAAATATATATATGTATATATATATATATATATATATATATATATATATATATATATATATATATATGTATATAATTTTTGTAATCCTACAGTCCCAGAACCCTGAAAACGACATATAGCATGATATATATGCAGTATCCCTTCTAACCCCTAATCTAGGCAATGAGCCTATTAAAATTGATAGCAATAAAAAAAAATTGGCGCTCCTAAAAAAAAACTGGATATATATATATATATATATATATATATATATATATATATATATATATATATATATATATATATATATATAATTTTTTTGTAGTCCTACAGTCCCAGAACCCTGAAAACGACTTATAGCATGATATATATGCAGTATCCCTTCTAACCCCTAATCCCATTTACTAAGAATAATATATTTATCTGAAAAAATCCTGAAAATATATAATATTTAATGACCTGCAGTCCCTACCCCCTTTTAGGTTAGAATTTTAAAAAAGACCTTAGAAAGGACATATAACGCTTTATATACGAAACAATCCCTTTAATCTCCTCCGCTACCCCTATTATGTTATACTATAAATATTTGTTTATTATCTCAACAAAAAGCACGAAAAATTATATTACTAGTAAAACCATACAAAATGTATTGTCCCTCACCCCTTTTACTTTAAGCGATATCGCCCAAAACTGTCAGCTTCATCCTCTCATTTTATATTTTTATATATATATATATATATATATATATATATATATATATATATATATATATATATATATATATATATATATATATATATATATATATATATATATATATATATATATATATATATATATATATGTATATATATATATATATATATATATATATATATATATATATATATATATATATATATATATATATATATATATATATATATATATATATATATATATATATATATATATATATATATATATATATATATATATACAATTCCAAACCAGATCCATAAATAGGAGTATGTTTTTCGTGATCTAGAACCTCTAAAATGTCAAGAAAAGCAAAAATCTCATTGTGTTTTTTTACGAATATAATACTGTCCTTTAACTAGGACGTAAAATTAGTGAGACCGCTCGGTATAACGCAAAATGCATTCTAAATTTGTGTTAATAGTATGCCATACCACACGTGCTGCGGGAAATCTCTAAAGCGCTACAGGCGCAACACGTGTGCGAAAAAAGCGATTCAAGTTGGTCTTGAATTGCTGTAAATTGTACTCAGTTGGAAACACAGTCCTGGTCAAATTATTCCAAAGGGATGGAGTTCTTCATATAAAAGACTGCTTGAAAAAGATTGTACGAGGAGTAACAAGCTGAACCTCTTACGGATGTGAAGTATAAGCGCGACGTGTGTTTTTAGCATGCACCTCTCTGGGAGAAATTAAGCGGACTACATCCATCGAACACTTTGCATGAAAATCACTGTAGAATAGACTCGAGGCGCCAACCGTCCTTCGATGTGCTAATACATCAAGGTTGCTGGCCAGTTCCGGATCTCCAGTCAGCTAAACAACTTTATTCTGAATAGAATCCAACAAATGCAGTGTATGTTTAGGAGCCGAGCCTCAAGCATTCCATCGTTGGCCGAGTTTGAGCTTTGTACGGAATTAACAGTTGTTGTGGAATGTAAAGCTTTCTAGTTCGAAATAATGTACCCAGCTTTTGAGAAGCTCTCTTCGCTATGCTTGCAATGAACATGTTGCCAATACATATTTGCTCCCAAATTAACGAACGAAAGAACGAATGAATAACATATATACTCTACACACAACTAGTTGTTGACAATAATCTAATTCAAATTCAAATATATCCAGCAATAATTACAAACCGCTAATTAGTTTCACTTTGAAGTTTGCCCTAATTATTTCACTTTACTATTAAGCGTGGATAATGATTTCGTTAATTATGATGTTTCATGCTTCTAATGCTCACCAAAGCCTACCAAAATATATTTGCTATTTCCACTGTAGGATAGAAATTAATGCTTTTATGTGTTTCACAGATTGATGGGCTAGAAATTCGCAGAAAGCCATGTTAATTATCGGTATGATTTATTAAGTGCTGTTTAAATGTAAAGTTTGAATAATATATTTGAGAAATTAAAGTTTTTGGATAAATTAATAGATTTTACCCGGGATTAATTTCAAAGTTGAGAAGAGCATATCCTATGGGACCTAATGTTTTAATATTATGGTATGAGAGTTCTAAACTGTTTCATTAACTGTGGGTAATAATAAATCCTGAGTTTTATTGCCTCATTCTAAAGAATAACTTACTCCAAATCTATTCGTTTGTCACACTGACTATGAAAAATTATGGTTAAAATGTGTTCCCTATTTTAATCAGAATATACCGACAGTCACCACTTTTAATCCCTTCTTTTAAAGTCAAGAGATGCATCATCATCATCAGCTTATTCTATCCATAGTCGGATCTAAGCCTCCCCAAGTTGTCTCCAATGAACTTTGTTGTTTGCATCCAATCCTGTCCTTCTAATCTTTTTATGTCGTCCATCCATCTTGTCTGTGGTCTACCTCTGGATCTTTTGTGTTCTCTAGGCCTCTATTCAACTATACGGCGTGTCCATCTGCTATCATTCAGCTTTGCGATATGCCTTGCCCAATTCCACCTTGAAATACAAATTCGTTGTATTACATCTGTCACTTTTGATCTTCTTTATATCTCGATGTTAGGAATACGATTTTGGAGTCTTATATTTAGCATTCTCCTCTCCATTGCTCTTTGGGTTACCTGGCGTTTATTTATTATACTTTTATTTAATGCCCACGTTTCAGTGCCATATGTTAATACCGACAGTACATATTGATCGAATACTCTGGCTTTTCTTGTATTTGGGATGTCTAATTTAAACGTAGATTATAACCTTCCGAACGCAGACTAAGCTAACGAGACTCTTCTATCCAAGTCAGCCTTTAAATTATTTTTTGATATTTCGATTTTTTGTCCTAAATACGAGGCTGGTTTGAAAAGTCCGTGCAAAGTCCGAGAGAAGGCACCACCGGCGCGTATCGAGGTCATGTTTAGTTAGTAGCATCTCTTGAATGAACGCACACCAAGTTTCAGCCATATTGATCTATTTCTTTGTGTTTGGCATTCGTGTGAATCAAGGAAGTCGAGTGATTTTCAAGAAATGGACGAAAAAGAATTTCGTGTGGTGATTAAACATTACTTTATGAAAGGCAAAACGCCTCAGGAGACTAAAGAGAAGCTTGATAAACATTATGGTGACTTTGCACCTTCGATTAGAACAGTTTATAAGTGGTTTCAAAATTTTCGGACTGGCCATATGGGCACAAGTGACGCTGAACGTTCTGGACGGCCTGTGGAGGTTACGACTCCAGAAATCATTGATCAAATCCATGATATGGTGATGGATGACAGAAGAGTTAAGGTGCGTGAGATTGCTAGTGCTGTGGGCATCTCGACTGAACGGGTACATAATATTTTGCATAAACATTTAGACATGAGAAAGCTATCCGCAAAATGGATGCCTCGATTGCTCACGCTTGACCAAAAACGGAATCGTGTGAAGTGTTGCAAGGATGGTTTGCAGCTGTTCCAGAAGAATCCGGAGGACTTTAAGCGTCGTTTCGTCACTGTGGATGAAACATGGATACATTACTATACTCCTGAGACCAAACAACAATCTAAACAATGGGTTACCAAGGGGGAATCTGCACCAAAAAAGGCGAAGACCGTTCCTTCGGCCGGAAAGGTTATGGCGACTGTCTTTTGGGATTGGCAAGGGATAATCCTCATCGACTATCTGGAAAAGGGTAAAACTATTACAGGTGAATATTATTCATCGTTATTGGACCGTTTGAAAACCGAGCTGCAAGAAAAAACGCCCGCGATTGGCCCACAAGAAAGTCCTTTTCCATCACGACAACGCACCAGCACACATCTCAGCAGTTGTGGTCGCAAAATTAATGGAAATAGGATTCAAACTCGTTTCACATCCCCCCTATTCTCCAGACTTGGCTCCCTCGGACTACTATTAGTTCCCCAATTTGAAGAAATGGCTGGCGGACAAAGATTTTATTCAAACGAGGAGGTGATTGCAGACACTAATGGATATTTTGCAGACTTGGACAAATCCTATTATTCGGAAGGGATCAACAAACTAGAACATCGTTGGACGAAGTGTATAAGCCTAAAAGGAGACTATGTCGAAAAATAAAAAAGGTTTACCCCAAACACATAAGTAGTTTTTATTTTTGCACGGACTTTTCAAACCAGCCTCGTATATGAATGTGTGTATCTTTCCTATTCTTTCACCTTCTATTAATAGTTATAGGCTGTTATCTTGACTTTCGTTGTTGAAATATTTGGTTTTGGCGAAGTTTATTTTTAGACCTTTTTCTCGAAACTTTGTTATTTAATTCCATCATCATTTCTTGTGTGTTGGCGGTTAGAGTGATATCATCTGCGAACCTTAAATAATTTAATCATTCACCTTCTATTAGTATTCCTTTATTTTTTCACTTTAGCGATTTGAACATGTCTTCTAGAGTCAAAGTTGGAGATATCGAGTCGCCTTATTTTATTCTTCTTTTAATTTTGATTTTATTGGTTTTTTCTTCAAGCATTGTTTGTGACGTGGCATTTTTATATATGTATTCAAGAACAGTACCTTTCATCAACTCTGTTGTTACTTAAGGCGTTAAGGACTACCCATATCTCTACCGAATCAAATGTTTTTTCGCAGTCAGCCATTGCTTTCCACAAGATGACCCTATATTCATTTGCTTTTTCCACTAGTAATCTAATTGTTTGAAGATGGTACAAAGTGCTGTTTCCCCGTCTAAATTCCGCTTGTTCACGTGGTTGATAACTGTCTAATTTGTTCGTTATGATTCTAGTGAGGATTTTGTACAGTACCGATAACAGACTGATGGATCTGTAAATCTCCAATTTAAATTTGTTTCCCTTTTTAAATATAAGCATAATCAAGGCGTTTACCCAAGGTGTTTTTTTTTTTTTTTTTTTTTTTTTTTTTTTTTTTTTATGGGTCTAGCACACGTGCTACAGGGAAATCCCTAAAGCGCTACAGGAGCGACACGTGTGCGGAGAAAGCGATTCACGTTGTTCTTGAATCGCTGTAGATTGTACTCGATGGGAAACACAGTCCTGGGCAAACTATTCCAAAGGTATGATGTCCTCTATATAAAAGACTGCTTGAAAAGCGTTGTACGAGAAGTAACAAGCTGAACCTCATACGAATGTGAAGTATTAGCGCGACGTGTACTCCTAACATGCACCGCTCTGGGAGGAATTAAGCGGGCCACATCCTTCGAACACTTTCCATGAAAGTACTTTTAGAATAGGCTCAAGTCGCCAACCGTTCTTCGATGTTCCAGCGAATCAAGGCCGTCGGTCAGTTCCGGGTGTCCAATCAGACGAACAGCTCTTCTCTGGATAGAATCCAACAAATGCAGTGTATGTTCGGGAGCGGAGCTCCAAACATGGGAGCAGTATTCCATAGTTGGTCGAATTTGAGCTTTGTAAAGAATTAACAGTTGTTGTGGAGTGTAAAGCTTTCTGGTTCGAAACAATATTCCTAACTTTTGAGAAGCTCTCCTTGCTATGCCTGCAACATGTTCATGCCAGGACATATTTGCTCCCAAATTAACGCCTAACAGATTGAGTGACGATGTTAGAGGGATGGAGTGCCCCGACATAACTATGTCGGGTTCTGCAACGTCATCTGCAAAGCTGTAGATTGGATTCTCGGTCTTTTCCAGCAGATCGTTAATATAAATAAGGAAGAGAGTAGGAGATAGTATGGAACCTTGGGGCACACCGGCGTTGATAGTGAAGGTGTTAGAAAGAAATCCGTCGACTGCCACTCGTAAAGAACGCTCTCTGAGGAAACATGAGAGCCACAAACTGAACTTTTCAGACATACCATAAGAACGTAACTTAGCCAACAGCGCATCGTGCCAAACACGGTCAAATGCCTTGGATATGTCAAGAGCAACCACTTGAGATTCTCCAAAGTGTTCAATTGCGTTGTTCCAAACATGTGTTACATAAGTCAGAAGATCTCCTGTTGATCTATTTTTACGAAAGCCATATTGGTAATCACTAATAATGTTGAATCCTTCAAGAAATTTTAGAAGATGCTGATTGATAGCCTTTTCCATGACTTTCGATATTATTGAGAGTAGTGCGATTGGTCGGTAGTTATTTGGCAAGGTCTTCTTGCCTTTTTTAGGTATCGGCTGAACTGTGGCACATTTCCAGCAGGAAGGAAATATTCCCTTTCTGTAGGATAGGTTGAAAAGTCTACAGGAAACTGGTGTTAGTTCCCTTGCACAGTTCTTGAGAACTATGGCAAGTATTCCGTCAGCGCCAGAAGCCTTTTTGGTGTCTAGCTTCATCAAAATACGTTTTATGATACGCTGTCTGAAGACAATATCGGGCATCCTTGACTGCACTATGGGAATAGTAGGTGGTGTTTTTCCTTGGAAATCGACAGTAGAATGTGAAGCAAAGAGTTCAGCCAACAAGTTCGCTTTCTCAACAGGTGTCGTTGCAATAGAATTATCTGGCCGTGTGAGTGGTGGTATGGTGGATTTGGTGAAATTTTGACTAACTGCCTTAGCGACTGACCAAAAGGACCTGAAATTGCCGGGACAAGCGAGAAGTTTGTTTCTAATCCGTTGATTGTGTACCTCCTTGGTTTCGTCGATAATTTCTTTGCATCTGTTCCTGGCACAAACAAAGATGTTACGATTTATGGTGTTAGGATCTTCACGCCACTGTCGGTATGCAAGATGTTTAGAAGCAACAGCTTCTTTGCATTTTAGGTCAAACCAAGACTTGCCGTTGGAAGGGCATTTCTTCGAAAAAGGGATGTAAGCCTCCATACCGGCCAAAATAACATCGGAAACCTCCCTGGCGCAGTCAGATGGGTCGTCGGATCGAAAACAAACGTCCAACCAAGGGAAAGTTCAAAAATATTCCATGAGATCTTCCCATTTAGCAGATTTGTAGTGCCAAATCTTGCGCGGTTTGGGCGCCTCTCTATCACTGATTGGTAGAATACTCGATGTCGAAAGTAGTCTATGGTCGGAAGAACCTAACGGCGGATTTACGCTGACCGTGTAAATCTCCGGATTGGTGGTTAAAAACAGATCAAGAAGACTGGCGAACTCTCCGTCTCGATCAGGGACTTTGTCCCCCCGACCAGGGTTTGTATTTTACTTTCTATGAGGCACCTCTTAAATAGAGCTTGAAGAGATTGTATTATCGATTTCATCGTCCCTTGGGTCTTTGTTGTTGTGTATAAATTCTAGGGTGTTCATTATTTCATCCGTTGTTACATCGGGAATTTCTTTAGATCCCACATTTCTTACTAACATCAGATGCATAGTTTATGAATAAATAAGCTTTGAAGATGGAAATGATAAATAATTTATTTTTATTATTATTGCGAAATTTCTCTGTTAATAGAGAAACACATTTAGTTGTGTTTCTCTATTAATAGAGAAACACACTTAGTTTTGATCGATTTGGCAAAAGCCTACCACACAGTACCAATTAACAGATTATTTGAAGTACTCCAGCAAATCAACATCAATGCTACTGTAGTAAAAGCCATACATACATACATACAAAAGGTATATAAACCAGCAAAATCTCATGTAACATTAGGTAAAAATCTCAGTCATACCTTTAAAATTACTAAGGGTTTGCCACAAGGGTGCTGCATGTCCCCCTTACTCTTCAATATCTATTTAGATACTGTACTTGAGCACTAGAAAAAGAGTTGTAAGTTCATCGGAATACCCCTTAACTGTGAAATGTTCCCACTTCATTACGCAGATGACCAGGTCGCCATAACACAAGATCATGAAGAGGTAGAATTTATGGTAAAAAAAAAATATATATGCCAAAAACAGAACATCTGTGTGTAGCTGGAGAAGCTCGAGAATTATATATAGAGGCAGGTAGCTCAATAAAACCATGCGATGAGTTTGTATACCTGGACGTTAATGTAGCAAAGGACGGCAGGCAACAATCCAAAGCAGAGTAACTAGTGCAAAAAATATATTCGAAATGTTTAACCCAATTCTGTGGCAAAACAATATCTCAGACATCAAAATTTAGAATATATGATACCATTGTGAAAAGCAATTTAGCTTACGGAAGTAAAGTCTGGTAGATAAACAAAAACATGGCTAGAAAACTTTTATCTACAGAAATGGACTACTTTCGAAGAGCAGTCTCTAGAGTCTCTAGATGGAAAAGAATGCAAAATGAAAAAATAATACGACGGATGCGCAGAAATAAACCCATTCTAGAATACATACAAAAAAAACAAATAATATAGTAGAATACCAAAGAAAGTTATGCAGTGGATACCAGCAGAGAAAACAAAGTAGAGACAGACTCCAAAATACTTGGATTATATAAAATGAGGGAGAATGGAAAGTTCGAAGGGCTTGGAGATTGGGCACCGGAAGGCTACCTCACTCGCTATGTAATCGGTTATGTGTGTATTATTGCGTGTAACTGGTATCATGCTATTACGTGAAATTAAATATTTAAAAGCAGAAGAAATAGCAAAAGAACACTTTAAGTGCACTCTCAGGACTTCCTTCGTTCCTTTTTCCGTGCCATATAAGGTTTCCCTGCGCAGACCCTGCTAGTTGAATTCAATTTTCGGGTGAATGTTCTTCTGCTCTTTGCGTGTCCTTTTATGACTTTGTAAAGCTGTCCAAGGTACTCGAAACATTCTTCTATGTAACCATATCTCAAATGCTTCTAGGCGATTGATCGTGGCAGCTTTGGTGGTAAATATCTTAACTCGATACAATAACACAGACCATATTTAGCATTAAATCATTCTTTGACAACGTTATAAATTGATACTATTGTTACAGAAATGTAATATCATTTCGTGTCTTTGACTGGGTTCCATTATTCAGTAATGATCAAAAAACTATAAAAGCTTAGTCTCAGAACTCGTATATGCGTATAAGGCTTTGGGATATAATATGTCCTTAAAAATACATTTTTTATATCCCATTTGGACTTTTTTTCTTGCAAATGTACGAGCCATCAGCGATGAGCATGGAGAAAGGTTCCACCATGACATTTTAGCAATCGAAAAAAGATATCAGGGCAAGTAGAGTCTAAGTATTTTAGCTGATTATTACTGGACACTAAGACGGGATGTTCCTGAAATCTTAATGTAATAACTTTTACATTATGTATACCATTATTTTCATGATTTATTATTCTTTTTCAAGAATAAACATTTTGTGTTAAAACAAAACCATTCATATCTGAATTTATTTGATATCATTTCTTTCTTAAATAACTTTGTCTTTAACAGAATCAGGTACAAGTTCGATTTTGTTGACTAGTGTTATAGCAAAGATCACCTATAAATGTTTTGCTCAGATAATTTTGAAAAAAAATCGAGAAATAATACCTTGAGACATTTAGAAAAGTTAATAGTTCTTAAAATTTTAAAATTTTAAAATAGTATTTAACATTTATCAGTGACTACAAATTAATACTAATTTTCTGCACCTTGCCCAGAGATATAATTTTCTTTGGCTTACTAGTTCTTCTGTCAGTTTAAGCCCCAAATTGTCAAATTAGACCACTTTTAAAGTAATATCACAGTAAATATAAAACATAGTAGCGACAGTCCGACTCGGCACCTCTAATCTCAAGGAATTCGAGTTTCTAGTAATCACCTGACCTGTTGCCATATTGCGGGTGTTATGCCCGCGAGTTTTTGTAACATTCAAATTCCTTCTTTCAAGAAAAATCCTATTCTCTAGAACAAAACTGAATTTTGCTGATTGAAAGGAAGAAAAAAACTAGAAAAGTTTTTTTTAGAAACATTTTTTTATCCAGTTCTTATTAAAACAGATATACAAAAAACGGGGAAAAAGGCAAAAAATACAAAGAAAAAAAAACATTTGACTTCAACGGTTTTTACACGTTATTCATTTAAATATCTCATTGTTAAATTTATATTTCTCAACTATTAGAGATATTGTTGGAATGGAAAAAAAATGTTCATTTTGAGAATATATCGCTGCACACCTTCAGCTCCGCGCGTATAATTTCAACAACCATGCTCCTGATATTTCAGCGAATCTCAGTAATCTGGAGAGATTGAAAATAATTATAATTATAATTATAATTTTAAGATGAGATCACCTTTCTTCTGAACTTAAAAATGAAGTGAACACACTTTTTGCTCCATTTTATAATTAGTTATATCTAATTTTTATTCAACTAATGACTTTTCATCCTATATACTACTTATATAAAAAAAAATAAATCCATGCACTGATTTATTCAAACTCATTCGTGCTGGAGAATTACTACTTTTGCATGCCCAGATTGAGTTTTGGAAGTTTGGTTAGCGAATTTTAGCATAATATAACTTAACTCTAGCAAACAATTTTAAGATGAAAGTTAATCTTTATATAATATATTGCATAATAGAAATAAAGAATTATGAATAAGTTACCTTTAAAAAAAAACTAACTCCTTTGGAGGCACCACATATGTATTTACAAGTACTAACTGCACAACGAAAACTTCCTCTTGACATATTTTTTAAAATTATTTTCAATTGTAACGTCAAACGAGTCATTTACTTATTGAAAAATTACTAATAATGAATTTCGGACCACGTTATAATTGTCCTTGAAATCCAGATGTAAACACAATCCGCGACCGCGCTGGCAACCATGTTGCTAGTATGACAGGCGACGCATGCGTGACAAAAAACAGGACCTAAAAATTTTCTTAAGCGCCGCTGCTGTGTTTTATGTTTACTGTGGTAATACTCTTGAGTAATTCAGGCGGCAAGAGATTTTTTTTAACCTGTTTCATTTTGATTATCTGTAAAAATGTAAAAAATAGTATTTATAAAAGCCAATTTGTTGGAAATACAATTTATCATCGAGTTTAATAGGTTTTTTTTAGTCGACTGATCCATTTTACTAACTACATGTTATAACAGAAAAACCTATAATCAATATTTAATAACAACAGATACAATCGCACAAATTACATAGAATATGCAATTATTATTTTAATATTGGTTTAAATTTTAGGAAACAAAAAATTTTGATCAGAACAATTTTATTAAATTGTAATTATTGAAAACTGTTTTACGGTACTTATTAATGTTAAAACAACGGGAAATGTAATTCTGTTCTCTACATTGTAATAAAGCTATTTTATATTCCAATAAAGTTTGATAACTTTTATTAATGACTCTTGATAGTACAGGTTTAGTATTTACTTTATTATTAGATATTACTATTGTCTAGGACGATGAGTACGGGGGAATCAGTGGCGTCTGTTTGTTCAACCGTTTTAGCGTGGTTTGGTCTGGTAGATCATCAACATTTCGTACCGTATCGAAGCGCGAAGTATATGCGACACTCGTGTTCGATAATGTACTATTTAACCATAAATAAGGTTCGAAATGAATCTTTTTCCACAAAGTATTGTTTGCAGGAGTGCCAACCAAAAATGAATTTCTTTTACCGACTACAAGGCGACACGTTCTTACTTGACCAACTGTAGGCTTGTACTTTCTATTGTAGCATCTATCTGTACCCGAAAAATGTTCGAATCCAATAATTTACTCGGTGAAATTTTAAGTGCTCCTTTATTTTGCAGCTTTTTTATGGGTTTTATTTAGAGACTTGTTTTACTGAGTGCTATAATCTGTTAAACTAATGCTTTAGGAAAACGAACATATATATATATATATATATATATATATATATATATATATATATATATATATATATATATATATATATATATATATATATATATACCAGGTGTTCAAGTATGAAATGCGGATTTTTTCTAAAAAAACATGTTAAATTCGGAAGAATGATAAAAAGTGGTTTATTCAAAGAATGCTCCATCGCTTGTTTTCCCATCTTACGGACAATTTGTGAATACCACGCCAGTAAAAATCTTCCTCTTTTGCCGCGAACCATTTATCGAGCCATTTTTTCACATCTTCGTACGAACCAAAGCGCTGCTCAGCAAGTGCGTGACCCATCGATGCAAACAAGTGGTAATCGGAAGGAGCCAAGTCTGGTGAGTAAGCCGCATGGGGTAGAACTTCCCAGCTGAGTGCTTCCAACGTGTCGCGAACTGGTTTTGCTATATGTGATGGAGCATTGTCATGAAGAAAAATGACTTTGTGTTGCCTCTTTCGATATTCTGGCCTTTTTTCAGGCCGCGAACGGTTCAAATCGGTTAATTGTTGTTGGTAACGTTTAGTATTAACCGTTTCTCCAGGTTTTAACAGCTCATAATAGACACGCCCCTCTTGGCCCACCAAACACAGAGCATCGCCTTTCTGTCAAAGCGATTCGGTCTTGCGGTCGATCTGGATGGTGCGCCTGGGTCTATCCATGATTTTTTGCCCTTGGGCCTCTCAAAATAAATCCACTTTTCATCCCCTGTAACTATACGATGCAAAAACGACTTCGTTTTGTACCGAGCGAGCAAAATGTCAACTCATGTGGTACCCATCTACCGGTCTTCTGAATCTTTCCCATCTCTCGTAGCCGATTGGAAACAGCTTGTTGACTAACGCTCAATTGCTCGGCGAGTTGTTTTTGTGTTTGCGACTCATCTTCGTCTAACAATGCTTACAATTCCACATCTTCGTATTTTTTTTGGCGGTTTTCCACGTTCCTTGTCTGCAACATCGAAGTCACCACTTTTGAAATGCCGAAACCTTGCGATGGAGCATGTTCACCATAAGCTGCTCGAAGTAATCGGTACGATTCAACAGCAGTTTTCTTCAAATGGAAACGAAAAATTAATGCTGTCCGCGAATGCTCTTTGTTCGATATAAATTTCGACATATTGAACACAACAACACAAAACTATGCACACACTTTTCCAATTTATCACTCGTGCGCGTCTGACACTTGTTGATGACACAACAAAATGGCGCAGTGCCAAATCTTTATAGTACAAATTGCATTGGTGCACCATCTGTTGTCTGAAATCCGCGTTTCATACTTGTACACCTGGTATATAGTGCCATTCATAAAGTTTGCACCATATGGAAAAAAAAATATTATAAGGGTATTTGAAAATTTAACTTCGAAACATGTTTTATGATTAGGATTATACCTAAATTAGGTCATGACGTCACATGCCTTGCCTGTCAAATTTGACATTTAAATTTTAAAATGTGAAAAAATCTTATTTTTATTGAAAATATCGAAAAAAGTTATAAAGAAAAAATGATTGTATTACAGTTTTACATTTGTGTACCGATGTTCGAAAAGATTTGATAAAATTGACTTTTTTTCAATTATTTTCCCTTAAAATAACTGTTTTATGTACTTATTTATTAGTTGATATTTCACTAAATGTTAAGAAAAAAAAATTAGGTCTTAAAATTAAGCTGAAAAACGAGTTCTGTCAAAAAGTCGTAGTTTAACAATGTAATCTTGGTGCAAAGCCGCATAATTTTTATGACAGCTCAACTTCTAAGGGTTGATGTAACACATGGGCTGAAAAGTCCCGGGCCTAACACATAGATGGCGCTAGTTTTATTGCAGTCACCTTTTTTTCAGTTAATACTAACCTTCAAAAGACAGCTGTTAAAATTTCATGATATTCTATTCATTAGTTTGTGAGTTATTGTGCTAAGAGTGACGCTACTTTTGTTATTTTCAAAACAATGGATCAAAAACAATTTCGTGTTTTAATTTTACACTGCTTCTTGATGGGAAAAAATACCGTTCAAGCGAAGCAATGGCTTGAAAAGTGTTATGGGGACTCCGCTCCATCAGAAACAACAATAAAACGTTGGTTTGCTGACTTCAAACGTGGTCGCAGAGACACCGATGATGCAGAACGCAGTGGACGTCCAAATGAGGCGGTAACACCAGAAAACATCAAAAAAATCCATAAAATCGTTTTGAATGATCGAAAAGTGAAGTTGCGTGAGTTAGCTGACATCGTAAAGATATCAAAAGAACGTGTTGGCTTTATATTGCATGAGCATTTGACTATGAGAAAGCTCTGTTCAAAGTGGGTGCCGCGTTTGCTCACTGTTGATCAAAAACAAGAACGTGTTGATGATTCTGAGCAGTGTTTGGCCATGTTTAAACGTAACAAACCGGAATTTTTGCGTCGATATGTGACAATGGATGAAACATGGATCCATCACTTCACTCCGGAATCAAAACGATCGTCATCTGAGTGGACAGCAACTGGTGAACCTCGTCCAAAGCGCCCGAAAGCACAACAATCGGCTGGAAAGGTTATGGCCTCGGTATTTTGGGATGTGCGTGGTGTAATATTCATCGACTATCTTGAGAAAGGAAATACCATCAACAGTGAATATTATATAGCGTTATTGGAGCGTTTGAAGGCCGAAATTGCAAAGAAACGACCGCATATGGCAAATAAAAAAATTTTGTTTCATCAAGACAACGCACCGTGTCACAAGTCAATCAAAACAATGGCAAAACTACATGAATTGAACTTCGAATTGCTCCCACATCCACCGTATTCGCCAGATTTGGCTCCCAGCGACTACTGGCTGTTCGCAGACCTGAAAAAAATGCTCGCCGGTAAGAAATTTCGCACGAATGAAGAGGTTATCGCTGAAACTGAGGCCTATTTTGAGGCAAAAGATAAATCGTTCTACAAAAGTGGTATTGAAATGTTAGAGCGGCGCTGGAATGATTGCGTTGCTCTTGATAGAGATTACGTTGATGAATAAAGCTAATTTTGAACCAAAAAAACCGTGTTTTCTTTGTTAAGCCCGGGACTTTTCAGCCCATGTGTTAATAAATATTAATGTTATGTAATAAATTTGAGCAAATTTGTAATTTTTTAAGTTTCTTAATTCCTTCTCCAATGCACAAAATAGTTCTTTTATAAGTTACATGGCGAACATTCGCGAGAAGCTCTTTCTTAATTTCATATACAGGTTTTGGGGATAGTTTATTCTAAATGTTTTTTAACATATTTTCAAAAGGTCAAAATCAAGATTTTTAAAAATTGTTACAACGTTTTGCAACGCAATATTGTTGGAAAGAATACACATTCATGTTTTGCTATTAAGTCAAACAAAATTGTAATATGATAGGCTTTCACGTGTGTTTGTCGCAGTTGCCATGGATTTCGTGTTTTGTTCCTTTCTCACATAAAACATCAAACTGACATTAGTTTGTTCACTATTATTAATGCAATAATAAAAGTTTTTTAAATTTTCTCCTTTAATAAAAATGCCAATTAAGTTGACTAAGCAAGATAAAAAAGAAATAGTTTTGATCGTAGGTGATAAGTACAAAACTCAAAGAGAAGCTGCCGTCATTTTTAACCAACTACATCCGGAAAAAGTTATAACGCATACAACAGTAGGAAGAATTCTTACCAACTTTAAAAATACTGGATGTGTAGAGAATAATTTTAAACGTCAACATGAACATCGGGTTACTAATGAGGATGCTGAGTTTGCAGTTATGCAGAGTGTGATTGAAACCCCTAGAACTTCAATTACCAAAATATCGCACAATGTAGATTTATCTTATAATTCAGTTCAAAAAGTGCTTAAGAAAAATAGGTTTAAACCTTATAAACCAAAGTTTGTCCACACTCTCAAAGAACAAGATTATGATAGCCGCATGTATGTTTCTTTCTGGCTGCAAAGTAAAACTGAAGAAGACCCGTCATTTACAAAGTATATTTTGTTCAGTGATGAATGTAGATGGTGGGTGGATAGCAATCCAAATTTTACAATAGATACAAGACATCAATATTCATTTAAAACTAACGTTTGGTGCGGTATTTTTTATAACAGAATTATTGGCCCGTTTTTTTTTGGAGAAAATCTTACAGCCGCGAGGTACTTACAGTTTCTAAACAAGGAACTTTCCAATAACCTGGAAGATTTTAGTTTAGAGGAAAGAATGAAAATGTGCTTCCAACAAGATGGAGCACCTAGTCATAGCACTTTGGAAATTTGAAATCGGCTGAACGAAAACTTTTCTGGGAAGTGGATTGGTAGGTTTTCCCATTAAGTACTTTGGCCGCCGGGGTCACCCGATCTTACGACCCGTGACTTTTTTTGTGGGGGTATTTAAAAAATTTAGTTTATGCTCAGAGATCTTTTGAAAATATCGCACACTTATAAGAAATCATCCTAATAAAAGTGAATTTTGTCAAATTTTTTTAAAAGTTGGCACATATACGTAAAACTAAAATACAATCATTTTTTCTCTATAATTTTTTTCGATATTTCCAATAAAAATACGATTTTTTTACATTTTAAAATATAAATGTCAAATTTAACAGGCAAGGCATGTGACGTCATGACCTAATTAGGGTGTAATCCTGAATATAAAACATGCACTAATATATTTCAAAGTTAAATTTTCAAAAACCCTTATAATAAAAATTTTTCCTACATGGTGCAAACTTATGAATGGCACTATATATATATATATATATATATATATATATATATATATATATATATATATATATATATATATATATATATATATATATATACTGGTCAGCCGATAAATTTTGAAAGCGGAAATTACACAAGATGAATTAATGAACCGAAATACTTTTATTATTCTTCAGTATAATCTCCCTTAACCTCAATACATTTTTTTCCAGCGATTTTCCAATTCATTTACCCCATCTCTGCAGTAATTTTCCGGAAGAACTTCAAGATGCCCATCTACAGATACTATCACCTCATCACTTGTTGAAAAACGCTTCCCACGTAGAAATCTTTTGAGGTTGGGTACAGATGGAAATCAGATGGCGCGAAATCTGGCAAATAGGGTGGATGTTCTAACAATTCGTACTTTAATCCTACCAGTTTTCCCGTTTGCAAAGCACCTCTGTGAGCAGGTGCGTTGTCGTGATAAAATATAATTTCCAGCGAATCTAAAAGGTTGCAATAATACTCTCCTGAGATTGTTTTACCAGTTTGAAGGTAATCAATTAACAAAATTCCTTTTGCATCCTAGATAACTGATGCCATAATTTTTTTGAACGACTTTAAGTACTTTGGCTGCTTTGGAGCTAAACAATCGGGCTCAGTCCATTGTGTGGTTTATTTGTCGTAGTTCAGGATCGTACTGGTAAACTCATGTCATCCATAGTTACAAATTGATGCACAAAATCAGTTTTATTCTTTGTGAAACAAGCCAAATGTTGTTTAGACTTCTCGAGTGCGTTGTAGTTCCGATGTTAGCAAATGCAGCACCCATCTTGCGAATAGCTTTTTCACACCCAAAACATTAATTAAGATCTCATGTACTGATCTATATGAGATGCCCATAGCCTCAGTTAAACCATCTACGGTTAATCGACGGTCTTCCATTACCTTATCTTGTACTTGCACAACAGTTTCTTCAGCTTTTGGACGTCCTGAACGTGGATCATCATTGACGTTTGTACGACCATGTTTAAACTTGCGTCCATCTATGAACAGTTGGAAATGAAGGAGCGGGCTCCTTTAACACTTTCACCAACTTTGCGTGGATTTCAGTTGCCTAAAACAAAGAATTTTATCACTGCACGATATTCGATTTTTTCCATTTTTAAAAAATACTCAATACGTCTACTTTAATCAGCTTATGAATGACTTGACAGATCGACTTAAAATTTAGGTTATGTTCAAATGACAGATGAAGCTTCAAAATGGTGTTCAATATTTGGTTGAAGTGATGCTCCATAGGTGTCGCTTTCAAAACTTATTGACTGACCTGATATTATTTTCTAAACGATCTTCGATCCGATTTCGATAAATTGCTTGATACCATGACCCGTATTTATCAATATGGCGTAGCTTTCATGTATTTACTATTTTTTGTATCAATATTTTCTGTATAATGTGGAATTGGTAGTATTGTAGCAGGTGATATATACTTACGGCATCGCCTGGAAAATAACTTTTTCATCCTACTACTAACGGGTTTTCGATATTAACACGTACATTATTAATAAATAAATGCACGCATTGTGTACAGAAAACTCTGTTCGTATTTTACCATTACTCCTCTTTTAACTTTCCGCAGGGACATTTCTATCAGAAAGATAAAGTCGTACATCGGGATTGTCAGAAGCAGAGATCACAAGGGGTCGGCCGAATTCAATGACACATCTCCGAAATTGCGTCTCAACACAATCATTTATCTTTTGTCTACTTTACCGACCGAGCAAATTTCCGTTTTGCCTGTTTATTTTGGGGGGACAAAAACTTTTATGCAACGTAAATTGGGGTGAAAGTGGAATTCATCAAAGCTTTTGAATACGTTTCAGGGGCATATGGTGGAATGAAAGATTAATGGGAAAGATTAGCTGTAAAATGTGATCCCTGTCTTTGTTCTATGTGGGATAAATGGAACATTCTATTGTAATTCTGTGTAAATTTGGTAAATAAATAACACGACATATAGCCATCATGTTGTCAGCTCACTCAACGTACAGGATGTTATAAAAATACTGATTAAAATAGGTAGCGACGACTTCTATTCCCGATTTAGGCGTAACTTTAAAATCTGTCTTTTTATCAGAAGCGACCTCTCTTGCCAACGAGAAGAGGCTCGGGCTTCAAGAGGCTCTGGAGCCGCTAAACTTTGATGTTATGTGGGTAAAAATAACGACTCAACAAACCACAAAGTTCATCTGTATCCTCTATGGACCACCAAGTGATACTAACTTTAGAACACTTTTCACTTCTCTTGCAGACACCATCGATCATTTACAAATTAACTATCCAAATGCCGAAATTGCTATCCTGGGCGATTTTAATGTCCAGAACATCAACTGGCTTAAATATTCAAATACTACCGACGAACAAGGTCGTTAAGCTAAATCATTCTCAATCAGTTGTGGCTTAACTCAGCTTATTGATGAACCAACACGGATCCCTGATCGAGACGGGGAGTTCGCCAGTCTTCGTGATGTGTTTTTAACCACCAATCCGGAGATTTACACGGTCGCCGTAAATCCGCCGTTAGGTTCTTCCGACCATAAACTACTTTCGACATCGAGTATCCTACCAATCAATGATAGAGAGGCGCCTAAACTTCTGAAGATTTGGCACTATAGACCTGCTATATCGGAGAATCTCATGGAATATTTTCAAACTTTCCCTTGTTTAGACGTTTGTTTTCGATCTGACGACCCATCTGGCTGCGGCAGGGAAGTTTCTGATGTTATTTTGGCTAGTATGGAAGCTTACATTCCTTTTTCGAAAAAATGCCCTTCCAACGGCAAGCCTTGATAGGACCGAAAATGCAAAGAGGCTGTTGCTTCTAAACATCTTGTCTACCGACAATGGAGTGTAAATCCTAACACCTTGTTCGTGCCCAGAACAGATGCAAAGAAATTATCGACCAAATCAAGGAGGCACACAATCAACGAATTAGAAACAAACTTTTGGCTTGTCCCAACAATTCCAGGTCCTTTTGGTCAGTCGCTAAGGCAGTTAGTCAAAATTTCACCAAACCCACCATAACACCAATCACATGGCCAGATAATTCTATTGCAACGACTCCTGTTGAAAAAGCGAATTTCTTGGCTGAACTCTTTGCTTCACATTCTACTGTCGATTTCCAAGGAAAAACACCAGCTATTATCTCCTAGTGCAGTCAAGGATGCCTGATATTGTCTTCAGACAGCGTATCATTAAACATATTTTAATGAAGCTATACACCAGTTCAGCCGATACCCAGAAAAGGCAAGAAGACCTTGCCAAATAACTACCGACCAGTCGCACTGCTTTCAATAATATTGAAAGTCATGGAAAAGCTTATCAATCAGCATCTTCTAAAATATCTTGAAGGATTCAACATTATTAGCGATCACCAATATGGCTTTCGTAAACATAGATCAACAGGAGATCTTCTGACTTATGTAACACATGTTTGGAACATCGCAATTGAACACTTTGGAGAATCTCGAGCGGTTGCTCTTGGCATATCCAAGGTATTCGACCGTGTTTGGCACGAAGAACTGTTGGCTAAGCTACGCTCTTATGGTATGTCTGAAAAGTTCTGTTTGTGGCCCTCATGTTTCCTCAGAGAGCGTTCTTTACGAGTGGCAGTCGACGGATTTCTTTCTAACACCTTTACTATCAACGCCGGTGTGCCCTAAGGCTCTATACTGTCTCCTACTCTCTTTCTTATTTACATTAACGATCTGCTGGAAAAGACCGGGAATCCAATCTAAAGCTTTGCAGATGAGAGTACGCTTGTCTCTTCATTCACCTTGAACGCTCGGACATCGGCTGCCCGAATATCCGCAGACAGCAGGAGGTCGTTCAACTTAACAAAGACCTGGAAGAAATTCTATCTTGGGGTAACAGTAACCAAGTGGAATATAACGCTACAAAAAACCCAGGCGGCAGTTTTTTCTAAAAAAGTTAACGTTGCTGAAGCCGACATAGTTATGGCAGGGCATTCCATTCCTCTAACATCTTCACTCAATTTGTTAGGTGTTAATTTGGGAGCAAAAGCTGGGAATATTATTTCGAACCAGAAAGTTTTACACTCCACAACTGTTAATTTTTTACAAAGCTCAAATCCGACCAACTATGGAATACTGCTCCCATGTTTGGTGCTCCGCTCCCAAACATACACTGCATTTCTTGGATTCTATTTAGAGAAGAGCTGTTCGTTTCATTGGAGACCCGGAACTGACCGGCAGCCTTGATTCGCTGGAACATCGAAGAACGGTTGGCGACTTGAGCCAACCATTTTCATGGAAATTGTTCGAAGGACGTAGCCCGTTTAATTCCTCCCAGAGCGGTGCATGTTAGAAATACACGTCGCGCTAATACTTCACATCCGTATAAGGTTCAGCTTGTTACTCCACATATAACGGTTTTCAGGCAGTGTTTTATATGGAAAACATCATCCCTTTGGAATAATTTTCCCAGGACTGTGTTTCCCACCGAGTACAATTTACAGCGCCTCTCTGTAAATGAAATCAAACCGAAGTTCTATGCGAATGTTCGTCATGAAATTTAAAACAGAACTATTATGTGCATTGAAAAGGAAGGAAGAAGCTTAGAAATTTAAGAGCATTAATTTTTTATAATAGTAATCCTTAAAAATTGACGTGTCATAAATATTAAGCAGCTTTGCACCAATATTGCATCGTTAAATTACAACTTTTTTTTTTTTTAAATTTTCAGCCTTATTTTACGGCCTAATTAATTTTTTTTTGTAACATTTAGTAAAACATTAACCACTAAAAAAGTATATAATATAATTTATAAGAAAAAACTTTTGATTATCATTTTCGGGGGCCATAATTGAAAAAAAGTGAATTTTGTCAAATTTTTTTGAAAATTGGCATATAGACGTAAAACTAAAATACAATCTTTTTCTTTATAACTGTTTTTGATATTTTTTAGAAAAATCCGTTTTTCCCCCAGTTTTAAATTGTAAATGTCAAATTTGACAAGCAAGGCTTGTGACGTCATGGCCTTATTTGGGTGTAATCCTAAACATAAAACATGCACTAACATATTTCGAAGTTAAATTTTCAAAAACTCTTATAATAAAAATTTTTCCCATATGGTGCAAACTTTATGAATGGCATTGTGAATATATATACATATATATATATATATATATATATATATATATATATATATATATATATATATATATTTATATATTTATATATTTATATATTTACGAGGCTGGTTTGAAAAGTCCGTGCAAAAATAAAAACTACTTATGTGTTTGGGGTAAACCTTTTTTATTTTTCGACATAGTCTCCTTTTAGGCTTACACACTTCGTCCAACGATGTTCTAATTTGTTGATCCCTTCCGAATAATAGGATTTGTCCAAGTCTGCAAAATATCCATTAGTGTCTGCAATCACCTCCTCGTTTGAATAAAATCTTTGTTTCGCCAGCCATTTCTTCAAATTGGGGAACAAATAGTAGTCCGAGGGAGCCAAGTCTGGAGAATAGGGGGGATGTGAAACGAGTTGGAATCCTATTTCCATTAATTTTGCGACCACAACTGCTGAGGTGTGTGCTGGTGCGTTGTCGTGATGGAAAAGGACTTTCTTGTGGGCCAATCGCGGGCGTTTGGCTGTAATGGTTTTACCCTTTTCCAGATAGTCGATGAGGATTATCCCTTGCGAATCCCAAAAGACAGCCGCCATAACCTTTCCGGCCGAAGGAACGGTCTTCACCTTTTTTGGTGCAGATTCCCCCTTGGTAACCCATTGGTTAGATTGTTGTTTGGTCTCAGGAGTATAGTAATGTATCCATGTTTCATCCACAGTGACGAAACGACGCTTAAAGTCCTCCGGATTCTTCTAGAATAGCTGCAAACCATCCTTGCAACACTTCACACGATTCCGTTTTTGGTCAAGCGTGAGTAATCGCGGCACCCATCTTACGGATAGCTTTCTCATGTCCAAATGTTTATGCAAAATATTATGTACCCGTTCAATCAAGATGCCCACAGCACTAGCAATCTCACGCACCTTAACTCTTCTGTCATCCATCACCATATCATGGATTTGATCAATGATTTCTGGAGTCGTAACCTCCACAGGCCGTCTAGAACGTTCAGAGTCACTTGTGCCCATATGGCCAGTCCGAAAATTTTGAAACCACTTATAAACTGTTCTAATCGAAGGTGCAGAGTCACCATAATGTTTATCAAGCTTCTCTTTAGTCTCCTGAGGCGTGTTGCCTTTCATAAAGTAATGTTTAATCACCACACGAAATCCTTTTTCGTCCATTTCTTGAAAATCACTCGACTTCCTTGATTCACACGAATGCCAAACACAAAGAAATAGACCAATATGGCTGAAACTTGGTGTGCGTTCATTAAAGAGATGCTACTAACTAAACATGACCTCGATACGCGCCGGTGGCGCCATCTCTCGGACTTTGCACGGACTTTTCAAACCAGCCTCGTATATATTTATATATGTATTTATATATATATATATATATATATATATATATATATATATATATATATATATATATATATATATATATATATATATATCTATATTCTTTACGAATATCCTTACACCAGCCGCTGAAGTAGCTTGATTTTGACCACAGTTTGTGTAATACAGCATGCATGCATGAAATAATTTTCTAAAATGTTGTTGTTCGTTGTTCAAGAATAAATAGATCGACGATCCATTTCGTACCGCGGAGGATGAACATTAAATGTTTGTCAATATTTTAGGCTCGTTCATCTTGACAGTGTCAAAATAACGCATAGTTCAAAAACTGAAAGTCCCCCTTTAATATAAAAAAAAAATGTCTTATTATTCCGTCGTTTTCTCAACAGCACCGTGTAACTGCTGACACTAATTATTTTACACGAAAATCAAATTAACAGTTGAATCCAATTCACACTGATTAATTTTATTAGTAACGCTTTACCTGGCACACTTGATTTATCACAGAGAAACTATATTGCTAAGGCTGCCTTAGATGGGTTTATACAAATAACTAGACAAAAGGGGTAAAGTTATTAATTGGAGCATGGAGTAGCGGTTAGATCATAGAGTAGTCGGCAACCAGACATTCTCTCTTTTCGAGAGATCTTCTAGTAATTTTTGATCATGTATAATTTTTTGTAATCAAAGTCAATATCTATTTTTTTATAACTAATTATATATATATATATATATATATATATATATATATATATATATATATATATATATATATAAAAATAATAATAATATCCCAGTAAAATATAAACAGAGGCGGCGACAGTGTAGTGGGTAAGGTGTCTGTCTTCTGCGCCGGAGACGCAAGTTCTCTCGGCTCGGAGAGTAATAAATTAAAAAAATAACTGTAGAACGTGCCAGTCGCCCTCTCGAGAAAGCGACGGGTGATGACAAGCCACCCGTAGTATCATGCCTAGTAAAGCCTTTTCACTTTGGCTGTTCGGAACCGGTATTAAACTGTAGATCTCCTTTTTCTGTGGAACATTTAAAAAGCACAAACCAATGGGCCTACATCCGTATCGGATTTAAGATTTAAGAAGAAAATATAAATATGTAAAATGATCATGCTAATTAATTTACAAATTCAGAAACAATATTAATACATTAGCATGTTCGCTATACAACAGTCCTCAACACTACATCAGACACTTTATTTGTGCACTCGAGGCACGTTTGGCTATCCATATTAGCATCATAGGAAGCGATAATTGACTTAGGATGGCCGGAACTGACCAATGGTAGTTTAGTTCCAGTCATATAACTATTTTAGAGGACTACAAGGAATTGCATTTTGTAATTTGAGTTCATTCGTATGCGTGTAACAATCTATCAGATTAATTTTTAATTAACTTTAACCTATTTATATAAAGTTATTATATGATCTACCCTATCTCAAATGAGCTAAACATCAAATCAAATCTTTTTGAGTCGACCTTTTAGTTTGCCCGACATACTTTTTTTCACAATAACTACAACTTGTCTCATAACCTTTACTTTTTTCACGTCAATGAATCTTGTGCGTCGGGCTTCCTAAGATTTTTTAAAGTTGTCTGATGACTTATAGACAAGCGACTCTCTAAAATGAAATCAATGTAGTATCATCTCATCGTTTTTTTTTTGGTAAATTTACATGTTTTGTAGCGCCACTTAACCGTTTTAATAATATAAATTTTGAATCAACACTGACGAGTTGATTTCAGAACTTGAGTTCCAAATGTCATCTTTCGTCTTTCGAGATTAAAAGGGAGCTTTGTTCCTTTGTAGATTATAATTCTTTGTATGACTATAGAAACCGCTTAAAGATACTTCGTCTAATTTTTTGTAAAATTCTTTGTTGATGCGCGTTTTTACTTTTTTGAGATTTCGAACTGATCTATTCGTTTTGCCCTAGCTCTGATGTAAATGTTATTAATATTCAAGTAATAATAGCTGTTTAGTATTTCCATGGCTTTATTTCTTGAGTTAGTGCTAAGTGAACATTGATAATCTCTATTTTAATAGGAAATTATTTGCTGTTGTGATTTCGTCACATTGCATTGTTTTAATATCCTGCTATTTTCTTCGCCTTGCTGGCCCTTTTCAAGAGCTCGGTTATATTGAAAACCTCTCTCTTTCTAATAAACTGTCCAGGACTGGGTTTCTCTCCAAGGACAACCTACAACGATTCAAGATCAACATGGTAGGGCAGGTGCCCGCCTTGTAGCGATTTAGTGAACTCTCTGCTATTTTCTTCGTCTTTCCGAGTTGGTTTCTTACTTCTGCATAAATAACACCAAAACTTTATAAATCTATGTCGAGATACTTGCCCTTCATATTTTTTTTTTCGTCATCAAGCCTACACCCTAATGGTGGCTAAGAGAAAACCGATTATACTGATATGGGTTCCAAAACATCGGGTAGCGACGGGGCGGTTGACGAGCTCACCAGACCAGGAGCCATAACTCCTTTCTTAGCACTCTAAACCCTCTTAGGAATATCGAAGCCACAGATGGGAGCTGCCCTCAAGAGATGAAGCCAAGGATTTTGTATCGTGCCTGGAAAAGCTGGCCTCGAGTGGCTGCTCAAGAGAAGCAGACGTGCTTTGAATTCTCTTAAGCAAATTCCTACGAGACATTGTAGGCTGAGAAGACATTTGGCATTGCTGGGTGTGAAAGACAACCCGATATATCTAGGCTGTCTGAAGAAAGAGGAGACGCCGCTTTACTTTATTTGCAGTCGAAAGCGGCGGTACGTCGAAGAGAGGAAGCCAGCACCCTGGCGTGGGATGACATCCTAATTTTTACGGTCAGGTCTGAGAGGTTGCGCAAAGATCACGGTGGTTAGAACGGTGGAGGAAATGTTTTTTCAGAGTGAGCAAGAAGGCTCTTTGGGACTGTTTGTTAGGCGCTCAACCACCCTAGAACTCCTACTAACTTTATCGAAAAAATTCGTTGTTTGATTCCTCCTGGGCTTGGAAATTGGGAACTATTTTTCATAACCACGAAATTATTCAAAAATATTTTACTTAATTCTCTAAAATCTTCCTTAAAATCCCCCAATAATCCTTGAAAATAACTAAATGAATCAAATCTTAAAAGAAGTTAAAAGGTTATAGCTGTGTAACTACTTAGGAAATAACGATATTTTTTAGAATTTTTTTAAAGAAAACTACTGCATCAAATGCTTTAAAATGTTGGATACCGAACACGTAGGTTGAAAAGTTTTTGGTCTAGCTACTTAAAACACATTTTTTTTGCAAAATTCGACCTTATTTATTAATATAGTCTCCTTTAAGAGGGATACAATCAGTCCAATGCTTTTCTAACATTTCTGTACCTTTCTTGTAGAAGGATTTGTCTTTGCCTTTAAAATAGGCCTCAGTTTCAGCGATAACTTCTTCATTGGAGCCAAATCTCTTTGAGGTTTGCGAATAGATAATAGTCGCTTGAGGCCAATTCTAGAGAATACAGTGGATGAAGAAGCAATTCGAACTTCAATACATGCAATTTTGCCATCGTAACCATTGCCTTGTGACACGGCGCATTGTCTTGATGAAAGAGCATTTTTTTTTCATTTGAGGCCGTTTCTTTGCAATTTCTGCCCTCAAACGCACCATTAACTTTATATAATATTCGCCATTGATGGTTTTTCCCTTTTCAGCATAGTCGATGAAAATTATTTCATCAGCATCCCAAAATACAAAGGCCAAAACCTTCCCAGCCGATTGTTATATTTTTGGTCGCTTCCAGCAGGTTTCACCAGCTGCTGTCCACTCAGCTGACTACCCATTTGGTTCCGGTGTGTAGTGGTGGATCCATGTTTTATCCATTGTCACATATCGCATGAAAAAATTCTTTTTATTGCGTCTAAACAGGTCCAAACAGTGCTTAGAATCATCAGCGCTGTCCATTGTGAGCAAACGCGGAACTCATTTCGAACAGAGCTTTTTCATACCCAAATGTTCTTCCAAAATATGACCAACACGGCTTTTGATATCTTTAAGATGTCAGCTATCTCACGCAATTTCACTTTACGGTCATCCAAAACAATTTTGTGATTTTTTTTCATGTTTTCCAGTGTAACTACTTCATTTGGGCGTCCAGAGCGTTCAGCATCATTTGTATCTGTACGCGTTTAAATTCAACATACCAGTAAATGATTAGTGATTTTCCAGAGGTAGAGTCTCCGTAACACTTATCAATTCATTGCTTTGCTTGAACGGTATTTTTTTCCATAAAAACACAGTGTTTAATCAACACACGAAATTCGATTTTTTCCATTGTTTTGAAAATACCAAAGTAGCATCAATAAAACATTTAGAAAAAAAGTATAAAATTTTCGCCAAAAAAGTGTCCATTTTTTGCATGCTAAATTGACATTTTTGGTCTAATCACAAAATCCATGGTTCATGATACGACAAAACATGTCCTTAACATGCAAAAAAAAAAATTAAGTCGATACAATAAAGTCTTTCGAGTTACAGCAGCAGGAAATTTATAAAATGCAGTTTTGAGAAAAAGGCGTTTAAAGAGTGACTAACGTGTAACACATAAATAATGATCTTTTGTTACGTATGCTTTGTGACTATTTTGAGTTCACTGAACTATTAGATGTTTAACTTTCACTTACGTGATGACGTCACGGCATTGGAATTTAATTACCTGCTCCCGTTCGCGTTATGCTTCCAAAAACGAGTTTATGCCCCCCCGAGCAGCTGTGCCTGGTGACAGCCGTATTTTTAAAAATAAACATATACAGACTTTGATACTTCGACATCTTAGTCTATACATATAGAATCATCGAAATATATAAAAAAAAATCGATTTTTTGAAATTATCACACTGGTTTAGCCCCTTAATTCATTGACATCGAGTTTCTGTTATTACATATTACTATATTATATTTTTTGAGTTCTACTGTGAAACACTTACAAAGGCTTTCGCTCCTTTTAATTAAACTATATACTAAACAAGTCTCCATAAATCCAAGTTTAAATTAACTCTCTCATGCACAGGTATAACTCTCCTTAGAGACCCAAAACTGACATAGTTTTAGTAGTTCTATATATAGCGGGGAATTTTAGCTAAAGCGACGAATGAAACTAATTATTGTAAACTAGCTTTAATCCTGTTACCTGATTTTGGTGTGAAATAATTTGCTTCAGTTCACAGAAAATTCGATGGCACTACATTAGAGCACTGCGGATCATCCAGCGTAAAAATTTAACCGAATTGTTAAGTGTCACAGGCTGCAACTTAATTATTAGTTTAACAAATAACTGGATGGTGTAAAGTCGAATGTAACAAATAAAATACGAGGGCCGCCTTTTAAGTTTCTACAAACGACCATTAGATGGCGCTATTGAGATGTAACATTACTGTTGTAAAATTTCACATTTGTTATTGTTAAAACAGTATGGCAGCCCAGAAATTGGCCGAGTAGTTTGTTTACAGTGAGCGTTTAAAAAAAAAACAGTTTTATGAACAAATGGAAATTTCTCGTGAAGGTTTTCGTTAGATGATTTTTGACGATTTTAGTAAAGGCCTAACTCAACAACAATGCCCCGAATCGCTTCGTTCAACTTTCTTTTTTATGGGTCTAGCACACGTGCTACAGGGAAGACCCTAAAGCGCTTCAGAAGCGGCGTTTGTGCGGAAAAAGCGATTCACGTTGTTCTTGAATCGCTGTAAATTGTACTCGGTGGGAAACACAGCCCTGGGCAAATTATGCCAAAGGGATGATATTCTCCATATAAAAGACTGCTTGAAAAGGATTGTACGCGGAGTAACAAGCTGAATCTCATACGGATGTGAAGTATTAGCGCGACGTGTATTTCTAACATGCACCGCTCTGGGAGGAATTAAGCGGGCTACATCATTCGAGCACTTTCCATGAAAATATTTGTAGAACAGACTCAAGTCGCCAACCGTTCTGTGGTGTTTCAGCGAATCAAGGCGGCCGGTCAGTTCCGGGTCTCCATTCAGACGAACAGCTCTTCTCTGAACAGAATCCAACAAATGCAGTGTGTGTTTGGGAGCGGAGCCCCAAACATGGGAGCAGTATTCCATAGTTGGTCGAATTTGAGCTTTGTAAAGAATTAACATTAGTTGTGGAGTGTATGCTTTCTGGTTCGAAATAATATTCCCAACTTTTGAGAAGCTCTATCTGCTATGCCTGCAACATGTTCATGCCAGGACATATTTGCTCTCAAATGCCAACAAATTGAGTGACGATGCTAGGGGAATGGAGTGCCCCGACACGACTATGTCGGGTTCAGCAACGTTAACTTTTTTAGAAAAAATTGCCGCATGGGTTTTTGTAGAGTTAAATTCCACTTGGTTACTGTCACCCCAAGATAGAATTTCTTCCAGATCTTTGTTAAGTTGAACGACCTCCTGCTGTCTGTGGATATTCGCCTGAGTAGCCGATGTCCGAGCGTTCAAGGTGAATGATGAGATAAGCGTACTGTCATCTGCAAAACTGTAGATTGGATTCCCGGTCTTTTCCAGCAGATCGTTAATGTAAATGAAAAAGAGAGTAGGAGACAGTATGGAGCCTTGCGGCACACCAGCGTTGATGGTGAAGGTGTTAGAAAGAAATCCGTCGACCACCACTCGTACAGAACGCTCTCTGAGGAAACATGACAGTCACAAACAGAACTTTTCAGACATACCATAAGAGCGTAGCTTAGCCAACAGTCCATCGCCCCAAACACGGTCGAATGCCTTGGATATGTCAAGAGCAACCGCTCGAAATTCTCCAAAGTGTTCAGTTGCGTTGTTCCAAACATGTGTTACGTAAGACAGACGATCTCCTGTTGATCTATGTTTACGAAAGCCATATAGGTGATCGATAATAATGTTGAATCCTTCAAGATATTTTAGAAGATGATTAATAACCTTTTCCATGACTTTCGATATTATTAAAAGCAGTGCGACTGGTCGGTAGTTATTTGGCAAGGTCTTCTTGCCTTTTTTAGGTATCGGCTGAACTGTGGTACATTTCCAGCAGGAAGGAAATATTCCGTTTCTGTAGGATAGGTTGAAAAGACTACAGATGGTTGGGTCTAAAGATGGGTTTGGTAATGAATCACCATCAGAAAAGACTGTTTACAATTGATTTGTAGAATATCATCAAGGTCGTGCTTCCGTTAGCGATGAATTGCGTGAAGGTCGATCAAAATCGGCTGTTGTTCCAAAAAACACCGATGCTGTGCGCAACATGATTGAAAAGGGTCATCATGAGACTTACCGTGAGATAGAGGCATCCTTAGGCATATCGAAGACTGCAGTAAATTCGATTTTGCCTGAACAATTAGCTGTGAAAAAGATCTGTTTCCGAGAATTTGCCCGAAACTCAAAAACAAGCTCGTGTCAATTGGTGTAAGGAAATGCTTAAGAAATTCGACCGGGGACATGCAAAGTCCGTATACAACATCGTAACAGAAGTCGAAACTTGGATATATTCGGACGAGCTAGAAACTAAGCAACAATCAACTGTTTGGGTGTTCCAGGGGTTTCCGAATCCAACGAGAAAATGATTGCTTGATTCTTTGGTTATACTGAACATGTTGCAATCATTGCTTTAGGATATCGAAGAACAATTAATGCTGAATGGTATACAATAATTTGTTTGCCAGAAGTCATCGATGAAATCAGGAAAAACAACCGAAAACATCGCATTATTCTTCATCATGACAATGCCAGCTCTCACACAGCACGCAAACAATTGATTATTTGATCGAGAAAAATCCCATATTCACCTGATTTATCGCCTAACGCCTTATTTTTGCTCCGGAACGTAAAAAAAAATGCGTGGACAGTGATTTTCATCACCTCAAGAAGCTGCTGAATCTTTCCAAAACCATGTTTTTGAGGTACCAACTGTGGTAGAGTAGAAAAAATATTTCGAATATTGGTTGAAACACACGCAAAACTATATAAATCTTAAGGGCGAACATTTTGGATAGCAATGAAACTATTTGAACTTAAAAGGTAGCCCTCGTATTAACGTTAGATTTATACGAAAAAAAATACATGAGTCTTTAAGTTTGAGATTTCCACAACCATAAAAACTAACGAAGAACTTATAATTAGCCCTTCATATATTTAAAATACAGGGCTGTCGAGACAAATCAAAAAATACTCGAGTGAACTAACACCAGTTTTCTATAGACTTTTCAACCTATTCTAGAGAAAAACAAAATGCGCTGTACTTCAACCGATACCTAAAAAAGATAAAAAGACTTTGGCAAACAACTACCGACCAGTCGCATTGCATTCAATTCAAAAGTTATGAAAAAGGCTATCAACCAGCATCTTCTAAAATACCTAGAATCTAGCTTTCGTAAGCGGGGATCAACAGAATATCTTGTAACTTACGTAACACTTATGGCGTCGATCGATCGGATGAACATTCATACTCAAAACCACACTTAGTTTTTAGATTTTCACTTTATTGTTGTTAGCAATCACATGACATATTTCGTAGCTTTGCTACTTCATCTGATGTAAAGTTTTTTTTGGTGTTCCGTACGGAACACTTATAAGATCACTTCGGTGTCTGTCCGTCTGTCTGTCCGTCTGTCACACCCGATTTTCTCCGAAACTATTTGTCATAGAAAGTTGAAATTTGGTAATAATATAGGAATTGATGGCTTCATCAGAGCCATGTAGTTTTGAAAGTTAAATTTTGACTTAAGGGGTTAGTTTTGGGGGGTGAAATCGGAAGTGAAAAAAAAATTTTTTTACTAGGTAATCGAGTATGGTGTCAAATGAAAGCTTGTGAAAACACGAATAAAAAAAATATATATAATGTAATACTTGCGCGTACTTTTCTTGGTATTGTTTTAAAAATATCGCGAAAAGTCACTGTTATCTCGAAAAGTACATATCAAAAAATTTTGAAAAAATTCTGGAATATTCTCCACAGGGTGTAGATTGAACGAAAATTATCACGAGTGCATTACCTTTAATAATTTATCTGGTATATAAAAAAAACAAAAATTTCAAGGTCATCAGATTTCAGTAAAGATTGGAAACAAACTTTGTTGAAAACTCATTTGGGGGGATCATTTTATACCTCTGTAACAAAATTTTTTATTTGAAAAGCAATCAACGTACGGAACACTAATTTCGCAAGTTCAACTTGCACTTGACCGGTTACTTATATAAAAATATTTATATAAAAATAAGTAAGCATCAGTCCAGCAGGGTCTGTAAGTTAGACTGTGGCTCATGCCAAAACATTACATAGACCAAACAGGAAGGAACTTTAAAACTAGAATTAAAGAACATAAAAGAAATTTTATAAATAACAAAAACAGCTCGGCTTGTGCCAACCATCTATTAACAAATAATCACATTTTCAGGCACAGAAAATAAAGATAAATAGTTGAATTTACTAGAATTTTTATAGATTAACAAAAGAAAAAGACAGGTAATTTACTAAATGATCAGTTAGAAATAAACAAATCCCTTTTGTTAAATGTAATGAAAGACTAATATTGTCAAATTTCCACTTCATTTAGTTTCACTGAAACTGTATGACGCGTTTCACTATACTATAGCTTCTTCTGATACAAAAAAAAATTGTATCAGAAGAAGCTATAGTATAGCGAAACGCGTCATACAGTTTCAGTGAAACTAAATAAAGTGGAAATTTGACAATATTAGTCTTTCATTACATTCGTTATGAATTTCCATCAAGTAACAGCCACAATTCAAGGCCTTTTGTTAAACTTATGGATTTTACTTAAACCGGTAGAATAATAGGCCATATAATAACACAGTGCAACACATAAAATGTAGACTAAATTCTGACTTCAGTTTCTGGAAGTGCTCACCCAAACTAGCAAAACCCTAGTTGGGTTTTGATAGTTTAGTTCGATTTTTTTTTTTGCCATCATCAATTTTTTTGCTCGCGCTTTGATTTTGCACAGCTATATCTCGTAAATTATTGGGAATTTCTCAATGCAATCTTCAGACGAAATGTTCCTCACACCAAAATACACAATTTTTGTGAACATGTCGAGGCCAGATTTTCACTCTTTCGGGGTGTTTTTAGTACAGAAAACCCGAAAAAATGCCATTTTTTCACTTTTTCGACCATAACTCACAAACCGTGCATATTTTAGCATAACTGTCTTCTACAAAAATGTTCTCTGCATCAACACGAGTAACTTTGCTGAACATTATAATAACCTACAATCGATCCTTATAGTTCTTTTGGCCGTTGTAAGGAATTTCACACCAAAATTTCAGCTTTTTTCAGGTTTTACGTTCAAGAAACTGGTTTTTAGCTCACTTTTGAATATTTACTAACCATTAACATCTATTTTTGGAAAAGAAATTGAAAAAAAAAATTTTGTTTGTAAACTGCTATGGTACACACACACACGCTGGAATAAATACACACACATTTGAACGGGGAATCGCTTGTATGTAGTATGGAATTGACGCGCTAGTGCTAGTATTGGTACAGTGCCATATACTTAACATGCGCACGTGTTAGACGGCCAAAAGAACTATAAAGATCAATTGTAGGTTATTGCAATGTTCAGCAAAGTTACTCATATTTATGCAGAGAATATTTTTGTCGAAGACAGTTATGCTAAAATATGCACGGTTTCTAAGTTATGGTCGAAAATGTGAAGAAAAGGCATTTTTTCGGGCTTTCTGCACTAAAAATACCCCGAAAGAGTGAAAATCTGGCCTCGACCTGTTCACAAAAATTGTGTATTTTAGTGTGAAGAACATTTCGTCTGAAGATTGCATTGAAAAATTCTCAATAATTTACGAGATATAGCCCTGCAAAACCAAAGCTGGAGCAAAAAAATTTATGGCAAAAAAAAAAATTCGAACTAAACTATCAAAACCTAAATAGGGTTTTGCTAGTTTACGTTGGTACTTCCAGAAACTGAAGTCAGAATTTAGTTTACATTCAACGACCTCGAAAATGTAGCACAGTGTAATATAAGATCCATTATAATTTAAAAATTCCACAAGATTTTTATATATAGAACAAATATGTTAACATTAGTTTATACATCAGATAAAGTAGCATATAAACCATATAAAGTAGCAGGTAAAGTAGTACGAAACATGTCATGTGATTGGTAACATATAGGTAACATCAATAAAGTGAAAATCTAAAAACTAAGTGGTTTTTACGTAACGTATGTTTGAAACAACGCATTTGAACACTACGAAGAATCTTGAGCTGTTGCACTTGATATATCCAACGCATTCGACTGTATTTGACATGACGGATTGTTGACTAAGCTACGATCTTATGGTATGTCTGAACAGTTTTGTTTATGACTCTCCTGTTTTCTTAGAAAACGTTCTTTATGAGTGGCAGATGGATTTCTTTCTAATACCTTCACTATCAACACCGGTGTGCTCCAAGGCTCTATACTATCTTCTGCTCTCTTTCTCAATAACGTTAACAATCTATTGGAAAGGACTAGGAATACAATCTACAGCTTTGCAGATGACAGTACGCTTATTTCTTCATTCACTTTGTATGCTTGCATATCGGCTACTCATGCAAATAACCGCAGATAGCAGGAAATCGTTTAATTTAACAAGGATCTGGAAGAAGTTCTTTCTACAGTCAACGCTGCTGAACCCGACATAGTTGGGACATGCTATTCCGCATGTCACTCAATTTACTGATCGTTAATTTGAATGCAAATATAGCTCAAATTCGACCAACGATAGAATACTGCTCCTATGTTTGGGGCTTTGCCCCCAGACATATACAGCCTGTCCTAAAATATAAGATCCTGATTTTTGGCGTTTTAAGTGGGCAATATAAAAATTCTGATCTTTTGTTTATGATAGGTTGGACTTAAGAATTTAATTCATTAATGCAAATAAATAAAATTATACGTGTTTATTTATAGATGCATGTAAAAACAAATGGATAGGATGTACAAATATACAGTTCGAATGAATGGGGTTTACAAGAGGGGACATATTGTATAAATAAAGATATATTTTAACTTAAGCCTAATTCGGTTTCACTATCTCTGTCATCAGCTGAGGTAATTATCAGTCGTTTTATATTATTTACGTAAATATATGAATCTTCAACTTTAACAACATGCTGAATGGAATTCTTCCGGCTTAACTTTTTTACTAATTCAACCACTGACACGCTTAAAGTAGGAGAAACATTTTGTGCCGTTATTTTTTATTTAACTTGATGTTAATTGGATTAAACATACAATAATACAGAGGAAGCCGAAAAACAGTGTGTCTCATTTTCTCAGCCATACTATCACAAACATATTTCTTTCTCAACTTGTAGTCTTTCAAAACTTCTAAAAGATCACTTTTTTTATAACTAAAGTCAAAATAAATATCATTTTCTAACGTATATTCCTGTATTTCCTATTTGGTGTTGGCTGGATTAGGAACCTTATTTAGTAGGCGACTATGGTAACTTGCATTGTCCATAACTAGTGATGGTTTTCCTACAGAAATGGCAATACTCTTAATCGTAGAAATTGGAGTTTTTGTTAGTTTACTGGTTTCTTGCAAATTTCTTTTTACCAAACTTTTTTCACTATTTGTTTAGCGTCAAGTGATAAATGTTTTCTTTTGCGATAGCCACACAATTTTCCCACGGACGCCACATAATTAAAATAGAACCGTTACATTGTAAGTTGTAAGTAAAACTAAAATTAAAAATAATAAAAAGTACCTGCGAATCATAATGGGGACCTGTGGTCATTAGGCCTATATTGTCAAATACTTAAAGGGCTCCAAACCAGGTTGCCAGGTAGTAAATATATAGGTAAAAATAGATCCAATATGATTGCAGGTGCAAGTGAGGGCGGTATATAAAGCAGGTAAAATAAAAATACGTTTATCGTAATACCTGGCAACTATGCACAAAACCATAATAGGGTCGTTTATTGCCCCATTGAAAAAGCAAAAAGGCAGGATCTTATATTTTGAGATCTACTATACTGCATTTGTTCGATTCTATTTAGAAGAGAAGTTATCACCTGATTGGAGACCCAGAACTCAGCAACAACCTGGATTTCTTGGAACATCGAAGAACGGTGGGCGACTTGAGTCTGTTCTATAAGTATTTTCATAAAAAGTTTTTGATGCGGTGCAAGCTAGGAATACACGCGCTAATACTTTACATCCGTGTACGGCTCAACTTGTCACTCCTCGTTTCAAGCAGTCTTTTATATGTAGAACCTCATACCTTTGGAATGATTTGCATTGGACTATGTTTGCCACCGAGTACGATTTACATCGATTCAAAACCAACGTGAATCGCCATGTCCGTACACGCGTCGCTGATGTAGCGCTTTAGGGATTTTCTTGCAGCATGTATTCTATACCTATAAAAAAAGTCAGGAATTTAATTCACCATTATTATAGGTAAGTTGACAAATCAAATTATATGTATGAAGCTATTTCCGACTAGAGAGTTCCACAAAACCACCTAAAAATCAGAAATTCAGTAACACGAATCTCTTCGTGCCGGTTTACAATATAGGTACGAAGTTCAGCGAGTTTTTAGGAACCTGATTTGATGACGTTTCCCAGAAAATAAATTTTCTTACTATTATCTAGAAAATTTGAATATATATATATATATATATATATATATATATATATATATATATATATATATATATATATATATTTATATATTTATATATATATATATTATATATTTATATTATATATATATATATATATATATATATATATATATATATATATATATATATATATATATATATATATATACGAGGCTGGTTTGAAAAGTCCGTGCAAAAATAAAAACTACTTATGTGTTTGGGGTAAACCTTTTTTATTTTTCGACATAGTCTCCTTTTAGGCTTATACACTTCGTCCAACGATGTTCTAGTTTGTTGATCCCTTCCGAATAATAGGATTTGTCCAAGTCTACAAAATATCCATTAGTGTCTGCAATCACCTCCTCGTTTGAATAAAATCTTTGTCCCGCCAGCCATTTCTTCAAATTGGGGAACAAATAGTAGTCCGAGGGAGCCAAGTCTGGAGAATAGGGGGTATGTGAAACGAGTTGGAATCCTATTTCCATTAATTTTGCGACCACAACTGCTGAGGTGTGTGCTGGTGCGTTGTCGTGATGGAAAAGGACTTTCTTGTGGGCCAATCGCGGGCGTTTTTCTTGCAGCTCGGTTTTCAAACGGTCTAATAACAATGAATAATATTCACCTGTAATAGTTTTACCCCTTTTTCAGATAGTCGATGAGGATTTTCCCTTACGAATCCCAAAAGACAGTCGCCATAACCTTTCCGGCCGAAGAAACGGTCTTCTCCTTTTTTGGTGCAGATTCCCCCTTGGTAACCCATTGTTTAGATTGTTGTTTGGTCTCAGGAGTATAGTAATGTATCCATGTTTCATCCACAGTGACGAAACGACGCTTAAAGTCCTCCGGATTCTTCTGGAACATCTGCAAACCATCCTTGCAACACTTCACACGATTCCGTTTTCGGTCAAGTGTGAGCAATCGCGGCACCCATCTTGCGGATAGCTTTCTCATGTCCAAATGTTTATGCAAAATATTATGTACCCGTTCAGTCGAGATGCCCACAGCACTAGCAATCTCACGCACCTTAACTCTTCTGTCATCCATCACCATATCATGGATTTGATCAATGATTTCTGGAGTCGTAACCTCCACAGGCCGTCCAGAACGTTCAGCGTCACTTGTGCCCATATGGCCAGTCCGAAAATTTTGAAACCACTTATAAACTGTTCTAATCGAAGGTTCAGAGTCACCATAATGTTTATCAAGCTTCTCTTTAGTCTCCTGAGGCGTTTTGCCTTTCATAAAGTAATGTTTAATCACCACACGAAATTCTTTTTCGTCCATTTCTTGAAAATCACTCGACTTCCTTGATTCACACGAATGCCAAACACAAAGAAATAGACCAATATGGCTGAAACTTGGTGTGCGTTCATTCAAGAGATGCTACTAACTAAACATGACCTCGATACGCGCCGGTGGCGCCATCTTTCGGACTTTGCACGGACTTTTGAAACCAGCCTCATATATATATATATATATATATATATATATATATATATATATATATATATATATATATATACATATATATATATATGTATATTTATATATATATATATGTATATTTATATATATATATATATATATATATATATATATATATATATATATATATGTATATATATATATATATATATATATATATATATATATATATATATATATATATATATATATATATATATATATATATATATATATATATATATATATATATATATATATATATATATATATATATATATATATATATATATATATATATATATATATATATATATATATATATATATATATATATATGTATATATATATATATATATATATATATATATATATATATATATATATATATATATATATATATATATATATATATATATATATATATATATATATATATATATATATATATATATATATATATATATATATACATATATATATATATATATATATATATATATATATATATATATATATATATATATATATATATATATATATATATATATATATATATATATATTCATTAGGTCCTGTATACGTAGAAAAAAATTTCAATACTCCTTGCGGCACTAAATTTATAAATATTGACTGTTAAAATTTGCATTCTTAACGTACGAACCCTACCCCGACGTATGTTGAAACGGATGTTTTATTATATAACAATGCTAATTTTCTTACGATTGTTTTGAAAAGCTTAGAATCATTAATTAAAAATATAACAAATATTTTTCTGCGAAGAAAATTACAGCAAGCGGTATTCGTTTTCTTATCAAAAAATGTTGAAAATGAGCTACTTTTGATTGTTTTCCGTTTTCCTCACATAACTTGATAAACATAAGTTCGCGACTTGGCAACGTCGCACTACTTACACATAAATCTGAATAAAATTTTAACGACTTACCTAGAATCAGAATTCAGATTGAACTGAACCTGAACTAACCTGTACTAACTCTCTCGATAAAATTATACTATTCTCCTCAGACATTTTAGATTGAACTATTTCATTGTTTATTGCTCAGCAGTTTTTTTTTTAACAAATCTGCCATTCTTTAATTGCGAAGTCATTATTCATGCACTATTAAAAATTTCCAATGTAAACGTAACCTCGAAATATTCTCTAAAACATTAAAACCCAACTTAAACAACTCGTGTCTCGATCAGAGTAAGAATGTAACGTTGCCAGATCTGAAAAACGACGCAGTGGAATTATTTTTGTATTTCTGCGCATATGGGACGGGGCGAAAGAGCGCACTGCGCTTCAAATTTTTTTATTGTACGCATGGTAGTTTACATAGAAGGGATCTTTCCGTAAGTTGAGCACGAATGCTCCTTTCCTCCTGTTTTAGCTAATTTTTTTAAGAAATACTGTGTTAGTATCAATTTTATGGATTTAAAGTATTTGTTCTAGTGTTTTATTTTTAGGGTTTTTTTCGTAGGTGACTAACGTATTTTTTACCCCCGTATTACGACTCTCGTAATCTCTTTTACATCTTGTTTGATAATTAATACCAAAAAGGAATGCATAAAAAATGTTTTTAAAATTATTAAATTAAATATTCTTATATAAACGAAATAATAAATTTAAGAGCCTAAGGCAGATAAAGAGAACAACTGCTATATTAAAATTTGTATTTAAATTTCATTTTGAGAAATAATAATGAAAAGCGATTTTAAGGAACATTTTACTATGGAAACTGAGCTTTTCGAAATTAAATCTTACTAAAAAAATTATAAGAAATATATACCATTTGATGAATGAGGGTAATTTCTATTTTATATTTCATTTCATTTATTCTTGTCATGGACGGAGCCGAGATATGGACCTTTACTTTCGCTCGAACTTAATACTGAACCCAACTTGGTTCTATTCATTTTTACTTGAAAATTTAATAGAATATAAACAACTATAATTCGTAAAATAACTGCCCGAGTTTTCTGAAATGAGCACAGCATGGCAGGAAAATCTCTAAATCTACACATAACTATTTACATTGGCTTTAAGGGAATATACCTAGTCATCTGGGTCAACCAATTCGATTTTTGGATTTTCACTTTTTGTTTTAGTATGATATTTTAAGAATATTTAGTAATAGTTTCATAAGAATCGGTTGAAATTTGACGAAGTTATATCAGTTTGAAAGAAGTGCCATTGTGTAGAGTTTTCGGAACAGGTAGCGAGCTGCTGCTCTTGAGTCTGCCTTCGCCGACCTTAACTCGCTTTTAGTGTATTTTGAACTTTTTCTTTTATAATATAATACAAAAAGATCCTTCAATTGTCCTTTTTAGAAGGGACAGGGCATCTAGATCTGTAATTCTAAGGTTATGAATTCGAAATTGGGAGTGTGTTCAGTACCGGTGTATAGTTCACTCGTAGCAATTCAGTCGTAGCAGTTATTAAAGTAGTGTGTTTAAATGGGACATTCCAAATAGAACATACGAATACCATACCATATAATCCGAAATATAACAGGGGACTCAATAAAGTATTTAATAAGATAGTCCTCACTTTAGTCTATAAGTCATCAGACAATGTGAGGAATATCTTAGGAAATCCCAGAGATAAGATTCCTAATTGTAAGAAAAGTGGAATTTATGAAATTAGTTGTAATGATTGCGACAAAAAGTATGTTGGGCAAACTAAAAGGTCAATTAAAACACGATTTAAAAAACATTTAGCACACTTAAAATACAGTAGAACAGAAAAGTCTAGTATTGCCGAACATGCCCTTGAGGCTGATCATACTGTAACATTAGATAATATAAGATTAATTAAAAATGTATCTGATAGGAGATTATTGAACGTATACCTAAAGTATGTAAATTGAGAAATGTAAAAGTAGTTTAAATAAAAACAGAGGGCCTATACCTTATAGTCCCCTCTGCTGGTTGCTTGACCGGAACTGATGGCCTCGCCTATTCCATTAGTTCCCCCTGAGTAATTCAAGGATTAGGCTAAGTATAAATAGGGTAGATTTGTAGTTTAGCTTTAGTGAATCATCGCTCCTGATAAAGCTAACATGGTTAGCGAAACGCGTCAAGTGCAAAAATAAAGTGTTTGGTGTAGTGGTGATATATGCTGAGTAGTGTCACTGTGCCAAAGATTCCACATTCCCAGCTTAATTAAAAAATGTATTTATTTAAAAGTTTTTTACATCATTCGACACTAAAGGAGTGCTATTAAAATGCTAATTATTTAGTAGTTCGTCTAATCCCCATCAGCGTCGATGATCGCCTGGCATTTTGGAGGCATAGTTTCGACAAGAGTTTTCGCGTAGTCTTGGAACAAGGATTTCCAAATTGTCCGAATTTGCCGTGACAACTGCTTCATTGTATACAACTTTTTAAGACAAAGCTTCTGCTTTATGTCTGATCACACGTTCCCGATTGGGTTTGCCTCAGGCGACCGACGATACCGGATTTCCCTTTCCACTGGCTATACTTTTACTTCAGTGTTTGGGGTAGTTATCCTCTTGAAAAATCCACTCATTTGTATCTACAAAAAACCATTTGGCAATCTGTACTAATGCTTTGTTTTAAATCTGAAGCATTTTTTCAGCGTTCAAATTGTAAGTAAAAATGAAGCGTCTCTCAAAGCCTTTTTCGGTAACCTCCGCCATTCCCCAACATGGAACTTCAGAAGGTGTTTCACGGTGGGCTGAACCAATTAGTTAGTGGAAATTGACCAGACTCGAAGGGTAATGACATAACCCCAAAATAAAGCTTCATCCGGAAAAAGTACATTGCTCCAGTCTAGATCTATGTTTTTTTCTGCTTACGCGAGTCGTTTCTCTCTGTGTTTTTCGCTCAATAGTCATTTCTTGATTGTACTCCGCCACTTCAAATCGCTAAAAGTGAGATGAATGCGAGTTGTTTTATACGATATATCTAAACCTTTCTGCTTTAATTTTTGCGCCACTTGGGGCAAAGTTAATTGAAGATTTCAAAAAAATATGTTAATAATCATTTTTTCATCCTTGTCCGACACTTTTCCTCTCGAACCACGTTCTAGTAGATCATCAACATTTTTAAACTGAGAGTATCGTTTCACCCACTTACGAGCGAAAACCCTCGACTTGCCCATATACTTTCTATATCCGCTATAGGCGTCATTTTCGGATCTTTTGGATGAATATATAGGAACACAGCCCCCAAGAGCATACAGCACTCATGTTCGACAATGTACTATTTAACCTTAACTAAGGTTACAAATTAATCTCTTTTCACAAAACATTGTCTGCAGGGGTGCCAACAATAACCTAAAAAAAAGGAATTGCTTTTAGCAACTACACGTTATAGACGACATGTTCTTATCAGACCGACTGTATAACTCCGAATTATTAATTTTCCTTTTAGTTAAAAGTTTTTTGAAACGTACTGTAAACTAAATAAATTTTATGTAAATTCTCCCTCGTAACTAGATTTAATCGGATTTTCCAATGAAATAATTTGGTTCAGTTCACAGAAAATTCGATGTCAATATATTGGTGCGTGGGTGTAGCAGATTATATACTCTGAAAATAAAATTAAATTGCTGAACGCCCCTCACTTTCATATGTCACATAAATAGAAATAATTTTAAATTGTGTTATCTGAAATACAGTGTTTGGTTTTAGATTTACCCATTATACTATTGCTTGTAAAATATAGTGTTCTTCCACCTGGGGTCAATATACGATGGTGAATTGAAAAGTTTTCGTGTAACTAAAAAAAAAAATTGTATATGTACATATATATATATATATATATATATATATATATATATATATATATATATGTATATATGTATATATGTATGTGTATATATATATATATATATATATATATATATATATATATATATATATATGTATATGTATATATGTATGTGTATATATATATATATATATATATATATATATATATATATATATATATATATATATATATACTTAGACTGAAAAGTTTTTGGTCTGACACATAGATGTCGCCCTTTTCAAAAAATCCATATGATTTTTAGGAAGCACCAACCTTCAATCGATACGTGTCAAAATTTCATGACATTTCGACCATTAGTTTAAAGGTTACATTGATTTTTGTGACGCTACTTTTGATATTTTCAAAACAATGGAAAAAATCGAATTTCGTGTGTTTTTTGAACACTGTTTTTCAATAGGAAAAAATACCGTTTAAGCAAAGTAATGGCTTGATATGTGTTACGGGGACTCTGCCCCTGGAAAATTACTCATCATTTACGGGTATGCTGAATTTAAACACGGTCGTACAGATACAAATGATGCTGAACGCTTTGAACGCCCCAATGAAGTGGTTATACCGGAAAACATAAAAAAATCCACAAAATTGTTTTGGATGAATGTAAAGTTAATTTGCTTGAGATAGCTGACACCCTAGAGATATGAAAATAACGTGTTGGTCATATTTTTTACATGAACCTTTGGGTATGAGAAAGCCCTTTTCGAGATCAGTACCACGTTTGCTCACAATGGACTAAAAACAACAACGTGTTGATGAATTTGAGCGCTGTTTAGACGTGTTTAAGCGCAAGAAGAAGGATTTTTCCATGCGATATGTGACAATGGATGAAACATGAAGTCAAATCGGCAGTCAGCTGAGTGGACAGCAGCCGGTGAAAGCCTCCCGAAGCGACAAAAGATACAACAGTCGGCTGGAAAGCTTTTGGCCTCTGTATTTGGGGATGCGCATGGAATAATTTTCATCGACTATGCTGAGAAGGGAAAAATCATCTGTAGCGAATATTATATAAAGTTATTGGTGCGTTTGATGGCAGAAATCGTAAAGAAACGGCTCCAAATGAACAAGAAAAAAGTGCTCTTTCATCAAGACAATGCACCCTGTCACAAGTCAATGGTTACCATGGCAAAATTGCATGAATTGAAGTTCTAATTGCTTTCTCATCCACCGTATTCTCCAGATTTGGCCCCCAGCGACTATTATCTATTCGCAGACCTCAAAAAAATGCTCGCGGGAAAGAAATTTGGCTTCATTGAAGAAGTTATCGCCGAAACTGACGCCTGTTTTGAAGGCAAAGGCAAATCCTTTACAAGAAAGGTACAGAAATGTTAGAGAAGCGTTTGACTGATTGTATCGTTCTTAAATCGTTGATGAATATAGTCGAATTTTGCAAAAAAAATGTGTTTTAAGTAGCTAAACCATATATATATATATATATATATATATATATATATATATATATATATACATATAAATATATATATATATATATACATATAAATATATATATATATATATATATATATATATATATATATATATATATATATAAATATATATATATATATATATATATATATATATATATATATATATATATATATACATATAAATATATATATATATATATATATATATATATATATACATATATATATATATATATATATATATATATAATATATATATGTCTGTGATTTTCATAACATTAGCAAATATTTTGCCAATTTATTTTCATTATGCATATCACAAATACAACTTCAGACGAATTCATTAATTTATATATATATATATATATATATATATATATATATATATATATATATATATATATATATATATATATATAGTATATATACTAGCAACCCGTCCCGGCTTCGCACGGAAGTTGTGGTTATGTTACTGATTAACTCTTCCTGATAATTTAGGGTAGACAAAAATAGAATGTCAAAAATATTTTTTTTTAAGATAGTTTAAAATATTTCTTTATACAACACATTAAGTGTCTCTTCCCCGGATGCAAGAACAAACAGTCCTCGTGAAACACTCTATCCATTAGTGAAAACCGGAATAAAATCCGTTCAGTAGTAACTGAGAATATCGTGCACAGGCAGATAGGCAGACAGACAGGCCTCTTTCATCAACTTTATATCAAAAAAAAAACCCCACTAACTTCATTAATGCCTTTTTCGCATCTACACTTGCACACATCAAACCTCTTCTAACGCCTTTTTAACAACTTCGCGCAGAGTTGACAACACTGTCTTACCCCTGGGCATGCGCAAATACACCGGAGTGGTTCCAAAATGGCACAAAAAATGCAGATTTAAGAACCATAAGAAAATACATGGGATTTTGCGGCAGAATACCATAATTTTGGTGGATTTAAATTACCTAGCAATATTACAGGAGTCCCTGCTTTTAAAATCAGTTTGTGGGCGGCGCGAGTTAAAAACACCCTTGTAAAATCTAAACTATTCATCCAAAAGTTACAATTTAAAGACAGTTTTAACGCACTTAATTTAATGAGGATTTATATTTTCCTACCTAAATTACTATCTTGAAGTATTGTAAGACATCTATTTTTAATATCTTTCCTTCGATAATTTGGGTTAACCTTTGTAGGCAGACATATGCTGTCGCGGACTTTATTGTAGAACTATTTGAGGCGAATAATATTGCCTTATATTGTTTTCACGTATCTCTAACTATTTCCGCAGAGTAAGCGAAAATATCTTAGACGGTTGATTTTTTCATCGTCATAAGTCGATTAATTTAGAAAAAATATCCACAAATTATACACCTAAACCTTCCTCGACAAACACTCTATCCATTAATGAAAACCAAAATAAAATCCGTTGAGTAGGTACTAAGAAAATCGCGTACAGACAGAGAGACAGACGTGGAGGGGGACTTTGTTTTATAATATGTATTGATATGGTGTAAAAGATTATAATAATGTGCATGAAATGCTTAAGGTAACTAACGTATTTAAGTTGATAAGGATTAATACTGTATCAGTCTAAATAGCTTTCCAATTACCGCATTGTACGTGACCATTTTTTTAGAAGATAGAATGGGTATAGTAAGCTATCCTTAAAAGATGCCATCGCGGGCTTTTTTGTAGATCTATAAAATCTATAAAAAAGGAATATCCCACCATGCATTGTTTTGTTATATCTCAAAGGGATTAGGCAGCGTTTTCGATGAAAGCTCCCAGGCGGCTTGACTTTTTCCTACACTTCTAACAATTATCGTTAGATTTCAACCAATTTACACAAAACCTTGACAAATTATATACCTAAACCTTCCTCATGAATCACTCTATCTATTGGTGAAAACCGCATGAAAATCCGTTCAGTTTTTGAGTTTATCGCGAACAGACAGACGCGGCGGAGGACTTTGTTTTATAATATATAGTGATTTATATGAGGCTATGAGCGCAATAGTGGCCTAACCCCCAAGCAAGCATCCCTATTGGAGATAAATGCAACTTCTTTTTTTGTAATATTTTTTGCAAATTTTTCTCAGTAATAAGTTCTGATAATCAACAATTTTGTTTTTCTGTCAGAAATAATTGCTATTGTTGTAATTTTGGACTACTTACAATAGAATAATAAGGAAAAATAGTTTTGTGGGTTAGGCCACTATTGCGCTCATAGCCTCATATATACCTCGGACAAAAAATACTACTAGAAAAGGATAACCAAACAGCAGAAATTTCTGGAAGAGAGGGTTTTGGTTGGGCAGCTTTTGGTAAGCTCGGGTATATTTTCAGATCACGAAATATTCCTGTAAACCTCAAAAGGAAAACATACGAGTCGTGTGTACTGCCAGTTCTCACACACGGTCTTGAAACGATGTCGCTAACACGTGAGTCGATAAATAGACTTCAAGTGGCGCGGCGTGCAATGGAGAGAGCTATGCTTGGAGTGAGTTTGAGAGATAGAATTCCAAATGAGGAAGAAGAACACTGCTGACCGATGCTCTGGAAAGAGCGGCTCAACTAAAGTGGAGATGGGCTGGCCACGTAGCGTGAGATGGACCTACAAGCTTAAAGTATGGTAGCCAAGGGACAGTAAGAGGAGTGTGGGAAGACCTTGAAGAAGGTGGCGAGACGACAAAATATCGCAGGAAAAATTGGAACAGAACGGCTCTGGACAGGGAAAGATGAAAAAATTTGGAAGAAGCCTACATCCAGAAGTAGACGAGAGCAGGCTAAAAAAAAAATAAGAAGATGCATATATTACTTGTAATATTGATTTTATTGTCTAGTTTTAATTAAAGGATTTGAGCAGTTGTAGAATTATTGAAAATTATTACTTATACGTCTAGTCTCTCAGTCTAAGCGTATGATAATTGATAGATGTATGATTATGCACCAGTTATCAGGATCATAAATAAACGAAGCGATTGAAATAAATTTACAATAATACCTGTACATGAAAATGCAAACCTACAATCGATAAATGCACTATTGAACAGACCCCTTTTATAATTAAATAGAAGCGCCCTAAGCGTGGGAATTTTCACGTGAAAGGTATTAAACCTACTGCAAAATTCTTTTACTCGTAAATAAATAATAATCCCACTCAATTTTTAAAGAACCGTAATGGATATACTTTTTCTTTCGATTTTTAAATTAGAAAGTAAAAAATATAAAACTTTGATTATTACTAGGAATTTTATGGTGCTTAATGGGTTCTTTAAAAAGCAAACTATCAAAGCTAGCACGGATATAGTCCTGTTTTGTTGATTTGAGAATAAAAATGATTTTTCCAAAACACAGGACGGAAGCGTCATCATGATTCTTGAAATTATATCGTGTCAAATTAAAGTACATTCAGCAGTGGGGATCTTTATTCACGGAGATTAGAGTACTGAGTGAGTCCGAAGAGGCACAATCCAAGTATTTATAACAGACTAGTGTTCAGCAGTACTAGTAATGGTATTATTGTTACATATATTTGGAGCTCTCTTAATATGTGATGAATATTCGATATCATCAGAAACAGAGAACCTGACCAGTACTCTGAAAAAAAAAAACGTCTTTTAATTTTAATAAATCAACTGTCTGCCAAGATACTTCTAAGGATGAGCGATACCCATTATTTTCCGGTACTACAGATAGGGTAGCCAACTTATTTAAAAGATCTGACATCTGTACAATTTTTATCACATCTTAATGGTTGTACAATTTATGTTAAAACAGTGTTTTTAAGCTTAAATTTGAACCTTTATTTCCTATGCTGTCCTGACAAAAATAAATCTCATTAAAATACAAAACCAAATAAATAATAATATTTCTTCCTCATCCATTCGTAATTAAAAGACACCTGACCCTTTTAATTAGTGAGAATGCCCTTTCGGTGCAAATAACAAACCACATAAGGCCCTTTGGTCACACCCTTTTCACAGGATATTTCCGTATAAACATAAATGTCTAGCAAGTACAAGTCCAATTACATTTCGTTTAATTGGAAAATGTCGGGGTGTGGTTTTAAAACAAAAACAACCGCGCCTCGGTTAGTGTCCGTAATTGATTAAGATAGTGTCCTAGTGCGCGTTTTGCCACCGACCTTGTGAGTCGTATAATATTAAAAGGGTGTTGGCTGACACACAAAAACAACAAGATTTTAATTCTGCGGAATCTTTCGTATAATAAAATAGAAATCTACATCATGACTTTTTTTAATTTTTAGTTTGGCTTAACAGTTCTGCTATACAGCCAGTCGCTAATCAGAACACTTTATACTGAATGTTCAGTGTATCAAAAATTATCAATAGATATTTAGCCATTGCTACTTATAAAATGATATAGAAAAAAAATACTACCTTTTCTAAGAGGAATATAGCCAAGTTTACACACTCTTGCTTTAGGCCAGTCAGAGGCATTTTAAAATAAACAGATAGCCAAGTGGTAACATGAAATTTTGGGATTACGTATAGCCCAGTTGTTAGAGACAAATTTTGACGAAAAGCTCTCATTAAATGTTAACAGACTGCATTTTGGTATACAGCTAGTTTTTTGGACGTAGAATACGATAAAAAAAGTTTGCTGCTTTAAAGTGTATGCTAAACCTACAAAATCGAAAATAAAATGAAAAATATCTCAAAAAATAAAAAAAGATATCGAAAAATCAATAGCACCACGTGAACGAACAGAACATTTTACAAAAAAATAGTGTATAGTTTATTGTTTTTAGTTTTACCGTAATTTAAAAAAAATATTTAAAATAAAGTGGCTGGTTTCACCCCTTCAGTTGTAGTGGAAATCACGCTTCCAACCTCATTTATGATTAAATTAACATTTGAGATTGGCTGTTAAGGGGTTTCTCGGGGTGCTGATTAAGAATCTGATGACAAATTAAAAAAAATTCAAAATGGCTGATCCAATATGACGGCCAGAGAGTACGTTATTCATTTAATTTCGTCAAGTAATTTAGAATTTTTGTGTTTTCAGTAACTGTTTTCTTTGTACCTGAACGTTTAAATTAAATATAAATACTTTATACTTAAAGCTTGAACTTTTATCTTTCATTTCCCACCCTTAAATATTTTTTTTTATTTTAAGTTGTATGATTAATAATAAGCAAAAAATACGTTTATTATGAACACTTTTTTAAGAACAAAATTACAAAAAAGAGAGTTTTTTTAAGGTTTTAATGATTTTCTAATATCAAGTATACTTTTAACTGTAACTAAAAAAAATTGTCCGACTTTTTTTTGACCATTTCATACTGTTTTGAACGTAAAATTGCCGTACTACAACAGGCAAATTTTCATACTTTAAAAACTCAATTTTTAAACAACACAGATAATGTGGGTACATTAATGATATATGCACTTGGATTTTTTTTCAATACTAACATATATGTTATTAAATATTTGTAATTTACTTAAGGTCTGTTAAAATCGTGCAAAGAAAAATTTCGTTTTACAAATTAAAAAGCAACAAAAATAAAAACTATTAGTATCATCGAAAAGCTGAAAGTCTCCTCTTCTTTTATTTTTTTTTTACACTTTGAAAACAAGTAATATCGATTAACCTTCGTTGTGCACGTACACTTTCAAATTAACTTATTTGGCGCCCTACACTTCTTGAATCACCTATCCGAATTTCTATCCATTATTTTTATTTGTAAAATTTCCGCTCTTTCATGTGGTGCTATTAGTTTTTCCACATCTTTTTTATTTTTCGAGATATTACCGAAAAACCCAATTTTATATTTTATTTTGGATTTTGTGGGTCTAGCGTACATTACAACTTTAGCAAACTTTGTTTTATCGTATCGTCCAAAAAAGTACCTGTGTGCAGCCTGTTACCATTTAATGAGAGCTCAAAACCCCTGGCGCCTGGGCTAATAAGGATTTTTAACAAACAAAACAGTTATATCTAGAATTCAAAGTTAATATTGTTTTCGTGCAAATAAGACATGACGACGATCCTTTGAGTTTGAAAATGTTTAAAAGTAGCAATACATGTAATGGGTCCTGGTGTATAGTAGTTCTTTATTAATTTTGAGTATTGATCATTACTATATTTGCTACAGTCGATCAAGTAAGAAAGCATCGCGCATTGTACAGGGTGGTCCAAATTGGACACTTTTAAAGTTAAACCCCTTTAGCTAAAGGAGATAGATGAAAACTGATGTCGGTATCTGAAGCTCAATTTTTATGATAAACTCAGTGGTGAAAACCGCATATCGATATCTAGTACAATTTCAGATATACAGGGTGTTTTCCAAAAATTTGCATTTTGGAAAAATGTTTGTAATTCTTTTCCTATTGAAAATTTTTGATTTCTGTAAAAATTTTCTCAAAGCACTTTTTCACGTGAATTTCAACAGTGTAAGTTACATTTTTTACAACTAATATTTTAATAGTTATTAACGCAAAAATATATTTTTTAAATGGGATACCCTGCATATTTGTCCTTATCCGAATATAGCTTTAAATTACCATTTTAAAATTATAGCACATTTTATAGTTTGCTTAAATCTACTTCAAAATATAAAGGATTTCAATTTTTACGCGAGTTTCAAATGCACACTTTGAACGGAGCGACAATATGAATTGTTTACCGATAGCAGTCAAAACGTAAAAAAAAATCCCAGAGAGTTATCTAAGAGTCACAACTACAATGAAATGTACTAAATGCTATAGCACCCTAAACTATGTAGAAAATAAAACAAAACAACAATAAAACAATTTATTCCGAGTAGAGCAAACTAAAACAAAATAATTTTCTATAAGAGATGTTCAAAATGTCGACTAGTTTCATTTACACATAGGCGGCACCTTTTCTAGACACTTCTTACCGAGTTGATTAGTTTAAGAGGAGTGAGAGCTGCAGAACTTTGTATCACTGCGACTTCTAACCCTTGCCTGGTGTTTGTCGGCAATTTAAAAATTAGATCTTTGAATCTTCCCCAGAGATAGAAGTCCATAGGTGTTAAATCCAGTGACCTTGCCGGCCAACGGTTCGAACCATGGTTGGCTATCCAGTTATTGTCGAAATTGGCCGATAAAAAATTTCTGATAACTGCAGCGTTATGAGGAGATGGCCGTCGTGTTGAAAAAATATATTTCTAAGGTCCATTAATGGCAGTTCATCAACAAGAGGTTCTATTTGCTGCCTTAAAATTTCCAAATATCTCTAAGAGTAAATAAATGGACCTATAACCCTGCCTCTAAAGATTCCTGCAGACACATTAAATCCAAATCTGCCTTGATTTCTTTGCTCCACAACTAAATGAGGATTTTCTTGTGCCCACGTATAAGAATTGTAACGGTTAAAAATACCTGCATTGCTTACATAAACTTCGTCTGTCCAAATGCAATTTAATGAAAAATTCGGAACATGGTTATAATTCTCCAGAAGCCATTGGCAAAAATCCATACGCCGTTCAAATTCTCCGTCTCTAAAGTGATGAATTTGTGCTTGTTCGAAGTACGACTTACGTTAGTTCTTAGTAGTCCAGTGGATTTTTTTAATTGTCGGGTTGAAGTGTTGAGATTATTTCCGATAGTTCCCAAAACTACTATTTCTTCTAACTCCTTATCCCTATTTGATGCATAATTTTTGGGTCGTTTCTTTTCAAACGCCGTTCGTGGTACAAATTACTTGCCGCTTCCGAATTTTCTCCGGTTTGTATGAAACACATTATCATATCCCATTTTTCGTAATTTTCAAACTTCATTGCGATTTATTTGACAATTCAATAACTGATCCTGAAGTAAAATTTGACAACTACGAGTAAACAATTGAATTAAGCCATATGGCCGCTCCGTCCAAAGCCTACTTCACAAAATGTGCATTTAAAATTCGCATAAAAATTGAAAACCTTTATATTTTGAAGTAGATTTAAGCAAAATATAAAGTGTGCTATATTTTTAGAATGGTAATTTAAAACTCTATTCGAATAAGATATAATATACAGGGTATCCCATTTAAAAAATATATTTTTGCGTTAATAACTATTAAAATATTAGTTGTAAAAAAATGTAACTTACACTGTTGAAATCCACGTAAAAAAGTGCTTTGAGAATATTTTTACAGAAATTAAAAATTTTCAATAAGAAAAGAATTACAAAAATATTTCCAAAATGCAGATTTTTGAAAAACACCCTCTATATCTGAAACGGTACTAGATATCGATATGAGGTTTTCACCATTGAGTTTATCATAAGAATTGAGCCTCAGACACCGACATCAGGTTTACCTTTAAAAGTGTCCAGTTGGGACCACCCTGTACATTAAAAAATGTATTTATTTAAAAGTTTTTTACATCATTCGATAGTAATAGTAGGGGAGCCCAAGGGGCTAAATGGGGATTTACTCGAGCGTCGTGGGGACCTAGTAGATTTTAAAGATTAGGTGATAAAGAGAAAAAAATGTCATATGACTTTTTTCTTTTCAGCGGTGGGGGAAGCGTCTACAGGTTTTCGAAAATGTAAAAAAAAAATAGTTAAACTGAAATACTCGAGCGCGTCAGATATTAATAGTATATAACTCCCACGTGTCTTTGATAACAAAGGTATGTTAATCTGCCGGTTTGCACGATGGGGGTGGCCGTACGGAAGGGTTGAAAATGGGGTAAAAAAAAAATTTATTCGAGCGCGTCAGATTTTTGAAGGGGATATTGAGTGAACCCAAAAGAACCTCTAATTGCTAAGACTGACGATTCGGACGTGACGCAAGTTCTTGGCGGCTTTTTAAAAATGTAAAAAAAAAAACCAAATTTCGAAAAACTCGAGCGCGTCAGATTTTCATAGAGATGGTTCAGCTTGATGTGTAAGATGTGCTGACCAATAATCTGACGATTATTTGGAGGAGTTTTCTTCATCTGACAGTTTGAAAGATGGTTTTTGTCATAAATCGATTAGCGTACAAAAGTTTCAAGTAAAATAGCATGCAAATAATAAAAAACAAAATCAATTTATTTTCATTTTTATTTTATAACAAAATTTCAAAATAAATAAAATGGTACAAAGAATTTTTTTATTAATCTTCTTCTTCGTCCGTGGAGTTATTGTCATCCTGCAAGTCTGGCTCGATTTGATCATCAATTTCATTTTCAGCTGGCATACCTGTAACAATAAATTGTCGTAATGCTTAACATGAACTTATTTATTTTATGAAAAGTGTGTTATGAAAGCATTGAAAAAAAAGTATACCTGAGTCTGGAGTTTCGCAGAGAATATCAGGCGCAATGACAATATCTTCATAAGCTTCTGGTAATTGATTACCAACGAACCAAGTCAATTCCAATTTCCCGTTTACATTTGTCCATCCGTAAACGGTTGGCGACATGTCAATTAAGTTTCGTTTGTGTGCATTCCTCCACAAGCATGCATTGTATCTTGTTCGTAACAAGTGCGGCAGCAATTCTGATTGGCATGGTGGCAAATAACAGGCATCATAATTACGCACATTTAACAAGAAGGGCTGTGAAGTATCTGCGACCTCGTATGTTTTATTGAAGATTTCAATTCTTGCTCTGTTGACATATCCAATTTTTTTAAATCCATATAAGTGGCAGACAAAAGATTGTATTGCGCTAAAAGATTCATCAATATTATGATCCTCTGATCCTAAGTCTGCAAATACTTTTTGAAACATTTCGTACTTCAAAAGTATTTCCAAAGGTTTCTTCTTGCGTCTACGATAAAGTGCCGGGTTGAAATCACAACCTGTTAGCGCATGGAGAGCTGGTAGCGCTAGCGAAACCATTGGCCCAAGTTTGACAGAGAGAGCAGAAATATTGATATATCGGCGTGCATTACTGACTCCGAGATCCATCCATACTTTCACCGATGGTTGAAGATGTTCCATATTAGATAACATGATAACTACGATATCAGTATCCGATGTTCTGATTGCAACAGTGGTGTCTTCTGTCAGTGCTGACATGCAAGAAATACCGCTTTTGTATCGGCTTCTTCATGATCAGGACACGACAATTCGTGATTGATGGTTCGTGTTACTTTATTATCGGTAACTGAATATTCGTAACACAAATCATAGCTCAGAAGTATTGTTTTATTACCGATAATCGTAGCCATTTCCTGATCAGCCCAATGATCGATAAGAAATTTGACATCAGCTTCTTTAAATTTGATGTTTTTCAAATCTTTCGCGAATTCTGCAGTTCTTGTTTGCTGTAGGCCGGAGATGTTGAACTCCCTGTCATCCACGCTACCTCGAAGAATGTGCTCATTATCTTTGATGGAAGGTGTGAAATAGCGATCAAAAACAATGGCTATTCCACTTGCTGAGTTTTTGAGAAGACATTGCAAAATCTTCTTTAATATATCTCCAAAGCTGCGGGGCATTTCTTTGAAAGTGTTTAAAAAGAAAAAACCATCTACAATTATAAAATCTAGATAAGATGGCGGTTGTTCCATATCTTCAATTTGTTTTTCTAATGCTTGAACCAGTACCGATTTAACAGTCTTGTTAATAGAACCATCAATATGGCACAGGGAAAGTGGAACTGGAGTTATTGGAAAAGAGAGCATTTTCTCAAGATCGACGTTCGTGACCAGCGATAGAGCCAACAACCGACCAAATAAATCCCGCTGCAATTTTACTTCATTTGAGTGAGAGATAGAGGAAGAGTGAAAGGGAAAGAGAGACGCGGAGTGGGAAATATATGTTTTACTGCAGCAACACGCGCTCGACTTTAATAATAATTTTTAATACTTCGGCTTATGGAAATCGTCAGAATATACTTTTTCCGTAATCCTTAAACTATTTCGTTCAAATTAAAAAAAAACAAGACCGCGCTCGAGTAAGTCAAGGTCACGTTTTTTTTTACAACTTTGTGACCCTCCTACCCCCTTGCGTCACGCTCAAATCGTCAGATTATTGAAATACACACTTTTTTGATTATAATTAACCTACATTACCTTAATCTGACGCGCTCGAGTATTTCTACCTATCGATTTTTTTTTACTAATCTAATCGGTTATCCTGGAGCACGTTCCAGGATGAAGTGTTAATATTTGCTGGAGGTACTCAACAGGGTACAAGGATGCCCCCTGATGTTAATCTGCCGCGCTTGAGTAAATCCCGAAATCCCCCCTTGGGCTCCCCTACTATAAAGGATTGCTAACCTGAACTAAGCTAAATTGCTCTTGTAGTTTTGATTTGAGAACTGTATTAATAAAAATCTTACATTTTTTTAATTTCTCTTAATTCAACTATTAATAAATAGTAAAAAAGATTCGTTCCCCGTGTTATTGGTTAAACATTCTAATGTGGGACTTCTACAAGTTTAGTAAAGTAGTACTGATAAAAAAGCTAATACCATGTTAAACGCCCGTGCGACACATATGACATTTTTTTAACTTTTTAAATGTTTTTTTTTTCTAAACGTCAGTTTTAATTTATCCCAAATCAAACAAAACGGTTTCCTCTACTCATAAATTTTAAATAATCTTTTGCTCCACTTTTTACTAAACTGCCTTTCCATTAAAATTTGTTTTTCGCAGATAAGTTAAGTAAAGTCACCCTTATACTGTCATATTTATCTTCCAGTGGGTATTCATGATTCTTCACAGTGAACTTAATATAATTATTTTTATAGATTTCTGGAATATTGTTTAGAAAAATCAGTTGAAATACTTGGTGCCGTGCGGTCCAAAATTTTCCCATTTAACACTATAAAATCTGAAATAGCTAGTTTTCCACTTCGTGACTTCCATCGCCTTTAAAATAATCCCCCTGCACCAGTCCCACCGTTTTTTCCACTAATCGAACATTTTTTGGAAAGTCGATACCTACAGTGGTGGACTTGTACGAGGCTGGTTTGAAAAGTCCGTGCAAAAATAAAAACTACTTATGTGTTTGGGGTAAACCTTTTTTATTTTTCGACATAGTCTCGTTTTAGGCTTATACACTTCGTCCAATGATGTTCTAGTTTGTTGATCCCTTCCGAATAATAGGATTTGTCCAAGTCTGCAAAATATCCATTAGTGTCTGCAATCACCTCCTCGTTTGTCCCGCCAGCCATTTCTTCAAATTGGGGAACAAATAGTAGTCCGAGGGAGCCAAGTCTGGAGAATAGAGGGGATGTGAAACGAGTTGGAATCCTATTTCCATTAATTTTGCGACCACAACTGCTGAGGTGTGTGCTGGTGCGTTGTCGTGATGGAAAAGGACTTTCTTGTGGGCCAATCGCGGGCGTTTTTCTTGCAGCTCGGTTTTCAAACGGTCCAATAACGATGAATAATATTCACCTGTAATAGTTTTACCCTTTTCCAGATAGTGGATGAGGATTATCCCTTGCGAATCCCAAAAGACAGTCGCCATAACCTTTCCGGCCGAAGGAACGGTCTTCGCCTTTTTTGGTGCAGATTCCCCCTTGGTAACCCATTGTTTAGATTGTTGTTTGGTCTCAGGAGTATAGTAATGTATCCATGTTTCATCCACAGTGACGAAACGACGCTTAAAGTCCTCCGGATTCTTCTGGAACAGCTGCAAACCATCCTTGCAACACTTCACACGATTCCGTTTTTGGTCAAGCGTGAGCAATCGCGGCACCCATCTTGCGGATAGCTTTCTCATGTCCAAATGTTTATGCAAAATATTATGTACCCGTTCAGTCGAGATGCCCACAGCACTAGCAATCTCACGCACCTTAACTCTTCTGTCATTCATCACCATATCATGGATTTGATCAATGATTTCTGGAGTCGTAAGCTCCACAGGCCGTCCAGAACGTTCAGCGTCACTTGTGCCCATATGGCCAGTCCGAAAATTTTGAAACCACTTATAAACTGTTCTAATCGAAGGTGCAGAGTCACCATAATGTTTATTAAGCTTCTCTTTAGCCTCCTGAGGCGTTTTGCCTTTCATAAAGTAATGTTTAATCACCAGACGAAATTCTTTTTCGTCCATTTGTTGAAAATCACTCGACTTCCTTGATTCACACGAATGCCAAACACAAAGAAATAGACCAATATGGCTGAAACTTGGTGTGCGTCCATTCAAGAGATGCTACTAACTAAACATGACCTCGATACGCGCCGGTGGTGCCATCTCTCGGACTTTGCACGGACTTTTCAAACCAGCTTCGTATCTCCTTGACCATATCGAAGCGGGACCCGTTAACTTCATCTTCATTTTCCAATTCGGGGGCAGGAAATAAGGGGGGCGTGAGATGACAGGTATCAAATTCTTCGCCAAAAATTTTTGCTTATGTCAGTGCATCGTCGTGATGCACTGCTACGGCAGTTTCATCAGAGATGCTCAAAATTGTCTGACGTCGGTCTTCATAAATTATTTCTTGATTGCTGGCGATGATTTCAGGCGTCGTTGCAGTCGATAGTCTTTTGGAACGCTCATGGTCTTTCACGAGAATACGGCTTTTCGAATTATTTCATCGTTTTAGTAGTACTTTTTCTAAGTTTTAAACAAAATTTCACATATGCATGCTGTTGTTTTTTCGTATTCATTGTAAAAATTGCAGACAGATACAATTAGACCTTTACGAAGCAGCACAAATTGAATGAGCTAGCATGTTAAAACTTGTCACGCAATGTGGTTAGAGGTATGTGCACCGCCATCTATCGTCACGACTCAATGATATTTCACGTTGTCGCTATATGGCGTTATTTATGTAATTTGGGTTCGCACCAGGTGTAGAATTTTTTCGTTCTGGAACATTCCTGCAAGGCACACGAAATTAATATTTTTTGTCAAGTCGGAGAAAATTCTATTTATAAATCAAGCTGACTACTTTGTATTTATAACGCTCTAGGTAAAATGTAGTCAAAAGGAATGCTGTTTTTATAAAATTCTAGAATATTCTATATGAAAGTCCATCATTTCTATATATATATATATATATATATATATATATATATATATATATATATATATATATATATATATATATATATATATGTATATATCACATGAAATTAATACATTTTTACAAATTTCTAGGATATTTTCAAATAAATCAACTAAACAATTTTCACAAAATTCTAGAATATTCCTGTGGAAGTCGATACAAATGCACAATTAAACGAAATATTTAATTTTTATAAAGCTCTAGGGGAAAGCTGACTGTGAGAAACACTATTTTTATTATGTTGAGGTGTCCCAAAAAAGGCCTAATTTTAAAATATTTATAGAAAAAAAAATGATAAGGGATAAAAGAACTACAGTTTTGAAAAAAATGTGTTTTTTTTTTTTTAAATAATTTCCTCTATATGTGATTCATTACATTCCTAGAATTTTTGTAAGCAACCTGTGAAATTATTGATCCATGATCTCTGAGTTATTGAGAAATGCCCACACAAAAAAAATTACCGGTGTCAAATCAGCACTACGAGGAGGCCAACTTATGTCACCACTTGTGAAACTGACAAGGGTGTGTTGTCGCTTAACCCTGCTAACACCAAGTTCCTTGCTTATAACCATGAAAATTTGTAAAGTGGGTGAGCGGAAGTTCTTTATCATCCCCATATATCGCTCTGATTTAATAGCTGTTATACGGCTGACATTGCGATTCAAGCCATCACTTTAGGGGAGTGCAAAGGCCTTTGATATTTTAGTTTGAGATTTATTGAGCTCTTGAAATGGCAAGTCTGGTTATTGACCGGATGTTGAAAAGCATTTTAACATTTGATAGACTATGTTGAGCCTGTGAGCAGTATCAATTGACTTTAATTCTTATCTAATCAACAGAATTTTTTACAATTCTAGAATTCGTCGTTAAAAATTTTTTTAGGTAGATTCTAAAATATTTTTAATAACTTAAGTTATTTCTTACGAATAACTATTAAAAGTAGTTTTGCAGTATAAAGATGGTTTACCACGCCGTATTGCCATAATTAATTGTAAAAGTTTCAGATATTTAACACGTAAAAGATAGGAATGCATACTTTTTCTTCGACGAAAAGCATGCATTTTTTACAATTTTTGTTGTCCTATGTGCATTCAAAAGAAAAAAGTCACAAAAAACTGTATACATAAAAAAATTACTTTATTTTTGTTTGTTAAAACATAAAAATAGGCAGTTTACCTCCTAGTTGTTGCAAAAATATTACATAAATATTACGTTTTCATGTATTTTATGAAGTTAATTTTCGCTGAGGCAACGTAGCTTGAAGAAGACGCGGACGCGGGCATTCTTTCAAATTTTGAATCACATATATGGATTGTACTGATCGGACTTTCTTTTAAAATAGACTAGAATACATTTATTCAGTTATCAATACTTAATAATTGATATATTTTTAATAAATAATCCAAGGTATCGTTTTAATTAATTATACATTATTTTTATTGTATATCATGTAAAAGTATCAAGGTTATTATAAACAACACCGGATTGCCTGCGGTGGATGGCAAGCGAAAAGCTACATTGCCACATTCATAGTACCCTGAAAACCAAATTATTTCGCATCTTTCTTTAACATAACGCTCTCTCTGTCTTCTCGTAAGAAATACCTTAAAAACTGTGTATTAATCAAAAAAAAAACACTCATAAGGTTGTATATATATGAGGTGAAAATTTCCAAGACTTTTAAAGAAAAAACAAAAATTTTATTCTTCAACATAGTTTCCGTCCAGAACGATACAACATGTGGATACCTTTCATATACTACGATTCGTCGAGCTCTCTCATAAAAGCCTCAATTTCTTTAGACTTCTTTGTTTGAGCCAAATATCTTTCTCTGGATCTACCTTTTCAAATTTGGAAATAAGTAATAATCGCTGGGACCAGATCTGGTGAATACAGCAGATGCGGAAGTAATTGGTCCAATTTTCCAATCGATTTTATAGAGTTGTCAGCTGGTGCATTAACTTCGTAAAATGATACTTTTTCTTTGCTAAATATGGCCTTTTTTTCTTGATTTCATCATTTAAACGATCCAATAAACCCACGTAATAGCATTATTCCATACGCATCCCAAAAAATACTTGCCAAAAACATTCCAGCTGATATTTGTGTTTTTGGGCACTTCCGTTGGCTTTCATTCGATTCTCTCCATTCTGCGGACTGCCTGCTGTAGCCTTGATTCGTTCATTGTTACGAATCGATGCAAAAACTCCTTTGGATTACGCCGAAACAGTGCCAAACAGCATTCTGAATCTACGACATATAGTGCGCTGCACCGATCGGGTACAAGCCTTTTCTTATGCAAATATTCATGCAAAATATGCCTCACGCGTTCTGTTGATATCTTCACGATGTCAGCTGTCTCCCTCACTTTCACTTTGCGGTGATTCAGAACAATATGATGGAGTTTTTTGAAGTGGCTGCCTCATTTGGACGTCCGGAACGTAGTGCACCATCGGTGCTTATAAGACCGCATTTAAGTTTAGTAAACCATCTACATGTAGTTGCTGTCGACAGAGCAAATATGTGATAACACTTCTTAAGCCATTCTTGAGTCTGGCTGTATTTTTTCCTATCAAAAAACAATGTTTAATAAACGCACGTAATTCTTTTTCTTCCATCGTTTTGCAAAAATCAAGAGTGGCGTCACTTAAACTGCTGTAACTCGTAAACTCATGGACAAAAGTTATGAAAATTTTACACAAATCTTCTGACAGTTGACTCTAACTGAAAACCATATGATTTTTTTTTGTTTGTGCTGCCATCCCTCGGAAAATCTCGGGACTTTTTACCCCTTGTAAATAATTAACAAATTTATTCCTAAAAATAAAACTAATTCTAAAGCAGTGTTTCAAATTACTAACGCAACGGTTTGACTTTGGTATGTCGTCAAAATCCGCGAAGTCTATTCGCGGCTGTTTTTTTTTTTTTATCTAGATACGCCCAGCATCTTATAGTCATTCTATTTTGCCAATTTTTTTTACAAATAATATCATAAAATGATCATAAATAACATAAAAATCAATAACTTTTCACCTTCATAATGTCCATAAATTTTCAATGTTCGACTGGTCCAGCGCTAAAGGTTGAAAGAAGCTGATCTGAGAAACAAAAATGTTGATGTATGGACATCCTTAGGAAAAAAGGGCCCATATGCAATCAAGGACATGACGTATATCCTCTCACCGGAATGGCTAGTTATCAATGCCAACCGTAATGAATAATTTTTGTCCATTACCATATGACTGACCGACTGCGTACAAAGGGAACGTGAAGGACCCTCAAGAAAAATTGTCTGCACGCCCTCTGTTCGGTTTAAGTGGAAATAAATTACGCACAAGCCGGGTACAAGCCGACAAGCTCCGACGTTTTATAGAAACTCTACGTTAGCCGTAATTTATTCTTATAAATTATTGAGTGGGCCCTTTAATTTGAGTTAAATAGCGGAGAGAAACGTGCGATTCTTGTAGAAAAAATATTACAAGGGAAAAAAGAAGATTAATAGATTCTTTTTTTTGTGTTTTTGCTTCACCCCTTTGGAGTATTTTCTTGTCATAAATTTTAAATAAAATTCATTTTTAATTTTTAGATATTTAAGTCTTGTATAAATAGTTGTTGCCACGTGTGTATGTAGTACTTTGATTTACAAGTCGGACTTACGTAATTAGTGCTCCGTACCGTGATTGTTTTTAAAATAAAAACTTTTGGTACGGAGGTATAAAATAATCAGTGACCTCACAAAATACCCCAAATGAGTTCTCAAAAATCACTATCTAAGATTAGAGCACAAAGTTGTTTAAGATGGCTAAAAAACTTTCTATAACGTGAACTTCTATATCATTAAATAAACGGTCAAGTGTAAGTTGGACTTGCACAATTAGTGTTCCGTACGTTGATTACTCTTAGTATAAAAATTTTTTGTTATGGAGGTATAAAATGATAAACGACTTTACAAAATACACCCCAAATGAGTTTTCAACAAAGTTTGTTTCCGATCTTTACTGAAAACTGATGACCTTGAAACTTCTATTTTTTGTATTTATCAGATAAATTATTAAAGATAATGCATAATGCATAATTTTCGTTCAATCTACATGGTGTGCAAAATATTCCAGAATTTTTTGATCAGTACTTTATGGGGGACAGCGATTTTTGCACTTTTTTAAAAATAATACAAAGAGAAGTGTGCGCAAGTGTTACATTATATATATTCCGATTTCACCTCCCAAAACTAACCCTTTAAGTGAAAATTTAACTTTCAAAACTACACGGCTCTGATGAGGCCACCAATGTTAGTGCCAAATTTCAACTTTCTATGTCAAATAGTTTCGGAGAAAATCGGGGATGACAGACAGACGGACACTGAAGTTATCTTATAAGTGTTCCATACGGAACACTAAAACATATTATTTTCCAAATTTTGGTTATTTTATATAAGCCTTCTTCGTCTTATAGTTTTTATACTCGTAGATCTGATGATCTGTTAATTCCGAAGTTGTGGGATTTCTTGAGAAGTAGATTTCCAGCTATCTCTCCATCTTTTAGGTGGTCTCCCCGGTGGACGTTTGCCTGCTAGTTTTCCTTCTAGAGCGATCCTTGGTAGTTTACGTCAATATGTCATTGCCTTCTTCTTTGCTTATCGCATCTTACAACGTCTGGAAGAAATTCTATCTTGGGGTGACGGTGACCAAGTAGAATTTAACGCTACAAAAACTCAAACGGCAGTTTTTTCTAAAAACCGGACATAGTTATGTCGTCACTTAATTTGCTGGGTGTCGATTTGGGAGCAAATTTGTTTTGGCATGAACATATTGCATGCATCGCAAAGAGACCTTCTCAGAAGCTGCGAATATTATTTCAAACAGCTTTATACAGTTGTTGTGGAGTACATTCCACCACAACTGTTAATTCAGTACAAAGCTCAAACTCGACCAACGATGGGATACTGCTCCCATGTTTGAGGCTCTGCTGTCAACATACACTGCATTTGTTCGCTTCTAATCAGAAGAGAGCTGTTCGCCTGATTGGAGACCCGGAACTGGCCAGCAACCTTGATTCATTGGAACATCGAAGAACGATTGGCGACTTGAGTCTATTCTACAAGTATTTTCACGGAAGGTGTTCGATGGTTTTAGCCCGTTTAATTCCTCCCAAAGCGGTGCATGCTAAAAATATACGCCGCGCTGTTACTTCACATCCGTATGAGGTTCAGCTTGTTACTCCTCGCACGACTCTTTTCAAGCAGTCTTTTTTTTTATGGGTCTAGCACACGTGCTGCAGGGAAGTCCCTAAAGCGCTCCAGGAGCTGCATTTGTGCTGAAAAAGCGATTCACGTTGTTCTTGAATCGCTGTCTTTTATATTCAGCACCTCATCCCTTTGAAATAATTTGCCCTGGACTATGTTTCCGACCGAATACAATATACAGTGATTTAAAACCAACGTGAATCGCTTTTGCCGCACACGTGTCGCTTTTATAGCGCTTTAGGGATTCCCTGCAGCACGTGTGCTAGGCTCATAAAAAAAATTGAAATGACAAAACATAATATAAATATCTGCGAGTTTTTTACTCCGCGTATAACGCTTTTCAAGCAGTCTTTTATATGGAGAACATCAGCCCTTTGGAATAATTTGCCCAGCGCTTTGTTTCCCACCGAGTACAATTTACAGCGATTCAAGGACAACGTGAACCGCTTTTTCCGTACACGTGCCGCTCCTGGAGCGCTTTAGAGACTTCCCTGCAGCACGTGTGCTAGACCCATAAAAAAAAAAAGGTATCCGGGACAATTTTATAAATAAATTTCTTTTTAACACACACTTTTTTTTATAAACCCTGGCTGTTCGTTGTTTAATTAATTAAGTGATATTTTAGAATCAAGACATAATAGTATAAGTCGTTTTTTCTAATGACGCTGAATTAATAATTTCCAATTATTTTTGCGAAAAGGAAAATTAAAGAAAAAATAATTTATCTTTCTTGAATTTAATGGCGTAACCGTTACGCAGTTAAAGTAAAATTTATTCTCTTCTTAATCAGTGAATCAGTTCGCGATCCGATGAGCTATAAATCCAAGTTCGAATTTTAAATAGATTGTACTCTTCTGTAAGATTGATTGTTAAGTCTGAATATTTATTACGATGCTTTTTTATTTTCTGCCCCTTTTAGTTATTTAAGTTGCAAAAAGTGAATGTGAACTCTGTAATACTATCGTCAAAAGAACAGTGGCGACTCGTAATGTTGAAAAATTAGATAAAATCATTTTGATAAGGAACTACCACAGGTTACAGAGCTTATAAGTTTAATTCTTGTGGGAATTTCTCCTATGTCGATTGAAAAACTGATGCTGACGTTTCGCCGATCATCCTCCCAACTTCCTCAGCATCTCAATTTTGTGCCTCGATGGTTCCTCCCTACCATACATCAAAGGGTCCCGTACTGACAGGATTGTCTTGCCGATGAATTGCCAAGACATTAACTAGTGATTAACGCTTTGAAAAAGATAGATGAGATTCCATCGAAACGTCAGCAAAACCGTCCATCAAGGGACTTTAAGCTAACAGGGGATGCCCGAAAAACCACTACTATATACATATATATATATATATATATATATATATATATATATATATATATATATATATATATATATATATATACATATACATATATACAATTTACAGCGATTCAAGAACAACGTGAGTCGCCATTTATATATATATATATATATATAAACATATATATATATATATATATATATATATATATATATATATATATATATATATATATATATAAATATATCTTCTTCTTCAGGCTATGTTCATCTACTCTTGAATGAAGAGCATCTTCCAAATTTTCTATACAACTTGCGTTCAATTTTTTTCTGCAACTCTGGATATCGTCTCGCTATCGCTTTTGTGGTCCTTCCACACTTCTTTTGGTTTCCCTTAGTCTCCATGTTAACGATTTATTAATCCATCTATTCTGATCTTATCTCGCAACATGGCCCGCACATTGCCACGTGCTATTTTTTCCAATACATTCGGTACTTTTGTTTTTCGAATATCTTGATTTCTGATTCTGTCTCTAAGCCTTATTGCAAGCACGGCCCTTTTCATTGCTCTTTGAGTGGTTTGGAGCTTCTTAGCTGACTTGCGACTTAATGCCATAGTTTCTAGATCATAAGTAAGAATAGGTGGTGACTTCGCTATTTTGTTTTTCTGGAGGTTTCCGCATCTTGGTTACCTTTTTCCAATTGGATTTTGCGTTGTTCTAAAGAATCAAGGTTGCTGGTGAGTTCTGAGTTCCTAATTCCGCAAATAGCCGTCTTCTGCTCTTTTGAATAGAATATTACAAATGCAGAGTATGATTTACTAGCGGGACCCGAGACATGGGAGTAGTATTCCATAGTTAGTCAAATTTGAGATTTGTACAGGATTAAAAGTAGTTGTGGATATTTCCATGGATAGCTGATGTTTGAGCATTCAATGTCAATGAAGAAACAGGTGTACTATCATCGGCAAAGCTGTAGATTGGGTTTATAGTTCTTTCTAGCAGATCGGAAGTGTAAGAAAGAAAGATAGTAAGAGACACTATGGAGTCTAAAGACATACCGGCGTTGATAGTGGAAGAATTAGAAAAAAAAACCCTCGACTATCACTCGTAAAGAATACTTTCTGATGATACACCAGAGCCATAAATTAAACTTGTCAAAACATACCATGAGAGCGTAGCATAGCCAACAACTCGTTTTGCCAAAGACGGTCACTTCGCTTGGATATATCAGTCGAGATTATCCAAAATATTACATTGCGTTATTCCAAATTAGTGTAACATAAGGTATAAGATCTTTTGTTGATATTTACTTACGAAAATCATATTGATTTTCTCTAGACTTTTTAAAGATTCTGATTCTTAGCTGTTTCCATAACTTTCTGTAGTTCCGAAAGTAAGGCGACTGGTCGGTAGCTGTATGGCAAGGCCTTTTTGCCTTTTTTTTTGATATCGGCTAAACCTTGGCTCATTTCGAACTTGACGGAAATATTTCTTTTTTGTAGGAGGGATTAAACAGTCTACAAGAAGGACTGTTATTGGTTCACTTGCACATTTTTTGAGCATTATGGCAGGTTTTGAATACGTTTACATGCTATCTCAATACAATATGTGCATGTTTGATTGCACATTTAGGATATTAGATGGTGCTTTCCCTGGAAATCATCGGAGGAGTGTGAAACAAAGAGTTCAGCTAAGAAGTCGGCTTTATCATCATGTGTTGTTGCAACATAAATAAAAGTCTGTTAATTATTGTCGTTATTTTTATTTTTTCAATTTTCGCCCTAGTGCCACACCACTGCCCGAAAGGACCATCTTGCTATCCTTCCTGCTATTTCGGACAATTTATCTCTAAAGTGGAAAGCGCCTGTTTGATTGTTTGTTGTGAATGGATGTGTCATACGAAAAAAGATAAAATATTGCAAGCTGTGTTTTAAAATCCAGTGTTTTATGGCTCTTTTGATTGAGGAACAAAAAAATACACACATTTTTGCTGTCGGCCTTTTTATTTGTTTTAGGCAGGGAACTGATATCATTTTGTGCTTATAAAGTTGTTAGCAACATAAGGCAAAAATTTATTTCGTAATTTATAACATTTTATTTATTTAGGTATTTTTTATAACGTTCAAAGCCCGGTTTTGCAATCGTTCCTCATAGTTAGAAAAAATTATTTTCTATTTATTTTGTACAATTACACCATAGAAATATATATTGGCGTTCCTAGAATTACATAAGTGTTTTATAAAACTGACAAACAATATACTTTTAATAAAAAGTTTGTGCCATAATTATATTTTAACTTCGTAAAAAAATTCTTTAAAACACCTTATAACCTCTGTAACCTCTGTTCATTTTTACCCAATTCTTCAAATAAGCCTGTTAGAGGAGTCATCAGTTCATTTATAACCTGTACTTGCAATCAGACTTACAGTATTATAAAGAAATATTGTTTTTTCTGTTTTATTAGCTTCACAAACTTGTAAATTTTTTAATTCTGGGACGTCACAACACCCAGCGACCATCTGTACACTTGGCAGGCTCTACCGAGGCCAGCTTAAAAAATATATTGCAAGCTAAAATTTAAAGCCCTTGATGGGTTACTGCAGAAGAATAGTATATTTTTTATGGGAAAAAATATATACTATTTATCTTTAGTAACCCATTATGAGCTTTAAATTTTAACTTGCAATTTTTTTTATATAGTATATACTCGTTAATAGTATATACTCAGAAAATTTCATTTAATTTTACTCTGTTTGGTTGCTACGAGGGACATTCAATAATTAACGAGATAAGTAGCTGTAAGCAAAAAAACAGTTTATTCAATGACAGTAAAGTATACACTACTTTTCAACGTAGTCTTCATTAACATTTAGGTACTTTTTAGTGTTCCGTACGGAACACTTATAAGATCACTTGGGTGTCTGTCTGTCCGTTTGTCTGTCCGTCTGTCACACCCGATTTTCTCCGAAAGAATAGAAAGTTGAAATTTGGTAATAATAGGAATTGATGGCCTCATCAGAGCCATGTAGTTTTGAAAGTTAAATTTTCACTTAAGGGGTTAGTTTTGGGGGGTGAAATAGGAAGTGAAAAAAAAATTTTTTTACTAGGTAATCGAGAGTGGTGTCAAATAAAAGCTTGTGAAAACACGAGTAAAATATATATATATATATATATATATATATATATATATATATATATATATATATATATATATATATATATATATATATATATACATACATATATATATATATATATATATATATATATATATATATATATATATATATATATATATATATAAGTTTAATTTATGGCTCTAGTGTTTCCTTAGAAAGTGTTCTTTACGAGTAATAGTTGAGGGTTTTTTTTTTCTTAATTCTTTCACTATCAACGCCGGAATGTCTTTAGACTCCATACTGTCTCTTACTATCTTTCTTTCTTACATTTTCGATCTGCTTTTACTAGGTAATCGAGAGTGGTGTCAAATAAAAGCTTGTGAAAACACGAGTAAAATATATATATATATATATATATATATATATATATATATATATATATATATATAATGTAATACTTGCGCGCACTTTTCTTGGTATTATTTTTTAAAAAATCGCTGTCCACCCGCCTTATCTCGAAAAGTATTTATCATAAAAATTTGAAAAAATTCTGGAATATTCTCCACGGGGTGTAGATTGAACGAAAATTATCACGAGTGCGTTACCTGTAATAATTTATCTGGTATATAAAAAAAAAACAGAAATTTCCAGGTCATCAATTTTCAGTAAAGATTGGAAATAAACTTTGTTGAAAACTGTTTTGTGAAGTCACTGTTCATTTTATACTTTCGTTACAACATTTTTTATTTTAAAAGCAATTAACGTACGAAACACTAATTGCGCAAGTTCAACTTGCACTTGACCGGTTATTTCTATCGTTCTGTTAGCTTCTGAATTTCTATAGTCTAGAATTGTTTACCTTGTTGTTTTAGCCGGCTGTGTTCAGCTTCTTTGATAACTTCGTTGTCTTCGAATTTGATGCCACGGAAAAACTCTTTGAGTAGGCCGAACTGATAATAATCTAAGGGTGCGAGGTCGGGACTATAGGGTGGATGTGGTATTACCTTTCAGCCCACTTTTCCGATCGTCTTTTGCATTTTCTGAGAGGTATGAGAACGACCGTTATCATGCACCAGAATCACTCCTTTTGTGAAAGAACCCTTTCATTTTCTTGTTATCGCGCGTTTTGCTTTATGTTGAAGGATATTTGAATGGTATGCACTGTTTATATTATGTTGATCTTCTAAATTATCACAATAAATTGAACCCCGAGAGTCCAAAACGCCGTGAACATCACTTTACCAGCAGCTTTATCTGAATTCGTGTTTACTTATTCATGTTATTGTTCCCGAATCATCATGTGTAATTCCGGAAATTCAATCTACAACTTTGCAGATGACAGTACGTTTATTTCTTCATTCACATTGAACGCTCGGACATCAGATGCTCAGGCGAGTGTCCGCAGACAGCGAGAAGTTGTTCAACTTAACAAAGACCTGGAAGAAATTCTATCTTGGGGTGACAGTTATCAAGTGGAATTTAACGCTAGAAAAACCCAGGCGGCAGTTTTTTCTAAAAAAGTTAATGTTGCTGAACCCGACATAGTTATGGCGGGGCACTCCATTCCTCTAACATCGTCACTCAATTTGTTGGGCGTTAATTTGGGAACAAATATGTCCTGGCATGAGCATATTGCAGGCATAGCAAGGGGAGCTTCTCAAAAGTTGGGTATATTATTTCCAACTAGAAAGCTTTACACACCACAACAACTGTTAATTCTTTACAAAGCTCAAATTCGACCAACTATGAAATACTGCTCCCATGTTTGGGGCTCTGCTCCCAAACATACACTGCATTTGTTGGATTCTATTCAGAGAAGAGCTGTTCGTCTGATTGGAGACCCGGTACTGACCGACCTTGATTCGCTGGAACATCGAAGAACGGTTGGCGACTTGAGCCTATTCTACAAGTATTTCCGTTGAAAGTGTTCAGAGGATGTGGCCCGTTTAATTCCTCCCAGAGCGGTGCATGTTAGAAATTCACGTCGCGCTGATACTTCACGTCCGTATGAGGTTCAGCTTGTTACTCCTTGTACAACGCTTTTTAAACAGTCTTTTATATGGATAACATCATCCCTTTGGAATAATTTGCCCAGGACTGTGTTTCCTGCCGAGTACAATTTACAGCGATTCAAGAGCAACGTGAATCGTTTTTTCCGCACACGTGCCACTCCTGTAGCGCTTTAGGGATCTCCCTGCAGCACGTGTGCTAGACCCATAAAAAAAAAATATTGAACCTTGTATTATGCTGTGTTTTGTTCTTCCAGTTAACTGGAAAATATATTATTGTCGTCATATCAGGCCCGCATTGATTTCAATTGCTTATTTATAATTATTGTTTCATAAATCGAGTTTGTTGCGATTATAAGCAATATCAATAATCTTGTCATGTACCATATTCAAACAGTGCTTGATTTCCTAGAGTGTAGTACCCTAGAACTTATAAGCCCGGACAGCATGTAAATAAATCATGAAATTATGGTATCGACTCAAAAATCTAGAACTTGCGGACATAAGCATCGTATAAGTAGCTAAACAGTGCTTTATTTCCTATTTTATATATTCTTTATTTTTTTTTTAATTTTGTCTTTGAAATAATAATTTTTTGAGAAGAAAAACAACAAATCGGCAACGGACCAGTTTGTTTATAGTCTTTGAAATTTTCTTTCCAACAAAATCGCTTTGAGATCGCACATTTATAAATAGCATATAAATTCAAAACATGTCTCGTACTCGAGCATGCCAGCAAGTAAATATTGAAGTCTGGACAAACGTTGAAATATTTGTGTGAAAGTATCTTTTGTAAGCAAAATGATGTAGTTTGGTATATACGAGATAAGTTTCACATAAATATAGTTTTGCAATATCAAAAGCTTCTCTTTGTGATGTGAATGTAAGGACGAAAAAGTACCTAAATCATTAATATATATATATATATATATATATATATATATATATATATATATATATATATATATATATATAGGAAGGAAAACAAAGGACAATACCGTAGGACCATTGGGAGAAGACATTACTAACGACAACGGAGAGAGATTAATAGAACTGTGTGAACTAAACGGCCTCAAAATAACAAACGGATTCTACAAACACAAAGACATCCACAAATATATTTGGAGGCAAGAAACACGAAACTTGAAATCAATAATAGACTATATTATAATTAAAAACGATACCAGTATCAAAATAAAAGACGTAAGAGTAAAGAGAGGGGCAAAATGTGGAACAGACCATAGACTATTAATAGCAAATATAAAAGTACCGTGGTACAAGACAATAAAGCAAAAAGGAACAATAGATAAAGAAAACAGAAATACTAATGAGATAACAGAAAAAGCAGACAAAGAAATAAAATACAAAATACACTTACTGCAAGACGAAACGATAAGAGACCTATACAGACGACGATTAGATTAAAAATTAAATGAATTTAACTACAACAACCTCCAACAGATGTATGACCACATAAAAGAATGCATCAAACAGGCGGTCCTAGAAGCATTAGATAAAGAAGACAACGAGAATAAGAAACATAAAATTAGAATCTGTGAAAAAACCAAAGAATCTATAAAGGAGAAAAAAAGACTATACGAAAAATGGCTGAATACAAAATCAGAAGAAGATCTACAGAAATATAAAGAGAAAAATGCAGAAACGAGGAGGATGATAAACAAAGAAAAGAACGAGAGATAGGAAAAATCGTGCGAACATGTAGAACAGTATATAGGAGGAACTAGAAGCACAGAGTCATGGAGAATAATTAAAGCATTAAGGACCAACTATAGAGAGAAGATGTATATAGAGTATATCCCAGAAAGCGAGTGGGAAGAATATTATAAGAAGCTGCTAACAGAAGACAGACAAGAATTCCAGGAAGAGAACCCTGAAGAAGAACAGATTAAGGAAAAAAAAGAGATAGAACTAAGCTATGAAGAAGTAAAGAAAACAATAAAAACACTCAAAAATAATAAATCTGCAGCACCTGGGGGTGTGGTAAATGAAATGATTAAGTACGGGTCTAATAAATTACATCGAATGCTGAGAAACATGTTCCACAGAGCGATAAATGGAGAAAAATTACCGGAGGAATGATCAAAAGCCTATATAGTATCTATATTTAAAAAAGGAGACCGCAGAAAATGCACAAACTATAGAGGCCTAAGCATAATATCGAGTATGGGACGTTTGTATGGAAAAATTATTAAAAATATCATAGAGGAAAATATAAAAGGAAAAATTGGAGAAGACTAAGTAGGCTTTACGGCCGGAAAATCAGGTATAGACCACATATACACTATAAAACAAACAATGGAAAAAAAACTGGCAAAGAATAGAGAAGTTCATTTAGCTTTCATGGATATAAGAAAGGCCTATGACTCAGTACCAAGACAAAAAATATGGAACGCAATGAAAGAAATAGGCATTGACAAAGAACTAATACACGCAGTAAAAGCTCTCTACCAAAACAACACAGTGAACATAAAAATAGGACATAAAATAGGGAAGAGACTCCAAACATCAAAAAGGCCTATTGCAAGGACGCTCTACATCCTCCATACTATTCAAAATATACCTCGAATAAACATTAAAAAAATGGAAGCAAAAATATAGTGGAATGGGATTCCCAATACGAGAAGATTACTTATATACTCTAAGTTTCGCAGACGACCAAGTAATCATAGCGCAAGATGAGGAAGACCTCAGTTATATGGTAAGAAAACTGAAAGAAGAATACACTAAAGCAGGATTAGCAATAAACTTTGATAAAACAGAATATCTAACAACAAAGGAGGGAAACGTGGAGAATCTAGAAGTCGATAACGAAACAATAATCAAAGGAATCTATAGATTTAAATATTTAGGAACCATCATTTCTAAAAATGCAACATCAGAAGAAGAGATTAAAGCTAGATTAGGACAAACGCGGACATGCATAAGACAATTAAATTTGATCCTGTGGGACAAACACATTACAAAGAGAAACAAAAAAGGCATATACAAATCAATAATACAAAGCATAATGACATACGGCTCAGAAACATGGACGATCAACAAAAGAAATAAATCTAAAATTAACGCGGTAGAGATGGAGTATTGGAGAAAATGTTGTAGAGTGACACGTATGGAGAGAATAACAAATGAAGAAATAAGAAGCAGAATGAACATCAAAGAGAACGCACTAAACACCATTGAAGAAAAACGATTAAAATGGTATGGACACATAAGACGGAGCGAAGATAATAGGTGGATAAAGAAAATAACGGAGTGGAGCCCTATAGGGAGAAGAAAAAGAGGAAGACCCAGACGATCGTGGAGAGACGATGTGGACGAGCCTATGGAGGACAGGGGTCTGACAGGTGGAGACTGGGAAGATAGAAACGGATGGAATCAAAGGCTGAGAGAAGGAAGACAGCGTCAGCGGTATGAAAATCCTTGATATATATATATATATATATATATATATATATATATATATATATATATATATATATATATATATATATATACATAATTTATTTTTCATATTTTTTCTTGCGATTTTAGGGTTATATTTTAATTAAACAACTTATTCCTTAGACGTTTCGCTCAAGCATGGCTGGCTTTTTCAATGATTTTTCTTTTTGTTTTATTTTGGTTGTAGCTGCATCTACAATTAAACCAGGTTTCTTAACTAACCAATATCAATACATTTAAAATTATTTTTCAACATAGTACACCACATCTGTATATAACGATTAAACTATTCTTAAGACACATAAACACTTACTTTAAAATAATTTATAATATATGAAATAAAATGATTATAATTATTACATTTACATAACATACCTCGATATGCACCTTTGACACACTATTAGAAACTATTTTTTATTGTTTTGTTGTCAGTACCCGATATTTTTATTTTTGAAATATAGTATGCTTAATTCGTTTTTGGGTCACAATTGTACTATGGTAATAATTTAATGACAGTAATAATTAATTAATTAATTAATTAATTGGTGGTAAATTCAAATTAAGTTATTTACGGCTTGTTTGTCATTACATGCGTGTTTTTCTTTTTTAATGTGTATCATTTCTTTGATAAGAAGTTTCCGATAGTTCCTTTCCTGGGTGACTATTTTGGTGTTTCGGAAATCAAATTCGTGTTTTTCAGTACTTTCATGTTTATGTAGGGCAGTAGACGCGTTTTTTTTGTGTATTTGTGCTCATTTGGTCTATTGTCAAGGTATTGTGTTGTCATTCCTATATATTTTTTGGGGCAATTAAGACATGGGATGGAATATACTACGTTTGATCTTCTGTGAGATAATGTTTTAGCTTTTAGTGGTGTAAATAGCGATGAAAGACGGTGTTGAGCTTTATGACAGACATAGTTATCGTGTTTTTTCATTATGTATTTCATTTTTATATATATATATATATATATATATATATATATATATATATATATATATATATATATATATATACAATTTTTTTTTCCCTTTTTAGTGTTCCGTACGGAACACTTATCAGATCACTTCGGTGTTTGTCCGTCTGTCACATTCGATTTTCCCCGAAACTATTTGACATAGAAAGTTAAAATTTGGCACTAAAATAGGAATTGATGGCATCATTAGAGCCATGTAGTTTTGATAGTTAAATTTTGCCTTAAGGGGTTAGTTTTAGTGGGTGAAGTCGGAAGTGAAAAATAAACATTTTTTACTAGGTCATCGAGTGGGGAGTCAAATGCAAGCTTGTCAAAAGACTAGTTCAAAAATATATATCATGTAATACTTGCACACAATTCTCTTTGTACTATTTTTAAAAAAGTGCGAAAAATCGCTGTCCCCCCCTTATCTCAAAAAGTACGGATCAAAAAATTTTCAAATATTCTGTACAGGGTGTAGATTAAACGAAAATTATCATGAGTGTATTATCTTTAATAATTTATCAGGTATAGAAAAAAAACTTTGTTGAAAACTCATTTGGGATGTGTCTGATCACTGATCATTTTAAACTTCCGTAACAAAAATTTTTATTTTAAAAGCAATCAACGTACGGCATACTAATTGCGCAAGTCCAACTTACATTCGGCCAGTTATTTTATAATTTTTTTTTGAACATGTAATAAGTATATTCTTTTTATAATTTTCTTGGGTTTAATGTTTTAAAATTAAGAGATTTATTTTATATCATAGTATATATTTTTGACAAAACGTTTCGACCAGACATTCAAGTCTTCACCTGTTCTACAAGATCTACAAGAAAACATTTTTTTTTTCCTTTTTAGTTATGCTGTATTGTCCCTATTTACATTGTGTCAATCCTACATAATATTAATTTCGACTTGCCTGTTATCTAGTTTAAGATACTGTACAGATATAAATTAAAAATAAACTAAAACGATAGATGAGAATATCACATGGAACATTTTACATGATCAGTTACATGTGAATTTAGTATTAGCAATAAGGTGATACAAAATTATTTATATTTAATATGTTTCGTTCTCTGCATTTCCTTATTTTTTTTTATATATATTATTTTTATTGTTGTTTGATTTTATTTTTTTGTTGAAATTAGGAATACCAATGTATTTATATAGCATGGGTTTATTTTGTTTTATTATATACTGGTGTAGCATCATGTAATTTTGTTTTAAAATTAATACTGTTAGATGATATTATGATATATTTTGCTCAAACCTCTGATATCTTTATTATCATTTATGGCATTTTTATTAATTTTAATATGAATCATTTCTAGAAACTCAAGTTTAAGTTGGCTTGGTTCAGGTTAGTTCAACGCTGTCTTTTTTTTGTCAAATTTATGGCCATTTAACCTATTAAAAAGGTATTGAGAGGTCTGACTAATATATAGACCTGAGCAGTCGTTGCAGGGTATTTCACATATAACATGTGTTTCTTTTTTGTGTGTTTTAGTTTTTAATATGGTGAAGTGTAATAAGTTATAACTTTTGTGACATATCTTTATATTATTTTCTTGGAACATAGTTTGGAGGTTTTCTGACAGACCGTTTGTATACGATAGAACTAGATAGTTTTCCTTTTTTACTTTAGTTACCCTGTTTTATTTGTATGGTATTTTTTAGTTTTTCAATTCGTGATTTGAATATTTTATTATTAATTTCAAAGGTAACTGTTTTTAACCAGAGTTTTTTTTGCTTTTTGAATTGCTTTTTGTTTGTATTCTTACTTAATTTTATGGCTCTGTCGGCTAGTCCTATTATTACTGATTTTTTTTGGGTCATTAGATGTTTAGAGTAGTATTTAAGGTATTTTCCTGACCAGGTTTCTTTGGTAAACCATTTTCTCTTGATTTTGTTATTTGCGTGTTTTAGAACCGTATCTAGAAAATTAATTTTTTTATTTGTTTCTGATTCTATAGTAAACTGTTTAAATGAAATGTGTTTATATATATATATATATATATATATATATATATATATATATATATATATATATATATATATATATATATATATATATATATATATATAAATATATATGTATAAATATATGTATATATATATATATATATATATATATATATATATATATATATATATTACAATAGAGGTTTTCACGGATGGTGGAATGTAATACATTAAAATTCCGGGTTTCAATCCGTTCGTCTAACAATGAATTTGCACGACGTTTCGCCAAAATCTCATTTGGCATTTTCAACTGCAGCAAGATCACAGTATCGAGTAGCAGCAGCAGCGGGAGCATTTGAAAATGCCAAATGAGATTTTGGCGAAACGTCGTGCAAATTCATTTTTAGACGAACGGATTGAAACTCGGAATTTTAATGTATATATATATATATATATATATATATATATATATATATATATATATATATATATATATATATATAAATATGTATATATACATATACATATATATATATATATATATATATATATATATATATATATATATATATATATAGATATATATATATATATATATATATATATATATATATATATATATATATATATATATATATATATATATATGGACTGGACTGGACTTAATGATGTTTGTTGCAAGATCACAGTATCGAGTAGCAGCAGCAGCGGGAGCATTTGAAAATGCCAAATGAGATTTTGGCGAAACGTCGTGCCAATTCATTTTTAGACGAACGGATTGAAACTCGGAATTTTAATGTATATATGTATATATATATATATATATATATATATATATATATATATATATATATAAATATGTATATATACATATCTATATATATAAATATGTATATATACATATATATATATATATATATATATATATATATATATATATATATATATATATATATATATATATATATATATATATATATATATATATATATATATATATATATATATATATATATATATATATATATATATATATATATATATATATATATATATATATATATATATATATATATATATATATATATATATATATGGACTGGACTTAATGATGTTTCAAAGGATCTTTAAGGCGTGTGTCCATACATATCTTTGATTTTTTCACGTATTTTTTTATGATTTATTTTGCTAGATAAACCTATTTCTCCTATATCACATTTTCAATTTAAAAGGAAGCTTAGTAAAAATAGATCCATAAACGTTGTTTATAACCATTGTTAATTTGGATCGTACAATGTACTCATAAATAACTGATAACTGGTTCACAGTAGCATATTAAGTACACCAGCTCCATTTTTACTAACGAAAAATAGTGTCAATTTGCAAACATAAATTGCACATATAATCCAATGAACAAAAAACGATTATTAATGATAGTGTTGTGACAGATTTTTTTTAATTATAGGTTAATAAAAACATTATTTTAGGTTTTATAAGAAAAAGAGACTTTTTCTGTACTAGAAAACCAGGGAAGTTTCTAAGTTCACATACCCGATCTGCATATCTCTCTCTCATTTCTTATCTCACATTTAATTAAAAACGTTAATCCGGATCAGTAACAGACAACCAGAGGCACCATTTTAGTTAACGATGTTGTATAATTTTCTTAGAGAATCCGGGAAATTCCCGGAGGCAATTGATGATTTTTCTTGTTAAATCGTCCTGTGAATTGACTAGTCCTGTAACACCGATGTACATGTTTCCTCCAATAATTAATCTTAACAACTCAGTATATATCACCACCACACCAAACACTTTATTTTCGCACTCGACGCGCGTTCCGCTAATACTGAGTAGTGTCATTGTGCCAAAGACTCCATGTTCCCAACATAATTAGTCTTAAGTTTATATCGGTTTTGATAGCGTGACAAATAAACAAATTGACTTTTAATTAGCTACTTACGACTGCATTCCCAACAATTTAGCTCCTTCTTTTTTCTAATCAGTCGCGACTACCTTCTTCTTATACGAGGCTGGTTTGAAAAGTCCGTGCAAAGTCCGAGAGATGGCACCACCGGCGCGTATCGAGGTCATGTTTAGTTAGTAGCATCTCTTGAATGAACGCACACCAAGTTTCAGCGATATTGGTATATTTCTTTATGTTCGGCATTCGTGTGAATCAAGGAAGTCGAGTGATTTTCAAGAAATGGACGAAAAAGAATTTCGTGTGGTGATTAAACATTACTTTATGAAAGGCAAAACGCCTCAGGAGACTAAAGAGAAGCTTGATAAACATTATGGTGACTCTGCACCTTCGATTAGAACAGTTTATAAGTGGTTTCAAAATTTTCGGACTGGCCATATGGGCACAAGTGACGCTGAACGTTCTGGACGGCCTGTGGAGGTTACGACTCCAGAAATCATTGATCAAATCCATGATATGGTGATGGATGACAGAAGAGTTAAGGTGCGTGAGATTGCTAGTGCTGTGGGCATCTCGACTGAACGGGTACATAATATTTTGCATATACATTTGGACATGAGAAAGCTATCCGCAAGATGGGTGCCGCGATTGCTCACGCTTGACCAAAAACGGAATCGTGTGCAGTGTTGCAAGGATGGTTTGCAGCTGTTCCAGAAGAATCCGGAGGACTTTAAGCGTCGTTTCGTCACTGTGGATGAAACATGGATACATTACTAAACTCCTGAGACTAAACAACAATCTAAACAATGGGTTACCAAGGGGGAATCTGCACCAAAAAAGGCGAAGACCGTTCCTTCGGCCGGAAAGGTTATGGCTACTGTCTTTTGGGATTCGCAAGGGATAATCCTCATCGACTATCTGGAAAAGGGTAAAACTATTACAGGTGAATATTATTCATCGCTATTGGACCATTTGAAAACCGAGCTGCAAGAAAAACGCCCGCGATTGGCCCACAAGAAAGTCCTTTTCCATCACGACAACGCACCAGCACACACCTCAGCAGTTTGTGGTCGCAAAATTAATGGAAATAGGATTCCAACTCGTTTCACATCCCCCCTATTCTCCAGACTTGACTCCCTCGGACTACTATTTGTTCCCCAATTTGAAGAAATGGCTGGCGGGACAAAGATTTTATTCAAACGAGGAGGTGATTGCAGACACTAATGGATATTTTGCAGACTTGGACAAATCCTATTATTCGGAAGGGATCAACAAACTAGAACATCGTTGGACGAAGTGTATAAGCCTAAAAGGAGACTATGTCGAAAAATAAAAAAGGTTGTATATATATATATATATATATATATATATATATATATATATATATATATATATATATATATATATAATTCAACGCCTGTTTGTGTTAGTGCATTTATGTGTGTTCGAGTGTAGCTCGAGAAAGAATATTCCACTGTTCACGCAGTTTTCCCTCACATCATCTTCTCAAATTTTCCACTAATTTGAAACAGAAATAAGAAAAATAACCGAAAAATAATATGGAAAAATTTTCTTTTCAGAATCATGGAAACTAACCTGAACATAATTAATCAGTTATAATGTAGATGGCAGGCCATCATTTATAACTAACTTTATAATTAATTGCTTATGCAACTCCTATTGCAAATAGTTTATGCTGAAACGCCAAGAGATTAGTTTAGGTTAGTATTGGTTATCTTTACGTGATTGTTGTTTATAGCTGCAAGAATATACACCTTGCCAATTTTGAAATAAATTATACGTTCTGCAACTCCAATAAAGTGAATTTTAATTTTTAACTTTACTCATAAATCGAATATAAGATATTTCTAGCATCTTGTAACCAACTTAAAACGTTACAAGTAACCAATTATTACAATTTGCCAAGATCTAACACCAAAACCATAAATTTTTCGTTCGATGCTAGTAAAATGTCTTTATCTATTGCATTGCATGTCTTCCTAATGACATTAAATCTCACACCAATGTATATGTACAATCTTAATATATAAACAAGATCTCTGAAGTGATCTCAACCTCTGTCTTGTGTCTTACAGAGAACCAACATAAGTTTAATCATTTAAGAAGAATAGCTTCAAGAATACCACTTTTGCGCCTTAATTCATCCAACTTAAAATTTAACCCTTCTTAATGCGATTTTCCATTTCTCCATGCCAAAATGAGTTTTCAGGGAAAAGGAATATAAGCAATAAATTATTAAAATCACTGTTTCGAGGAAGATAGCAGCTTTTCAAAATGTCTGCAGAGAATAGTACAAAAGCCTGTAGTGGTTTAACTTCCTCTTCGATAACAGTTATTGCTTGTTCCCTATATTTTGGCGTTAAGAGGGTAAAGTTGTGAGTTCTATTTTTCTTTTAGACGCCAAGTTAAGGTCATATTTCTGTCGTGTTAATTTCCCTCAAAATTTATCATTAGTACATATTAAAATTTAATTGTTTGCAAGCTTAAATTTAAAAAATTGAGAAGATGCTGCACAAATAAGTAGTTATGTTATATATATTGTACAAACAGTTCAAAAACATAACGTAATTAGTGTTTAGTGAAGCAAGAAACCATTCAGAACCATAAACTATCATTAATGCGAATTATGCATTTTCTGTAAGGAAAATTTTAGAATCAGGAAAAATTATGATGTACCACTACAAGAGAATTAAAAGAAGTTTTTTAGTGCTGGTGGGGATCGAACTCACTATCTCTGGATATACGCCTAAATTTAGATTTTGTAAAAATCTGCTACATATATAAAATATAATTTATTGAAATTTGTTTAAGATCGTTCTTGTGATTTTTACTTATTTTTATTGCAATTTTTTTATTATTTTCTTTTTCTGATGGCATTTCAAATGCTCAAGGTATGCAATGGATTTGTTCAACTTTAGGAGAAGATGCTATAATGCACAAAACGTCCAATATATGATATTAGCGATTTTGAAGTGAGGACTTTGATCTTTTGAATCGTGCACGTTCTCGACAACTCCTGACAGCGCAAAGTAAAAACAACTTAGGGTTTTATTCTTTTCTTTAGGATCTTTCTGATTCTGACTTTAATTCATTAAAGGACGTAAAAAAAGGATAACCAAATTCGCGGACTCAAAACCAATGTCTTTTTAGAGATGGATTCTGCCAGTTATCTGAAAAATGTGTGGAAAATAATGGGGAATATTTTTCTTAATCAAGTTGTTTTCTGTTCGTAAACATTTTGTTAACTCTAGAAAAGGTGCCAAAATAATTTGTACACCAAATAATTACGATTAGTTGTTTCCTTTATTAATACAGAACAGAATTAATTCTCCCGTAAAAGTTGGGTTATAAATTGTAGGGTATCAAAATAGGATTCCACGGATATTATGTTTGCAATATTCCCGATACGGTTTATCAAATCGATTTAGTCTCTAAACCCTATTAAAGAACAACTCTAATTTGATATTTGAAATATATGTATAGGTTGCAAGCTTGTATTCAGACATTTGTCAACAAAAAGATTTTATTTAGGACCAACACAATACTTTTTTCAGAAGTACCTAAGTAAGAAGTATTAACTAGTATATTTAAAACCAATTTTTTGAACATGCTTTCCAATCCATTAAAATGTGACTTATAATTCACTGGGGGGGGGGGGGCACAAATTGATACTGTTAGTTATTAAAAAATTTCGACAAAACCTAATATTAAACTGGTTATACTGAAAAAGATTTCACTTATCTAAGAACATAAAATTTTAAAATATTATTTACTATTTTTTACTAGTCTGCTAAGTGAAGAATTACATTCCTTAAAAAACTAATCTCCGAAACCCTTACAGTTCTTCAGGTTTCAGAGTCCCTTAATCACGAAAAATATAGTTTCAAATTCTGTAAATCGGTCGACTTCTTTGTCGTCTTGTATGTTTGTCTATCTGTCAATCTGCTATCTGCCTATTGACACATAACTCTCTAACGAAATGAGATTCTAAATTAAGAAACCTATAATACTTGGAAGTTTGAAAGGAAATTATGTTTTTTCAGCGATTAAGGAAGGGTGGTGAAATGGCTGTGAGTTTATAAAATTTGTATAGTTTCAATAGTAATATGACAATTTTTCCTAGTTATTTTAGTTTTTTTTGGTACAGCACACGTGCTGCAAGGAAATCCCTAAAGCGGAATAGAAGCAACGCGAGTACTGAACAAGCTTTCACGTTGGTCTTGAATCGCTATAAATTGTACTCGGTAGGAAACATAATTCTAAGCAAATCATGCTAAAGAGATGAGCTTTTCCATATAAAAGACTGCTTGAAAAGGATTCTAGGAGAAGTAACAAGCTGAACCTCATACGGATAAGAAGTATCAGCACGACGTGTATACCTAGCATGCATAGCTCTGGGAAGAATCTACCATGAAAGTACTTGTAGAATAGACTCAAGTCGCTAACAGTTCTTAATAGAATCCAATAAGTGCAGTGTATGTTTGGGAGCAGAGCCTCAAACATGGCAGCCGTATTCGATCGTTGATCGAATTTGAGCCTTGTACAGAATTAACAGTTGCTGTGGAGTTTAAAGTTTTTTAGCTCGAAATAATATTCCCAGTTTTTGAGAAGCTTTTTTTGCTATGGATGAAACATGTTCATGCCATGACATATTTGGTCTCAAATTAACGCCCAGCAAATTGAGAGACGATGCTAAAGGAATGGAGTATCCCTTTTAAGAAAAAACTGCTACATGAGTTTTTGTAGCGCTAAATTCTACTTGGTTACTATCACTCCAAGACAGAATTTCTTTCAGGTTTTTGTTAAGTTAACCGACTTCTTGCTCTCTGTGGATATTTGCATGAATAACCGATGTTCCAGCGTTCAAAGTGAATAAAGAAATAAGCGTACTGTTACCGGTAAAGCTGTAGATTGAATTCCTGGTCTTTTCCACCAGATCGTTAATGTAAATGAAAATGGAGTTTTGGGGCACACCGGCGTTCATAGTGAAGATATGAGAAAGAAATCCTTCGTCTGCCAGTCGTAATGAATGAATGCTCTCTGAGGAAACACGAAAGCTATAAACAACATTTTGCAGACATACCATAAGAGCATAGCTTAACCAAAAATTCGTCGTGCCAATCACGGTCAAATACCGGAGATATATCAGGCGCAACCGCCCGGGACTCTCCAAAATGCTCAGTTGCGCTGTTTCAAACATGTGTTACATAAATTAAAAGAGCTTCTTTTGATCTTTGTTTACGAAAGCCATATTGATGATCACTAATAATATCTTTATATATAGTTAAAAAGTGTACAGAATAATGTCGTTAGTTCGCTCGCGCATTTTTTGAGTACTATGGTAGGTGTTCCATCAGCGCTAGAAGTTTTTGGTGTCAAGCTTCATTTAAATACTTTTAATGATACGTTGGCTGTAGACAAAATCGGGCATCTTTAACCGAACTATGGGTTAATAATGAAGAACACATTTTAAGCATAATTAGTCACAGTTAAACTTATAAGAGGTTAAGGGACTGTTAGAAGGGGTTATAGGAATCTAAAAAGAAGTACTGTGTAAATCACCTGACCGATTTTTTCTAGTTACGAGTATGTTTACTTAGTATAAAGTGTCATTCTGTAACAGTTATCACCACTACTTCAAAAACATTTTTTTTTTCACTCGACACGAGTTTCGTTAACTATGTTACTATCATCAGGCCCAAGTATTGACTAAATTTAAGAGTAAAAACCAAAATATTTGCACTAATATTGTGATTTATTTGAGTAGATCAGACCAATTATAGACGGAGATTTAGTTTCGGTCTCACCGTCTCGTCATTGGTCGGCTTCACTCAAGTAAATCATAATTTTAGTCTAAAAAGTGTAATTTTTAATCTTAGATTTAGTCCATCATTGCTACTAATAATGGTTAGCGAAACTCGAGCGAGTGTTTGGTGTAATGAAGATAACTAATGTGTAGTGTCTTGGTATCAAAATCCCAGCGCAGTGTAAAGTGTCTTTAATTTCGGATTAGAGTTAAGATACCACGTCAAACCTAGTATTTAATTGTTTTGGGATATCCTCTTAATATTTTATCAAACAAAGATCCTCTTGCATTGTCTTCGGTGGTATCACCGAAAATACAACGAAATAATAAATTTGGTGCACCGCAAATCATTAATAATTTCTTATCGTCGACTGTGAAATAACTTATTTCGTGCGGCGGCGATAATTCTAATTAAATTTGGCTTTGTATTACTTGTCTTGGCTTTTATTATGTTTGGATATACACATAAATGAAAAATTACATCTATTATTTTAACAAAAATTACATATTATTAAAGCACTATGTCAATTGTACGTTAGGAGTCTGCGGCAAAATATTTCTTTCCTATAAAATCTTCATTCTATTATTGTAGAAATATTGGAAGCAATATAAAAATAATTACCCCCTTAGTATTTGGTCTGCAAAATTTAAGAAAAATTGATCTCAATATTTGCCACTCGCTCTGCGCCTACGAGTAATAAAATGCTGTGTGGCCGGTCTAGAGATATGGTCGTTAAAAGTGAGATCATTGAATCGTATCGAAGCTTTCGAGCCATAGATACTGACACGTTTGCTACGAATTTCTTGGACAAAACACGTAACCATGCTTCAAAGGGCCGAAGTAGAGAGGTAACTTCATATCGTAAAACAAAGAAAGGTGTCTTATTTGGGACATATACTAAGAGATGAGCGCTACTTAATTCCAGTACTTCCGGGAAAAATGGAGGGTCGGCGAGGACCTGGTAGAAAACAGCACTCATGGGTCTGAAATATCAGGGACTGGTGAAGTTCCGGACGGTGCCTCCATTTTTTGACTAGCAGAGAATAACGACCTCAATATAAACTGAAGAAATGGTACAGAGAGTTCGACATATGTGAATACATGGGACAGGAAAAGCAGAATATTTATATGTTATTAGTAGTAAAACATATTCATATCTTTGTTTGTCTTTTGTATCGTAAAAATTTAATAACTAGATGTTTCACTTCAATTCAATGAAATTTAACCTAAACTGTTATACAATTTACAATACAAGAACCGACAATTGCTGGTGGTTAGACTGGATCTAAGACTAGCGTTATCAAGTTAAATGTTTCTGAATTCTTAGTAAAATTCCCAACAACAATAGTTTTCAGTATTTGCTTGAGAGAAAAAGCGAGGTTTGACTGCCCAAGGCCCAAGAAACGGTATCGATTTTATTTTGATATTCCGACAATTTTCACTAATTAACTGGACAAACAAATAAATCTCTTTTTTTGCTCTGGACTCATTAAAATCACTACGATGGTTCTTGAGACATTAATTTAAAATTAACAATTTTTTAATATTATAAATCCTATTTATCTTAAAATTCCTTTATTCTGGCAATATCCTCTTTTTGTGAAAAATGAACCGAAATAATGGATTTATAACATGTCTAGACAAATAAAAAAGTAAGCTTTTGTTATTATATCTTTACTTACTTTCTCATCAAACAAAAATGAAGCAATATATTATCTCGGTATAAACTATTCTGTTACTTCTGGAAACAAAATAAATGAAAAGTAAATAATAAGTTGAGGAACATCTTAATAATACTTATACTAAATTAATTGACTTTTTTTAGTTTGAGGCATACAGACTTTCCAATCATGTCAGAATAGATTAGACTTCAACCCAAAAGAAAATATTCTTCGGCTCATCCCAAATTGTATATATATATATATATATATATATATATATATATATATATATATATATATATATATATATATATATATATATATGTTACAATAGAGGTTTTCACGGATGATGGATACGTTAAAATTCCGAGTTTCAATCCGTTCGTCTAACGATGAATTTGCACGACGTTTCACTAAAATCTCATTTGACATTTTCAAGTGCTCTTGCTGCTGCTGCTACTCGATACTGTGATCTTGCTGCTGCTGCCGCTCGAAGATAACAGTTAGCTTGAAAATTGGATTGAAACTCGGAATTTTAATGTTCTATATTCCACTATCCGTGAAAACCTCTATTGTAACATATATATATATATATATATATATATATATATATATATATATATATATATATATATATATATATATATATATATATATATATATATATATATATATATATATATATATATATATATATATATATATATATATATATATGTATGTATATATATGGGTCATTCTTCGTCAACCGGACCCCCCATTAGTCCATAAATTGACGCAATTTATGAGGCCACAATCTGGTTCACATTAAAGCTTATGATATGTAGTTTTAAATTTTGAGTGGCATATTAAGAAACTGTGCTAATTTGGGCTCACTACCGGCCCAAATCTGAAAATGGATTTCAAAAAATTTCAGAAAAACTAAAATAAAAATGTAATTTTCTAATATAACCAAAAGTTTTCTCTGATAATCTTATTCTACTTCAAAAAACCTACAACTTTTTATTAATGATAATTCTGCGAATAAAAACAATTATTTATCTCTTACATAATTTCGCTAAAAGTTTTAGTTTAGTCCAAATTGTTGAATATCTAAAATATGGCAAATACGCTGTGATAAATATCTTTGAAAATTGAGGCCATAAAAAAAGCTTTTCCTACAAAAGTTGTAGGTCTTTTGGGGTAGAATAAGATTATCAGAAAAAACTTCTTGTTATATTAGGAAAATACACTTTTACTTTAGTTTTTCTGAAATTTCTTGAAATCCATTTTTAGATTTGGGTCGGTATTAAGTGCAAATCAGCACAAATTCTCAATATGACCTTTACAAATTTTTGAAAAAAACGTATAATTTGGCCAAATTTTAAAAAAGTTATTAGACAAAATGATTTATTTTGTGATTCTAGATCTGTTTGTCAAACTTCAATGGCCTACTACGATTTTGAATTTTTGGCAGTTTTTTGACATTTCGGCAATTGTTTTTCATCTTAATTTATTGCAACCTTATTTAAATCATTTAATTTGTCAAAAACTAGGCATCTATAATCTATTTAAGAACAAAATGAAGTCGTGTCCATAATTTTTTTATAGAATATTAAAATTCACACATTATCATGAATCATATTTGATGCAAAGTTCGATTAGCTTTTGTTTTTAAATAGAAAAATGTTTCTCGCTTACGTATTTTGATAGTGAACACACTTAAACCTTCGTAAATTAATACAAATCTTACATTTTGACCTTTTTAGTAATGCATTTAAATTTTTAACAATATAATGTTTCTTACTATAAACACCAAATTAACAACTTGCCGCTTTATCCTATTTTTTTTATACTTCAGCTAAAACCACTTTTTAGATCAATAATACATTTTAAATTCTAATTAGCAACTGTAATAAAAATATTACACATATTCAAGTTATTAATTTGGCAGTTACGCGTTAATAATACCACCGAAAAATTACATTAAAATGCTTTCGGTGTCATTGTTGACGTAACTGCTAATTTAAAATAAATCCAGCCATATTTTAGTCGTGGCTATCAAAATTAACGTTCGCAAAATTAGAAAGACCCTTTATGGTTGCGCCGATTTCTTCCTGAAAACTTACCTTTTACAGGAAAAAGAGCTAAACAGAAAAATTAACACGCTAAGCAAAACTCGATATTTCTATGCGTTTATTAATAGTAGGCCCTGGAAACAATTGAGAACTACAGATCGCAATATGGTGTCGTGAGCTGTCAAATATTTAGTTAGCAATTCAAACTGGAATGGAAAAAAACAGATGGTGTCACAACATGCTTTCTCTTCAAGAAAAAATTGAAATTATCTTATTGTCTGGGGAAAATACACCTCATCGCACTGTTGCAAATGTTTTTAACGAGCGTCATCCTGAAAAAAACTTGCAGCAATCTACTGTGAGCCGAATTATAAAAAAGTTTAAATCGATTGGATCTGTGGGAAAACGTGTTGCACGTAAACATACCGAAGATACTGAGTTAGATGTGTGCTTGAGTGTAGTGGAAGAAGGCAAAACCAGTGTTAGAACTATTTCGATGTCTAAACCGGAGATCGACAGGGAAAGTGTACGTAAAATTTTACACAAAAATAAATTTAAACCATACAAACCGAAATTGATAAACACTCTACAGGATAGAAATTTTAACATTCGGTTGTCATTTTCATTCTAGTACCAAGTAAAAATAGTAGAGGACTCCAAATTTCCGTACAATGTTTTGTGGACTGATGAAGTCACGTTTACTTTTAACGGAGTAGTAAGTTCACAGAATAGTCGATGGTGGGCCCAAGAAAATCCAAACTTAATAACTGAGTGTCGTGACCAATACTCGTTTAAAACTAACGTTTGGTGTGGTATTGTAAATGACCAAATAATAGGGCCATATTTTTTTAGACATAATTTAAACTCACAACGATATTTAGATTTTTTAAATAACGAAATTTTAGAAGTTCTGGATAACATAGCTATGGATCTAAGATATGCTCTATGGTATTAATTAGTGCACCAATACACAATACTTTGCAAGTACGAAACACTTTAAGTGAACTATTTCATGGTAGGGTCATTGGGCGAGATTCTTGGCCACCTCGATCGCCCGACATCACCCCATTGGATTTCTATTTATGGAGTCATCTCAAACAAAAAGTATACAAGTTTAGACCATTTAGAGATATCGATCATCTAGAAACTATAATTAGGCAGTGTGTTCAGGATATACCTCCCAAATTTGCGAAAAATTTCGTCAAAGAAATTTCTAGAAGAACCATTCGTTGCATGGAAAGAAACGGTGGACACACCGAAATGTAGAATATTGCAATATGCGTGTACTTGATCCAAAGTATTTATTAAATAGGTTAAAATAGCCAATTGTTAATTTAACGTTTATAAAAAGAAACATTACATTGTTGAAACTTTAAATACATTACTAAGAAGATTAAAATGTAAGATCTGTGTTAATTTACAAACGTTCAAGTGTGTTCACTATCAAAATACGTAAGCGAAAAACATTTTTCTATTTAAAAACAAAAGCTAATTTATGATAATGTGAATTTTAATATTCTATAAAAAAATTATGGACACGACTTCATTTTGTTCTTAAATAGATTTTAGATGCCTAGTTTTTGACAAATTAAATGATTTAAATAAGGTTGCAATAATTCAAGATGAAAAACAATTGCTGAAATGTCAAAAAACTGCCAGAAATTCAAAATCGTAGTAGTTGACAAACAGATCTAGAATCACAAAATAAACCATTTTGTCTAATAACTTTTTTTAAAATTTGGCCAAATTATACATTTTTTTTCAAAAATTTTTACGAAAATCTCATTTTTAACGTCATGCGTAAAAATGACTTACTATACTTTATTTCTGATATTATTTGAAGCATAAATGAATGCCATAACCAGATCTGGGCTAAAGTGATTATTTAAAAAAGATCCCATATGATGCAGACTTAAATTGTCACACTGTATATATATATATATATATATATATATATATATATATATATATATATATATATATATATATATATATATATATATATATATTAATTCTTTGAGGAAGTTTGGATACCCGAACCTGTTCAGGTTAGACGTGTCGAAGCGAGCTGCTGTTGTAAAATGTAAAAATAAACCATAAAGAGCAATGCCCTTTAGAAACAATGCATAGAGTGTAAAAACGGGGTATTTGCAGCCCGAAAATTACTGAAATAAATATTCTTTAACATTTCATTCAATTGAAACTTTTAAACAATTTTTTATTTATGGTTTTATTATTTTACAAATCAAATATTTTATTGTTGTGATTTTTCGCAGAATAAATAAATGGTTTTGAAATGTAGCCAAATCCCATTTATTATCTGTGGTTATCACATTTTTCTTTCACCAGCATTTGACAATAAAATGTTTGGCAGTGTACACAAATTTATATGCATATTTTTTAACAACGAATGTTGTTTGTATTTCATCATTTTTATTTTTATTATTGATTTGAATACATTGATAAATTTGCAATCACTGGTTTAATTATAATATCGCGTACTTTCTATGCTGTTATGCCGATGTTACACAATTAAAATATGTCTTTGTATTTTTTTTTGTTATTTCCGGTACTGCTTTTAACAATACCCTTAGATTGGATGCACCTAAAGATTTGAGATTTCTTTAAAGATGAAAAAATCAGGAAAAACATTTTTCGTTTTTCTTTCATTAAATATTAAATAATTATTTTTATTATTATGTTGGCGAAAACCTAAAAAATGGCATAAAAAATTTAAATGTCCTAACACTACCGGGATTAAAGTACTTTCCCTTTAAATTTTTTACTTTTCACTGCAACAAACTGTTTAAGGAGTAAAACCTATTATTTTTGTGTATATTGTAAAAATGTATGTTACATTGCCTGTATTTTCTTTATCTTTCACCTCTTTTCTTCGATTGTAATTTAACCCTTAGTTACTATGTTTCTATAGGTCAGTTGACGGGGATGTTGTCACCGTTGCACACTGGGGTTGTTCACGCTTTGTATTCCCAAAACCCCCTAGAGCCTTAATTTCTCAACCGATTTCAAAGGTTTTTTTTTTTAAATGATCTTCGCAAAAATATAAACCAATCCCTCACAAACTGTTTAGAAAAAAATTGCCACGATTATAGGAAATTTATTTAAAAGTGATGATCACTTGAAAAAATTTACTCGGTAAATCCAGGTAATTTCAATTTTCGTAAACACAAGCGGAATAGTTATTTTTACTAAGTTATTTTTCTACGTGTATTGTTTAATAATTAATTAGTTGATAATAACACAGGCCAACGATGAAAAAACTTTTTTAATAATTTTACCTGATTCCTATGTTTTTTGGAGTCCGAAAATAATAATAAAAAAAGTCGTATCACCCACCAATTTTTCACATTTTAATGTTGAAAATGTGAAAAGTTTCTTTTTAATAATTCGAATGTTATTAGGTTGGTAATAAAATCAGAATTTTACAAGGTTGACAGTAAGATCAAATGTTATTAGGTTGGCAGTTCCGATAAATGTCACAACTGTTTGTTTTCTTCCTGTTAATATAACCTCGCATTGTAGTGTTTAACCCATGTACTTTAATTCACACTGAAAGTATGGCTAATCGTGGTTGTAAAAACTCTACCAACACTTTTTGTTATATATGTGGTGAGTTTGTAGTTAAAAAACATCAAAAAAACATTACTGACTTTGTAAAAAAAGTATTGCTTTGCATATTTTGGTGTAGAAATCGGTAATCAAGAAAAATGTTGGGCTCCTCACAAAGTATATTATGTGTCGAGGATCTTAGGAAATGGTATAAGAAAGAAAAGAAAGTTTTTAGAGTTACAGTACCCATGGTATGGAGAGAGCAAGAAAATCATTCAAATGATTGGTATTTTTGCAGCGTTGATGTTTCTGGATATAATTCCAAAAATAAGAAAGTAATTGTCTACCCTAACTTTACTTCAGCTAATCGGCCGGTAGGACATGGACCGGGACTTCCTGTTCCTGAGCCACCTCAGTCTATTGATGACGTTTTACAGTCCAGTCCCGAATTTAATGAAAGTCGACCGGATGATGATGAGTTTCAATGTTTTCTAGAAAATTTAAAACCACAGTTGTTTACACAAGCTGAGTTAAATGATTTAGTGATAGATTTGGGTTTGACTAAGGAAAAAGCAGAATTGCTTAGTTTTAGGCTGAAAGAAAAACATTTATTGGAATCTGGAACATTATATACCATTATAGAACAAAAGGTCAACAGTTTGTTCAGTTTTTCAAGCAGGAAGAGGATTTTTTTTCCCTATTTTGAAATTTAATCGATGTCATATTGTGAGAGAACTGTGGATGATATAAAAAAACTGATACCAGATACGGTTTCAGCACCCAAAAACACTTTAAAAAGTTTTTACAAATATTTTTTTTGTTGGCCTATGTAATTAATTCATAGTTAAAAAGAAATTAGACCCATTTTTCGATCAAGAGTAGTTGTCGATCACTCTTAAAATAAGTAGCAGGTACTCGAAATTGCGAAATAATTTGAATGAATATCTTATAGAAATATAAGATATATAAGTATAGAAAAACCACTAAAAATGGCCATTATCTCAAAACTTGTCTCTTTTTGGACAAAATGACTATCGAATTCGTAATCAGCAACCTAAAAAACATAAACTTCCGTACATAATATCGATACAAATATTTTTTATTCGAAATAAATCCAGAAAAAATGCTAAAATCGGCCAAAAATGGCCAGTATCTCAAAACTGGGCCACTTTTAGCCAAAATCAAATTCGTAATCAGCAACCCAATAAACATACATTTACGTTATAAAATTCCATAAAACAAAAAATGTAGGCTAGACCCCCTCTAGACAACCAACTAGGAATATTTCATAATGAATTCTGGCAATTTTATTCAAAATAGCTCGTGAGGGATTGGTTCGTATTTTTGCAAAGACCATTAAAAAACATCTGAAATCGGTTGAGAAATGGAAACTCTAGGCGGTTTTGGGACTACGAAGTGCGAAAGGCCCCAGTGTGCATCGTCCAGGTGTCGAAACATACAATTATATTTCACTGCACTTTTAAATCAATGGAGTAATACTCTCACAGGTATTTACACACACAGAACACCCCGCTGCTGCCGGGAATCGAACAGGCGATTAGACGATAACTATGCAGGCTCTTAATCCACTAAGCTCACACCCCGGCCTTTTTAATTAATTAATTTAAACCTTTTACTAACTGGAATTTGCACAATACTAGTAATTATTCTTTATTTTAAATTATTTTCTTGTTAAAAAATAGTTGATATAACTTTTATGTAGGTAAAAATTATCTATCCATCCAAATCCCTTTACCTTTTTATTTAATTTCTTTTTTCAATAAAGTTGGACATATATCACCTAAAACGAGATATCAAAGGCATTTCCACAGACACAACGATGGCAAATATGCATAACGACAGTGAGTAGTTATTGAAAAAGGCGTATATTGGATTTGAAAATACCGAAATTATTTATTTTGTCGATTATTGAATTTCCAAGTGTCGACATCGTCCCGTAAGCATATTGGTTATTTGGTTGTTAGTAAAATGTCACACACTGTCAAAGGCGTATCTTATTTGAATACTTCTGATTAATTGTTAGGAATAAAAATTATTACAACAGTTTTTTAGATTGCCATGATAACTAAAATGCCTTAGAATTATGTCATGGTAGTCCGTATTTATCATAACTCTTCTATTTTAGCACAATTTTATGGAATGTACCATAGTTTATCAAGAAAATAAAAACAAGCCATCGAATTTAATGCCAAGTTTTCTGATTTCATTCAAGTCCTTAGTCAGCCTAATTTCCTACTTTTATTTGATCACTACCATACGTTAAAGGAAAAAATGTATATCGTAATTATGAGAATTGTGAAATAAATAAACGTATATCAGTACTGTCAAAGTTGCGAACAAATTAATGGATGTTAAGGAAATTTTATTTTTTCTGGTAAGAAACTACTGATGAACATCCGAAATGAACATTAGCAGCGTTCAATTAAAACTAGGCAGCTGATTATTAACTGAGGATGATAACATGTTGAACATTTTTGATTTATTACATTGAGCAGCAGAGTATAGAAGCTTCAACAATCTTGGCAAAAAATTTTAATATTAGAAGGTTCATTTTTAGAATCGCCAGGAGCAGAGATCTAGCATAAAACTCCCAAATAAAAAAATATTAATAACAGTAATTATTATTTTATATATATATATATATATATATATATATATATATATATATATATGTGTATATATATATATATATATATATATATATATATATATATATATATATATATATATATATATATATATATAGTAGAACCCCGGTTATCCTCGGATAACTGAAAACTCGATAATCCGTATTTGTTTTTTATTCATTCAAAAAATAAACACCAATACTTTAAACCGATGTATTAACGTTTTTAACATATAAATAGGTACATACATTATAAAACAGTGAAATAGGTATCTATGCGCTTCTGTTTCATATTGCATCTTCTTTTTCTCGCTGCAATGTTTCTCCATCTATTAAAAAGAAGCAAATCCGCTGAGGTTGCCTCTGGTTGTTGTTCGATATACCTCAAAACTTTTTCCAAAGAAGTAAAACCTTCTTGATGAGAGATCTTAGTGGGAGACTGTTCCTCCACCGCCGCTTGGTCATCATCATCATCAGATTTTTCGGTTTCCTGAAAGGCATTCGTTATTTCTTCAATACTAATTTCTTCTTCTAAATCATCTGCTGTAATCCATTCAACAACATCTTCTCTTGTCACATTTTCGCAACCTTTTAATTTTTGCATTAATTCAAATAATTTTTTTTCTTTTTCTTCTATCTCTCTGTCAAAATTTGAACAGGACATTTCTCCATGGCTTCTCAATTTCAAAGCTAATTCATTTAGTGGAGTATCATCTTCACTGTCATTATAGTCCTCAAAATCAATAACTTTTGACCAGGATTTTTGAATAGTGTTACCTCACCTACTCCATAATCTCGTGCAACAACTTTAATTGTCTCTCCTGCTTCAATTCTTCTGATGGCTTTTAATTTTTCTTCAATAGGAACGACGATTCTTTTACGCTTGTTTTGCTCCATTATAATACGACAAACAAAAATTCAAACAAAGCAGTTCGTATTAATTACACTTAACTACCAGAACTCCAACCAAATAAATTATGTGAGTATACTCATACTTCTCCGTAGTAAACGCTATAACGCACTGCATTCACGCAAATTTACATGCTGAAAGAGTCCAAAAACATAAATAAGGGAACCCCTCACACGGGCTAGGAGGATTCCCCGAAGGTTCCATTTTAAATGGAAATATGTACATACATATTTTAGAAGGTCGGTTAATACGCAGCATAGACGCGCGTACCTCAGATAATCAGGTTCTTAGATTGGCTTGGTTAATCCGGAGCTCGGATAATCCGACACAGTTATTCGGGGTTCTACTGTATATGAAACTCCGCGAAAAATATAAAATTTGGTCTCTACTTCAGGATTAACCGAAACTTATGAAATGTGATTATTTTCATCAAAAATAATATACTGAGAAGTGTCTATATGCAATTTTTTTTTTATCTGATCCTTTAATAATATTTTCTTAGATATAGTTGACGGACCAATATCGTGACTTTAACCACACTCGTATAGAGGAATACTAAAATAATCTGTTCACGTGTGTGTGTGTGTGTGTGTCTAGATATAGTAAATAATTCAATTTTTAAATTGTTCTCTCTTGTTCGTTTAGTAACAAATGACAATGATAACATTATATGATTCAAAATCCTGACAATATCATAATTTAAAATCTCCAATTCAGGTTAATAAATTTTATTTATTATCCAAAATAACTGGATTGCGGATTATACGATCGCAGAAGCAAATAGAATGTCTTAATATTCGTCAGCGTTGTCCAAGCTTCGAAACTATCTCATGTCACCTTTTAGAGAACACGATAATGCCGCATGATAGATTTCTGCAGTAACTACTACCTATCTATGTGGCCAAGCTAAATATACTTAGATAAATAAGTACATTGACCTGTCGGGATTGGAATCTGGGAGCCTTGAAAACCATATGCATGGCACGATAACCACGGAGCTCAAAAAAAAAAATAGCCTTTAGTTTAATATTTTAATGTATATCCTAATCGTGAATATTGCGAATGCAAAGAAACATATAGGTCATTACTGTCAAGAATATATATATATATATATATATATATATATATATATATATATATATATATATATATATATATATATATATATAACAATATCGGAAAATAACAAATTAAAACTTATTAATGCACTAATATTTTTCATAACTGTCTACGGTTCAGAAACTTGGACGATAAATGTTGTGGCTTGAAGAAAAATTGACAGCTTTGAAACATGGGTATACGGAAGAATCTTGAGAATACCTTGATTACAGCACCGAACTAATGTCTCCATTCTAAATTAACTAAATAACAAAAATTATCCATTCATGCCGCACGGGAACTTGATTCATAAAAATCTTTAAAATCGAAACATAACACCACTAAACTCTTGCTAGAGTAATAGGACTGAGGAGGGGGATACAATACTCCTCGGCAATATTCTTATTAAATTAGATTATTAGATTACTACGGCCAATAAAAAGATGTACGTCTGCACTATGAAAACTGAAAAAAATGAAACATGTATGCTATTACTGCAAAATAAATAAAATAAAAATAGTTCCACATTTCTGATAAAAAAACGTGATACGCCACTGATAAGCATCGTAGGAGGACAATGGCAACGACCACGTAAACCCTGGCAACTGATAACTAACTGACGATGAGGGTTGGCTACGTTTCAAACTCGTTTATTTGCTCATTTACAGCAAATGCAGGTTGATAAAATATTTGATTTATACACGGGACGATTTACCAGTCACAGGACGATAACTGCATTTACTGAGAGAAGAAAAACAAGCATTTAAATGAGAATTTCCGTTGCTTGTTTGGTTATTTCCTTGTATGTTATTCGTGTTTGTTAACTTGAAATATCAAGTATGTTTGCAGTTTTTAAAATATTTTCATGAAAATAATTAAATATACATTTTTATACGAATATAAATTAAATATTTTTTACCTCATACTTTTTAGATATGGGTATATATTTTGAAATGACTTGTTTAAATTGTTAATGCTTGTAGAATTATAAATATATGTTCCTTTCACGTGTAGATATATCTAACTTATCAGTATATTTCACTTATAACAGATTTCGATAAAATAATAAAATTTCAGATGGTCAGATTGCACATCGCTTACTGCTTTCAAGCTAACCTGAACATTTTTTCTTTAGTTCAGGTTAGTTTATTCTAATAAAATGTAAGGCTAATTTTAAAAGGAAACATTTAAAATTTATAAAAATTTCGGTGCCACTGTGGTATGCGGACAACTTGCAAATCTTAATTGTTAATACATTTCTAAGCAAAGTAATAAAATAATAATATATGTTTCGTTATTAATGACAATGACAAGTTATTAATACGTATATTTCGAAAGAAGCCATGCTTTTTTGAAATTTTTGTGGTAATATCACTTTTAACGCAGATGCAGCCGTGACTTTGTTGCAAACGCATAATTTACTTATGCAAAATGATGAAAATAACATCTGTGATAGGTGTGGTGCGGAAATGCAAAGAAAAAGGAAACGCGATCGTGGAGTGGCATTTCCTCCAGTCTTACGTTGCCCTAGAAAAGGCTGCCAAACAACAAAATCGTTTAGAAGCGGAAATGAATTTTTCCATTATATGGATTTGAACGGCAAGTTACATTGTAATTTAAGCTTATGTCATATTTTGGAATTGGTGTTTATGTTCGTGCACGACATTCCGAGTACAAAAACTGACTGAAAGGTCGTCACATACCATAAGTGATTGGTAAAACATGTGCCGCGAAGTGTGCTCTTCAATTATGTCAGACAATCGCAGACGACAATTAATCGGCAGCAACGACGATCCTATACAAACTGATAAAGCACAGTTCGCAGGTCGTAGAAAATATAACAGGGGAAGGCTTTTACAAGGTGATTAGCAACCTAAATCTGAAGATAGCGATGCACCGGTGCAAAACAATCGAAATTATTTTAGACGAATAGATAGAGCGTGAGTTTTTGGTTTCTGACCATCAAACTGTTAATCACCAGCAGAACTATGTTGATCCGCTCACAGATGCCCATGCACAAAGTAATGAACAGTCGTGGCTAGATGCCAAAATTTAGATATTAAAGAAAATTAAAAAAAGGAAGCCTTTAAACCATCCTCAATCATATCTGGACCATTTATCCTGGGAGATATTAAGAAAGAATGAAGACGACTAATTTGTCAGCTTTTTAAAGGATATTGCCTCTGGTTATAGATGTTAGTCGAGAATATATTCCTAATAAAATCATTATTAACAACAAATTCTTCGTCTTATCAATTATTATTGTATAGCAGTGTTATAGCCAGGTAGATCTCAAATTTTTTGGTAGACCGCACGCTATAATGGCTCCAAAACTTCTATTCGATGGACATTATTATTCATTTAAGGGTTGCCTGAACAATTTAACATATTTCTTAACACTTGATATTCGCTTCAGGTTCGGCTCAGAAAGGTACTAACGCTGACAATTTAGAAGAAACCTTTAAAGCGCTAGAGAAGTGATGCGCGTGCGAAAAAAGCGATTCACGTTGGTCCTGAATCGCTGTAAATTGTACTTGTTGGGAGACACCTTCCTGGGCAAATCATTCCAAAGGGATAGGGTTCTCCATATAAAAGACTTCTTTGAAATTGTTGTACAAGGGGTGATAAGCTAAACTTCATACTGGTGTAGTATTAGTGCGACGTGTATCCTAGCATGCACCGCTTTGGGAGTAATTAAGCGGGCTATATCCATCGCACACTTCCCATAAAAATACTTATAAAATAGACTCAAGTCACCAATTGTTCTTCGATGTTCCAAGGAATAAAGGTTGCGGTCAATTCTGGGTCTCCAATCAGGCCATCAGACTCTGTGTGCTTTCATGTTTTTGATTTATTTCAAAAAGTCTAGATAAATTTTAAGTGTCGTGGTCTCTCTTGCTTCAATAGTTTTTGAGAAATTGATGGCCCAAAACTTGAAAAATTGTTATATCGTTATTATAAAAGTCTAGGGTGGATTGGAAAACAAAAATGTTAAAATATGTTTAGGCTTTTATTATATTTAAATAAGATTTGTGTCTAAAAAATGAACATGTTTACAAATTTGACTCATTCATGTCTTAAAAATGGTTTGAGCTTACATAAGGAGAATTTTGTTGTTTACCTTAATAAAATATACACTGATCGTAGTTTGATTAAAAAAAAAAAACGTCAGTTCAGATAAGTTTGGGGATGAATCTATTATGAATGTAGATTATTTTTAACTTCATTCTCTTATTAAAGTTCAATATTTTCTCTAAAACTCGTTTTCAGATAATGATTTATTTTTCAAGAAACAATATTTATGCTGTATGTATAACATGTTAGGAAAGGGATTACATCAACCAGCCTTATTTTGTATTAAATATTTACTGCTTTAATTAACATTTATTTATATTTTTGGTAGTAAATTAAATTGCTAATGTAATTATTCTAATCAGATCTTTGATTGTGTTAGCCGATACTTGTTGGAAATTCATAATAAAATTATATAAAAACAACACTATGTTTTAATTTCCAATATATTTAAAGTCACTTGACAATTGTCACCATACATATGGTGAAACAATTGTCAAGTGACTTTAAATATATTGGAAATTAAAATATAGTGTTGTTTTTATATAATTTTATTCTAATCAGCTTATTTATTTTAAATGATATTTATTAGAATTCTTCTGCCTAGCGCGCTGGTGTCTGTGTCTATTTTTTTAGATTGAAGTGGCTCTTTTTAGTGTTCCGTAACGAACACTTACGGGATCACTTCGGTGTCTGTCACACCCGATTTTCTCCGAAACCATTTGGCACAGAAAGTTGAAATTTGGTACAAATATTGATGGCCTAATCAGAGTCGTCTAGTTTTGAACGTTTTCTTCATTTTATTTTTAAAGAATGATCGAAAATCGCTGTCCTCCCCTATCTCGAAAAGTACTGATCAAAAAATTTTGAAAAAATTTTAGAATATTCTCCATAAAGTGTAGATTGAGCGAAAATTATCACAAGGGCATTACGTTTGATAATTTGTCTGGTATAAAAAAAAAACTATTTGTCTTGCCAATGTGGTGGTGGTTTTTTTTTCGTCGAAAATTGCTAATTTAATCCGAACTAACAACTAGGAAATATCAATACGTATTCGGTGCAATCAGTAATATACTCATATACTTTTCAGTACATTACTGCATTCGGCCAATCACAATTAAAATAAATTTCCATTATGACTGGAAACTAAGGAATAGATGCCGAGACAAAATAATTTTATTTTATTTGTTTTTAATTAAACAACTATTTAGATAGTAACTATTTTACTACTAGATTCTAGATTAACCTAAGTTCATTTATTGGTCATTAGATAGCTAAGAAGCTATAACCATTATACATTATTGACGGGAAAATACATATTGGATCTTAGGATATATACATGTCAGGGGCCTAATTGACTGGCCTGGATAAGGATTTTAGTTTATTTGAGAAGCAGTACGGAACATTAATTGTGCAAGTTCGACTTGTACTTGGCCGTTTTTTTTAAAGATAAGAAATTTTATCAGCAAAAAATGAAATCGTTTAATCTATATTACTGTTCTAATATTAGAAATAGTTATCTATAAATGAAGTCAGGTATTAAACATAGCAATGGTAGTTTTCTAACTAACGAAACATAATATGATGTACTTATTTTAACAACTTCATCACTACTGCCAACTAAAAAGTTGTATCAGAGTGTTCTAAATCGTGTGCATAAATAAAAGTGTATATTATTTCCATCATTATTGTAGGTAGTGTATTATTCTTCACAATTTAGTGTTTGTTGTTTTCACAGCAGCGTTTTTACTTTTCATTTAATCACTATTTGAGCCCCTAAACGTTTTTTTTTTTCTACTGAAAATTTCAAATTAAATAATATGAACTAATTTATTTTGCTTTATTGCTTTAATTGTTCAATCAATAGGTAATATAAGATATGTCATTTTTACCTTTTCAGAGTAATTTAGGTTGCTAAGTTGGTAAAATATTTACAGCCCGATTGACTAAAAGGGTTAAAATTTAAAATTATAAGTTTAAGCCTTAAACTGTAAGTTAGACCCAGGCTAAATCCGATACCAGAACTATATATCAATCAACTGTGTATTTTGTTGCCGTTAAATATTAAGGAATAATGTTTAAATTCATCGCTCTCGTATTTTAAACCAAATGTAAGAAATAAATATAGCTGTGGAAAGTTAAAAACCTTACACACCGGTAGAAAATTAAACATAACCTATCTTTTCTCTCATGTTAATGAATAATAATAGCTTACCCGTTATTAATAAATATGTTATTCAAGCCCAGTGGGTACTCCATTTGGTAGTAATTCTATATGTTTTTAATAGTTCACCTTCCCACTACTTTAGGAATTTTTACCCTTTTTCTTAAGGGGTTCTACTCCAGACCTTGGAAATTTCGCGTATTTTTGAGAATTGTTTTTTTGAAAAAAGTATAAGACATAATTAAAGAAACTTTTTATATAGTATTTACTATACTTTGAACTACATTCATAAATTTTTTTGAATCGGTCTGATTCATATATACACGTCCGTATCTGCATACGGACGTGTTAAAAAGGTACCTCGCTAGGCCCCATCATTCCGACTTCCAGCAACATCTGAAACAGGAAAAAGAAAAAGATTCTTTATATATATTTATATATACATATATATATATATATATATATATATATATATATATATATATATATATATATATATATATATATATATATATATATATATATATATATATATATATATATATATATATATATATATATATATATATATAGTTTAATTTTCGGCCGGACTTCGGAAAAATTTTTATTATGTGAAATACCAAAATGGCGGCTACTCAAAAGTTCAGGTTCGATTTTCGCCATACTTTCGGCTCAAAAATCGTTGATAAAAAAAATTTCATATAGAAAATATTTTTATGGTTCGACCGAAATCGACATTTCTAAACACCAAAATTCCGAAGAGATTGGATAAGCGATAATAACGGAATCATGGAGCCGAGGTCGAAAAAAGTAGTTTGGAGATATAAGCGTTTAAAGAGTTCGATCACATTTCATTCATACTTATAGCTAATCAGCTATTCCAGCACCATAAAGTAACCCCTCCAATTCTTCATAAAACTCATTTTGTTCAGTATCAAGTATTCTCCGAGTTATTCTTGGATCTTTCCACTGAGCTTGATATCTTCGCTCTGCATGCGTGCTCCGACTCTTTATTCCTGAATTCGGTACTTGCTCACACGCACGTAATATCTTCAAAAATAAATAAGATATCGATAGATCCTCTCGCACAGATATTCTTGAAGGTTCAAGCTATAAAAAAATGCAAAAAAAATTAATTTTTTGGAAATTCTGGAGTAGAATGGCCCCTTAATATGAGCAATGGAAATATAGCTTCATTACTCCAGTATTTAAGTCCGGCGACAAATCAGACGCTAAAAATTATCGACCTATTTCCATTCTAAGTTCTATTCCAAAAGTATTCGAAAAAATTGTTTGCGACAAATTAAAACCATTCATAAAACCTTTTTTGGTTCCGGAACAGCACGGTTTCGTTGGTGGCAGATCGACGGCTACAAACCTAATCTTGTTGGTTCAAAGTACTATTGATGTGATGGAGGCGGGTGGTCAGGTTGACGTGGTTTATACGGATTTCAACAAGGCCTTCGACACAGTCAACCACGATATCCTGATAGGGAAGTTAAGAGGTTATGGGTTTTGTGGAGCACTACTGAATTGGTTGACCTGCTACCTTACATATAGAAAACAGTTTGTTAAAGTAAAGGGCTTTGTGTCGAGTGAGGTGTCTGTTGCATCGGGTGTGCCGCAGGGTAGCCACCTGGGCCCGTTGCTGTTTAATATATTTATTAACGACCTACGAAAGGTGATTCTATTTTCAAGGCCCTTGTTTTTTGCAGATGACTTGAAATTATCTACGGCAATTCATTCTGTTGACGATGCTATGAGACTGCAGGGAGACTTGGATAACGTGAGTGAGTGGTGCAGGAGAAACAAAATGAAACTAAATATTCAAAAATGTAAGATTATGTCGTTCTTTCGAGTGAAAGTTCCGCTTTTGTATGACTACAGTATTAATAATTGTCTTCTCGAAAGAGTCTCCTCATTGTGTGACTTGGGTATTTATTTGGACACTAAGCTTGATTTTCATATTCATTATGACTTTATTACTAACAAATGTATTAAACTCCTTGGCTTCGTCTGTAGGAATACTAGGGATTTCCGGACCGTAGATAGCGTGAATATTTTGTACAAGGCCTTGGTGAGATCTTCTTTGGAGTATATGTCATGTGTGTGGTCGCCATCGTATGCTGTGCATATTGGGGGTGTTGAAAGGGTACAGAGGAAGTATGCTAGATATGTCTCTTGCAAATTTAAGTGGAACATCACTGCCTATGGGGACCAGCTACGAAGACTTCAGCTGCAATCACTTTCAAGACGAAGGAAAGTTGCTAATATATGTTTCTTATTTCGACTTGTAAATGGTCATATAGACTGCTCTGATCTCTTGAGTCTGATAAATTTTCATGTTCCACCAAGATCAACAAGGGACCACGTACTCTTTGCCCCGAGGTACCACAGATGTAACTATGGCCTATTCTCGCCGATCACTAGAATCACTAATGGTGCCAGTGAAGCGAATCTTGATTTTTTAATCTCTCTTTAAAACGTTTAAAAGAAAAACTGTTGACAGTCCACTGAGTTTTTGAAATGAGAATTACTGGTGTTGTTATTGTATTGTATTGTTATAAGTTTACTATATTATTGAAATTTTTCTGTAAATACTATGTATAAAATGGGTCTGCCCGTAGATAAATAAATAAATAAATATATCTCTGATATTATAATAATGTAGTTAAAGATGACATTAATATTATACAACTTTGATGTATCTTTTACATTATTTGTATATTTTTGTTGCTTTTTTTGAAACAATTACAATATATTTTCTGAGGTTAATTCTTTCACAATATATAATATAATAATATTATATTAGGATAATATAATAGGATTTTATCATTTTTTTAATATTGTTTTGAGGTTAACATTATTCAATTCCTTATAATATGTACGAAAGTAAATCAAAATAAGTAAGCCAGGTTAGTGTTGCGTTTAAATATAGGTTTAATCCACAATTATTGCACTGTATTTAGAACTAGCACTAAATTTTTACAAGTTAGATTTAAATCTTAAACCTGCTAGAGGTTTAGGGAAGGTGTAGATGTTTTAAATTTAAACCTTGATTACCTAAGCTAGTCTAACTAAAAAGTTTCATTTTTTGCATTTTAATAAATGAATAAACCTATTTTCTCTGCAATCTAGTATGCATATTCCTGGCACAATTTAAAATTAGACTCTCAACTGCTTCCATAAATTTCGGAGATCAACTATATCCCGTCGCTGGGGTGAGCATTAAAATCTACGGTTTAAAACCAAATTAAAATTATATCAACTTACGGAATTATTTCCCTATAAAAACAAGTAGCATCGTTAAATTTTGGCGATAAGACGAAGGAAATTTTATTGTGCATAGCACTGGTTTATGGCTAAAAATTTATGCCAAAAAGTAAAAGGCAAGAATATTTTATGGTGTAAATAAGTAAATAAAAAAAATTGGGCTGGCTGCTTTGGGCGAAATGTAGCGAGAAAAATAAAATAAATATTCGCGTTCCCATTATAGACAGTGTTTTCGAGAAGCGAAATAAAATATAAAAAAATTTTATAAATAATTTGCACGTAATTATTTTTTTTATTACTCGTGTAGTGGGAAATAAAACTAAAAATTACTTGCAGATAAAAAGGTAACATTGATTTTGCGGCCCCCGTGCCCCCCCGGCCTAAAATGCTACACCTAAAAATGGACTTTCGTTTAACCACTTGAATCAAGTAGCATAACATTTGTTGACACTAAAAAAGTCGAGCGCCCCAAAGGGCAGATGCCACCGAGACCGGACCCAGCTTTAGGGCCCAAAAACCGTTGATCTAAAAACCATTTAAGCATATAAAATCAATCAATAAATTTAGTTTGTTCTTGATAAAATAAGAGAGAACCTGCAAAAGGCAGACTCCGCCAATACCGGAGGACCAAGCTGCACCTGCTTTTTGGGCTGCTGTATTGGGCCATACATAGAACTATAATAAAGGTATATAAACATAGTAGTTCGTGGCACTATGAAAAATTTCGGCTGAATAAAAAATTATTTGTTTAGGTTAGATTTCGCCTCTTTTTTGTATTAATTTCTTTCGTTAAAACACTGAACATCAGAAGCTTTTCTAAACTGAAATATATATATATATATATATATATATATATATATATATATATATATATATATATATATATATATATAAAAGAGTGATTCATTTAGAGGTACTTTTTGTGATGGGGATTTAATTGCAGGTTGCGCATGCGTCGTGTCAACTGAAGTGGCATTCCTGTTCAGTAGTGTTTGACAATTCATAATGGAAAGACTTAGCCCGGCACAGCGTCTACAAATTGTTCAACTTTATTACGAAAATGGGCGTTCTACGAGGAATGTGTATCGGGCGCTTAGAGCAACTTATGGTCCACATAATCGGCCTACCGAACGCACAATTCGCTCTACCATCAATAAGTTTAAGACCCAATTTTCATTATTGGATAATGCTCGACCGAATAGACCACATCCAGCACGTAGTGAAGAAAATATAGGGGCGGTAGCGGAGAGTGTACGCGAAGACCGTGAAGTGTCGATTCGTCGCCGTTCTCAACAGCTTGGCCTGTCATATTCAACAACTTGGCGTATTTTACGTAAGGATCTTTCTTTAAAAGCATACAAAATTCAACTAGTGCAACAACTGAAGCCAACTGACCTTCCGAATCGTTTCCGTTTTAGTCGTTGGGCTCTTGACAAGCTTGCAGAAGATCCACTGTTTTCGAGAAAAATTTTGTTCACCGATGAGGCCCATTTTTGGCTTAATGGGTTCGTGAATAAACAAAATGCCCGTATTTGGGGTGATGAACAACCTGAAGAGGTTCAAGAGCTGCCATTAAATCCAGAAAAAAGAACTGTTTGGTGTGGTTTATGGGCCGGTGGAATAATCAGTCCATATTTCTTCAAAACAGAGGCCGGCCGTGAATGGTGACCGTTATCGCGCCATGATAACAGACTATTTGATGCCAGAAATTGAAGCCCGTGGTCTCGACGAAATTTGGTTCCAACAAGATGGCGCCACTTGCCATACAGCCCGTGAAACCATGGCTTTACTGCGAGAGCAATTCGGCGAACAGATCATTTCACGCTTTGGACCAGTGAATTGGCCGGCTAGATCATGTGACATCACACCTCTTGACTTTTTCCTTTGGGGCTATGTAAAGTCCAAAGTCTACATGGATAAGCCAGCTACAATTGAGGCATTGGAGGCCAATATTACTCGAGTCATTGGCCAAATACCATTCGAAATACTCACACGCGTCATTGAAAATTAGAACTTCAGAATGGACGTTGTTAACCGTAGTCGCGGACAACATTGGAAAGAAATTATCTTTAAGAAAATAATTGTAAAGAATGGTTCTTTTATATGATAATAAAGATTATAAAATAAAATTGTTTTATTCATTTTTTTTTTATTTAAAAAAAGTACCTCTAAATGAATATATATATAAATGAATATATATATATATATATATATATATATATATATATATATATATATATATATATAAATATATATATATATATATATATATATATATATATATATATATATTTATATATATGTGTGTGTGTGTGTGTGTGTATATGTATATATATATATATATATATATATATATATATATATATATATATATGCATTTAAAAAAATTTATGATGGCGTATTCGAACTGACAGTTCAAAATATTTTATTGTCAACGTCAGCATGTGCGCCGTAATCAGAAGTTACGAGCATGCGTGAAAGAATAACATTCAAATGTAGACGATGCAGATAAGAAAATGGTCAAGTATGCTACAAAAAACCTCTCGATATGTAAATAAAAATAAACCTTTTTTGTAATGTACGGGTAGATTATTATATAATATTTATATATGTATCATAAAGTTGGAAAATAAAAAAAAGCGTTTTTCGTGATATAAAAACCCTAAAAGCTATAGAAAAGAAAAATTTCGGAGGGTAATTTTTTCTACGAATATAATAATGCCCGTTAGTGAGGGACATTAGTACAATAATATACATGCTATACCATAAGTACGTTTCCGCCAACTTAACCATTTATATTTCTAAAACTTATTCTATATTCAACTTAAGATTTTTTTAGGTTACTCTGTAGTCAGATCTTAATCTCTTTTATATTTTATTTCTGTTAAAATTTAAAATAATGGAAAATAACACTAAAATAGAAGTATATTACAATATAAACACAATCACCCTTGTAGTCTCCTACTTCATCCCTTTTACTCAAGATATATTTTACTATAAAAAATGTATTTATACCAGGAGAAATGCTCCTAATACTATTGAAACGATACAAAAACCGTCACCGCTTTTATCCTACCCTCATGTTAACAATGAAAATAAAGGAAAATAATGTAATGTTCCGGTTTTTTGACTAAAAGAACCCTGAAAAAGACCTACTACATGATAAATACGATGTCACTCTTCTAACTTCCCTTCTCCTTTTGGCCGCTTAAAATATATCCAATTATCTTGAAACTATACAAGATTCTCTAATCTTTTTTAACCCCTCTCCCCTACTCAAACTAATCCCCTCCTACCCCTTTGACTCCTTTTATGTATTACTATAAATATATATACATGATGTTTATTTATTATCTCAACAAAAAGCCAGGAAAATTTACCATATTACTATTAAAATCGTGCAAAATTTATCGACCCTTCACCCCTTCAGTTTCCCTTAAGCGATATCGCTCAAAAACTATAGGCTTCAGACCTTTATTAGTTATTATATAGGTACCAAGGTTGAAATTAAAATCCCGTTCTATTCGAGAGTTGCCGTGTCAACAGACCGACGGAAATGAGTGACTATGGTTTTTCGTGATCTAACAGCCCTAAAACGTGTAGAAGAGCAAGACTCTCGAAACCTGATTTTTTTACCAGTACGATACTTTCCCTTAGCAAGGGAAATAAAAAAAATGTTTTTCTTTATTATTAAACCCACTCCGGCTATTTCAGTCATTAAATAATCATGAAGGATTACAATAAAGTTATTTTATCGTCTTCAATTGTATTAAAGCCTTGGAATATTCTATAAATTTTCTATTTATGAAGTTCATATAGTACACAACATTTCCCTATAAATATCCGGATCGTTTTTAAATTTTTAACTTCTTAATCCCTTGAGTCTTTATCCACAGGGCTTAAATAGCTGGAGAGGGAGAGTCCAATCCCCCCTCAAGGACATTAGTAATAAGTAATTTAGTTCTAATTTTGTTTATGGGGTAGTCCAGTGTAATAGGTTAGTGTGGGTAATTATGTAGTTGTAGATTAATTTAGTGGTTATTATAGTAAATAAAAGTATATATGGGATAACCCTATAAATTAACTCATGGCTAAATGGGACTTTTCTCAAAGCCACAAAACAAACAAAATAAATAAATAAATAAATTTTTAACTTACAGTCAACTATATTTTTCAGTTTATTCATTTATACATAAAATATTCTTCTCTTTCGTATTTTTTGTCGCTAATTGGCGGCAAAATGAAAGAGAAATAATTATGTCTTTAAATATACTATGTTAATTAAAATTTCCTTAGGAAAAATAAATAAAAGACATACAAATTTTGCAATGGTATTCATTAAATAAAGTAGTTATACATGGTGTTTTTTTGAGTTAATAACTTTATTTTTCCTTAAACGTACCCAGTTTATTTGTTTCCAAAGAAAAATATTGCAAATTCAATTTTTTTGAGACTCATAAATAAGAATGCAATTACTAATGCTATAATTTCCGTAAAAAGGAATTGTGCGCCTAGTTAAAATAATATCTCATTTAAAATTTTAAAAGATCATGAAATTTTACAAAAGCCTCTACTTTATTTAATAAATTTAATATTTGAAAACGGTAGTTTTTATAAAATAAAAATAAAAACTGGAGTTTAATAGTTAACTGCAAGAAAACCAAATATTTGTTTAGAGGAGGACAATAGGGAAGCTTTACTCTAAATACCGGTGAGGTCATTGATGCTTGTGAAGAGTATATGTGTATATATATATATATATATATATATATATATATATATATATATATATATATATATATATATATATATATATATATATATATGTATATATGTATATATATATATATATATATATATATATATATATATATATATATATATATATATATATATATATATATCTCGGAACTAACATAAGTAAAGATGGTAGAACGGAAAAAAAAGAAGTAGGGAGAAGAATAAGTAAAGGAAAGGCAATCATAAGACACCTAAACTCTGTTCTATGGTCGAAGAACATAACATCACAGAGAAACCACCTCTTTTATATTGCAGTATTTAAGAGCATCGTATTATACGCTTGTGAATCTTAGCAATTAACGAAACGATTGGAACAGAAATTAATTGCACTTGAAATGTATTACTGGCGAAGATTGGCTAGAGTGTCAAGAAGGGGTAGAGTTAGAAATGAAAGAATAAGGGATGTAATGAAAGTAATTACCACGATTATTGAAAAAATTCAACAACGGCAACTTATATGGTACAGACACGTGGAAAAAAGTGGGTACCAAGCGAAAAGAGGAGAAAAAGGAAAACCAAGAACGACATGGTTTAGAGATGTTCAGAGGGCAATGTCAGAGAGAAATCTAAGACCCGGAGATTGGGGAGATCGAAGAGGATGGAAACTAGAAACCGGACGGTGAAGAACGCTGTAAAAAAACGAATTGATGATGATGAAAAAGGTAGTTATCCAGATATCTTAAAAAGGGATTTAATAGTACTTATTTTCATGGCTGGAGATAACTTAAATACAGAAAATTACAGGCTAATGGCAGTTACTAGTGTGATTCACAGACTTTTTGAAAAATGAATAAAATTGAGTTCGGACAATTTTGTAAATGAGAAAAGTATTTTGCGTAACTCCCAATATGGGTTTCGTACGGGAATAAGTACTAAGCATGCCATCGTGCATGTTACTGATTATATAAATAAAAATTTTAATTAGGGCTTTAAAACAATAGGCACTTTTGTTGACTTAGCTCGGGTATTTAATACTGTGATGCAACAAATACTTCTTCAGAAACTTTACAGTATTGTTGTAAGGGGGATTGCTTACAATTTATTTATATCATATTTAACAAATAGGACTCAAAGTGTGAATTAATGGTACATTAGGGTGGAAGAAATGGAGTTTGGTATTTCGCTTTATGTGGATGATTTGCGTGTGGTAATACCGGTTGTTTATAGTAATTGCGTATGATATATTAATCATACTGTTATCATGGCTAGGGATAAGTCCTGGCCGAAGTTGTCGAAAGGGCAGAAGAGTGTTTATCAAAGATGAAATTATATATGAATCAGAATCTTTCTACAATAAATGTAAATAAACCTTGTTACTTAGTGAATAAAAAAAGGCATTCCCGTGTGCCCGAAACTACGCGTACATGAATTTTCATGTTTATTAACTGCACTTCTGAGTAAAATGTATCGTCGAAGGACAATGTAAACTGCCTGGGAGTTTTTATTGACAAATATATTAGGTACGATATTCATGTAACTTACATAACCTCTAAAATTAAAAAAACAAATTCCAAATTTTACCAACTCAAATATTTTTTTTATAACCCTTTTAAAGATGATTTACCAAGCAATGGTGAAAGCAGTTTTAAGTTACAACTTAAATGTGTGAGGAAGTCCATGTTGCGAAATCCTTCGTTCACTGTTTGTTACTTATGAATAAAAATGAAATATATTCTACAGAAAATCTAATTAAGGAAAGTAATCTGCTAACTTTAAGACAACTGTATATATGCAAACTAATTTTAAATATAGGAACAGAGTTACGCAATCGGCCTACACCACTACTCAGAAGCACATAAGGTATGTAGGACCTAATTAAAACTCTCTCTAGAAATATCAGAGTAATTTCAAATTAACATCTATTACAGGGATGTCAAAGATACGGCCCGCGGGCCGCATCCGGCCCCCGGGACGTATCAATAAGGCCCGCGATCGCACTGTTGCTTCAAGAATAAATGATTTATCTCAAAATTTGGTTCTTCAACTGAAGGAGAAAATTAAGGAATTTACAAACTTTTCACAGGCTGTTGACGAGAGCACTGATACTGTTGATACAGCTCAACTTGCTGTTTTTATACGAGGTATTAACAGTAACTTTGAAATAACTGAAGAACTATTAAAGTGCGTTCCATTGACAGGTACTACAACAGCAAATGATATTTATTCTGCAATTGAGCATTTGATAGCAGAATATGAACTCGACTGGAATATACTTAGCAGCACAACTACGGATGGCGCTCCTGCCATTTCTGGCAAACATTCGGGCGTTGTAACTAAATTAAAACAGAAAACATCAGGGAATTTTGTGGGATTTCACTGTATAATTCATCCAAACATTTAAAAATGGACCATGTCATGCAACCTATAATTAAAATAGTAAATTTTATAAGGAGCAGAGGACTAAATCACCGACAGTTCAGGCAGTTTTTACAAGATTTGGATGAAAAGTTTTCTGATGTTCCTTACTTCACCGAAGTTCGTTGGCTCAGTCGAGGAGTAGTTTTAGAAAAATTTTTCGCATTACGTGACCCTATTCAAGCTTTCATGTTAGAAAAAGACAACCCAATTGATTATGACAATGACTGGTGGGTTGATTGTGCCTTTTTGGTCGATATGAATAAACACTTGACTGATCTGAATGTAAAGTTACAGGGTAAAAATCTGATTGTCACTCAAATGTATTCATGTATTCAAGCCTTTGAAACAAAGTTGAGGCTGTGGGAAAATCAGGTAAAAAATCAAACTTTGGATCATTTCCCTCATTTAAAATCATTTGGCACAGTGAACCAAAAAAAATTGGATCAATATTCTCAACTTCTGAAAAATTTGATCACGGAATTCAACAATCGTTTTGAAGACTTTCACAAAATGAATGAAATGGAATTCCCAATTTTCAACAATCCATTCAATTTTGAAGCTTCACAGGCACCAGTTCATTTGCAAATGGAGTTGATAGATCTTCAATCGGACAGTATTTTGAAAGAAAAATTTAAAGAAATTAACGCTCTTACATTTTATACACAATATTTCAAGAGTTTGGATAACTACCCGGAATTAAAAAAGCATGCAGCACGCATTCTCTGCATGTTTGGTAGCACCTATTTATGTGAGCAGATGTTTTCCGTCATGAAAATAAATAAGAACAAACATCGCACAAGACTTTCGAATGAACATCTCCAATCAATTCTTAAAATAACTACAACGAATATGATACCTGACATCAATGAGCTTGTCAAAAACAAGAGAAGTCAGGTATCTGGATCCTCGAGCTCATAATAATTACCCTCTTTTATAACTTTGATATAATTTTTAACAACCGTATATTATATACTATATAATTAAATAAATAAAATGTTATAATAATTCAGTACATTTTTTTTATTTGAATCTGGCCCGCCTACACATTCTAAATTTAATATATGGCCCTCTGCAAAATTGAGTTTGACACCTCTGATCTATTAGCTTTTAGAGTTACAATCTGGAGTAGCGAGAACTACAAACAGATAACTAATACTATTCCTTTTTAAATTTGTAATTAATGTGTGTTCATTGTTTTTTCCCTGATTTTGCAAAAAATGTTATTTACTAGGACTGCCTTTTAAATTTTTACAAACGACCACTAGATGGCGCTATTCAGATGTGACATTAGCATTGTTGTGAAGTTTGACATTTATTTTTAAAACAGTGGCAGCTCAGAAATTGGCTAGTAGTTTGTTTACAGGTGACCGTTTAAAAAACAGTTTTGTGAACAAATGGAAATTTCACGTGACGGTTTTGTTGGATGATTTTTTTACGATTTTAACAAAGGCCTAACACAACAACAATGCCTCAAATCGCTTCATTCAACTTTTAATAATGAATCACCATCAGAAAAGACTGTTTACAATTGATTTGCAGAATATCGTCATGGTCATGCTTTCGTCGGCGATGAATTTCAGGAAGGTCTACCAAAATCGGTTGTTGTTTCAAAAAACATCGATACATGTGACTTACCGTAAGATTGAAACATTAGTAGGCATATCGAAGACTGCAATACATTCGATTTTGCATGAACATTTAGCTGTAAAAAAGATCTGTGCCCAATGAATTCCGCATAATTTCACCAAAACTTAAAAACAAGCGACGAATATACTCGTACGAGCGTGAAACTACGCAGCAATCAAGATGAACCGAATCCAACAAAAGTGATTCATTCGCGAAGCACTTCCAAGAAAATGATCGCTTGTTCTTTGGTTATACTGAACATCTGGCAACCATTGCTTTAGAGGATCAAAGAACAGTTAATGCTGAATGATATACAACAATTTGTTTCGCAGAAGTCATCGATGAAATCAGGAAAAACAACTGAAAACATCGCATCATTCTTTATCATGAGAATGCCAGCTCTCACACAGCACATCAAATAGTTGATTATATGACGGAGAAAAATATCGAATTAATGTCTCATTACCTGTATTCACCTGATTTATCACCTAATGACTTCTTTTTGTTTCTGAATGTCACAAAAAAATGCATGGACAGCGATTTTCATTTCCAAGAAGCTGTTGAATATTTCTAAAACCGTGTTTTTCAGCTACCAACCTCAGAGTGGAAAAACTGTTTCTAGAATAAGTTCGAACGCATGCAAAATGTATAAATCTTAAAAGCGAATATTTTGAGAAACAATAAAATGATTCGTACCAATTTTTTTTTCTTTCATTGTCTTTGTAAAAACTTAAAAGGTAGCCCTTGTCTGCTGGTTGCGAATTTTTTTTTTTCTTTTGTGTAGAAGTTGTGATACAAATTTAAAGTTTGCTATACAAGCGTAGGCAAGTGTGTCTATTCATTCTGCACAAGAGTTGCATACACTGTTTTTTTACGGAAACAGAGCATAAAATTAAATAATAATAATAATACGCAGTATCGCACTACTTTATGCACAGAGTTTTTTTTATCGCGTATTTAGTAGTCTTACACACTTCATATATATTAATAGATCTGTAGAATTTACCTAAGAATAGGTTCCCTATCATGATACAGCAATTATTGTTATGTTCAGTTTTTAAAAGTTAATCCAATTTTCTTTTTATAAAAATTCCCAAAGTTATACATAACATTGACTGAAAATCTTTAACAGACTATAAATATATTATAAACTCTCAATTTGTTATTAAAATTAAAATTAGTTTTTAAAACTTTTTAAAACTTAATTTTCCACTTTTTAAAAAAATTTATGACATATTATGCTATACTTAACCCATATTACGTATTCTTAGTTAACTTTAGGGCTTACACTAAATTATTTTGGGCTTTATAAATATCTTATTTTGAAGCTAACTTTATGTATATGTATACGAAAGAGGGAAGATTAAGCTTTATGATTTCCCACGACGTTCCATTTAAAATAAAAATCATTGCCGGTTTTTTTAGGGTTTATTGCCAATACAACCGTATGTACCATTTAAAAATACCGGGAAGACCGGGAATCCAATCTATAACTTTGCAGATGACAGTAAGCTTGTCTCTTCATTCACCTTGAACGCTCGGACATCGGCTGCTCAGGCAGATATCCGCAGACAGCAGGAGGTAGTTCAACTTAACAAGGACTTGGAAGAAATTCTATCTTGGAGTGACATTAACCAGATGGAATTTAATGCTACAAAAACCCAGGCGGCAATTTTTTCTAAAAAAAGTTAACGTTGCTGAACCCGACATAATTATGTCGGGGCACTTCATTCCCCTAGCATCGTCGCTCAATTTGTTGGGCGTTAGTTTGGGAGCAAATATGTCCTGGCATGAACATGTTGCAGGCATAGCAAGGAGAGCTTCTCAAAAGTTGGGAATATTATTTCGAACCAGAAAGCTTTACACCCCACAACAACTGTTAATTCTTTACAAAGCTCAGATTCGACCAACTATGGAATACTGCTCCCACGTTTGGGGCTCCACTCCCAAACATACACTGCATTTGTTGGATTCTGTTCAGAGAAGAGCTGTCTGTCTGATTGGAGACCCGGAATTGACCGGCGGCCTTGATTCGCTGGAACATCGAAGAACGGTTGGCAATTTGAATCTAATATTCTACAAGTATTTTCATGGAAAGTGTTCGAAGGATGTAGCCCGCTTAATTCCTCCCAAAGCGGTGCATGTTAGAAATACACGTCGCGCTGGTGCTTCACATCCGTATGAGGTTCAGCTTGTTCCTCGGCGTACAACGCTTTTCAAGCAGTCTTTTATATGGAGCATCATCCCTTTGGAATAATTTGCCCAGCGCTGTGTTTCTCACCGAGTACAATTTACAGCGATTCAAGAACAACGTGAATCGCTTTTTCTGCACACATGCCGCTCCTAGAGCGCTTTAGGGACTTCCCTGCAGCACGTGTGGTAGAGCCATAAAAAAAAAATAAAAAAATAAAACCATTAGCAAATTGACCAAAAAATGAACAAATTCTCTAATACTGCTCATCGAAAGTGAACGAAGTCCATTGTTAGGGGATAGAAAGCTAACGCTACGGAACCTGACAAAATTATGTTGGGAGACTGAATTTCACTAGCATTGCTATTTTATCTGTTAATACAACTATTTTGTTAATCATCAAGACGTAAATGCGCGGAACAGAAGGAATATATGACAAGTTATCAAGACTGCACATTACTCATTGTTAAATCCTTTTTCCATTTTTTAATATTCTAAAAATTCTGCCACACATTAGATTCGGCTGCGTATTAAATTCGAGTGAATACGGTGCAGTTTGTTAGTTTTAGCAAAGACCTTCTGTCAATTAGAACTTATCTACAAAAATCGCATTCTGATATCTTATTTCAGTCACAAAATTAATTAGGATCAAGATAGGTATATAGTGAAACATCCAATATTTTAATATTGTGTGCAACCAAATTCATAGGAATTCTAGTATAGATTTCTGGCCAGTTTTAAGATTCAAATTCAATTCATATATCTTGAGTTATTTAAATCTTTGAATATCTCACCACTTATCCGTGGATTAAATTAATTAAAAAAAGTGGTGCGTACAATTGATTTTCAAACAAATGCAATAGTATATATATATATATATATATATATCGATACACAGTATCGAGTAGCAGCAGCAAGAATACTTGAAAATGCCAAATGAGATTTTGGCGAAACGTCGTGCAAATTCATTGTTAGACGAACTGATTGAAACCCGGAATTTTAATGTATTACATTCCGCCATTCCTGAAAATCTCTATTGTAACATATGTATATATATATATATATATATATATATATATATATATATATATATATATATATATATATATATATATATATATATATATATATATATATATATATATATGTATATATATATATATAGATATATTGGCTACCTCTCTCTCACTTAGGGTCCAATATTTGCACTTCCTTTTCTATCGGTTCCTTCCAGGTGTCGACCCCGCATTCTGGTTAATTGAGTTTTCTTGACTAAACCCCTTATCTCTGTCGGGCAGCTGTCTCCTGTCGTCCTTGTCATTTTTCCTAAATGACGGTGGCCATATGTGGTGGTCACGAGTGAAATAATTAACGATGTTCTCAACATCCAAGGTTCCCAATTACATCCATGTGTTAAATTTGTTTTTTAGAATTTTGTCTACAGTGTTTTAATGTGTATTTTATATATTTTATGGATTAACCAACTTTTATATGTAACAACTTTTGTATGTATAACCTACGGCCATTCAGGCTAACGAAATCTTTGCACTTCTCATGTAAGTTTTTTAACTTATTATGACTAATATCTTATTCTTGTTCTACACTAATTTTATTTATTATAACAACCTAATGATAACATCATTAATTTAAAGTTGTCCCAGACACGATCAGTGAATACGCTCTGTTCTTCTTTTCAGTTCCGCCCTGAAGAAGGTCCCAATCCAGGACCGAAATATTGGCGGCTTAATGAAAATTGTGTGATCTCTTATCACGCCCAAATTTGCCGAGTTCCCCAACTAAGATTGTATTTTTAGTAATTTTGGTAGATACGGCAACTTTTTGCTTTCTTTCTTTATTCTATATATATATATATATATATATATATATATATATATATATATATATATATACATATATATATATATATATATATATATATATATATATATATATATATATATATATATATATGGAACATTCTCTGTCAAATAGTTGCATTCAGATTGTAGGTCTTATCTTATATTTTTTCATCTCGTATGCGCATTTAAAAAAAACAATAATTGAAGTCAGTTAATGGGCTTAGGTGGTTAACCGAGCATATTATTTTTTTTTATTAATTAATAAATTTTGGTCAAGAAGTAATAAAAAAAATTTTTTAAGCTACATTTGTTTTATGACTTATACAATATATTATTTACACCCAAATCATTTAAACTATTTTAATTTTACAAAATCATAAAAAACAAGTTTCCTTGATTTTAAAGGTTTATTATTTTTTATCTAGTAAGGTTTCGTCTATTTCAAAGAATAAAAAAGGCCTAGAATTAACTTAAAATTATATAGGATTTTTTTCAGATTTTTTGGGACATTTTTTGTTTTTGTGGACGTCATCGTTCGTATATATATATATATATATATATATATATATATATATATATATATATATATATATATATATATATATATATATACAGTGACAGGCAGAAAGTGTGCGACATATGATATTCTTCTTTACCTATCTAAGTTTAGAAAAAAGTGATGGTGGATTCTGCAAACAGTTCCAACTGTCATTAGTCGTTTGGCGGGAAATTTGAATTTTCTATAGTGTAAAAGTCACTCTGTTAAAGCCTTGAAAACATATATTAGAGAAAACTGTTTGGAATTGCATCTTATTGTCGTGTGCAAAATTTTAGATCGATTGCACAAAAATAATGCAATTTTTAACCAATAAATTATTATCGCAAGGAGATTTTTATTTCTTAAATTTGAAATATATTGGTTAGATTAATAGAAAAATTTTAAAATTTATTTGTTGATTAAAGTGTAGCTCTTTCGTACGCTTGCTGTTACTATATCTACTATCTACCCCCTCCGATTCAACTCCGGCCATTCGCGACCCATCAGTGAAGCATACCTGCGCATCCTGAGTCTGATCTCCTATTCCTTCCATTGTTCACGGTTAGAGATCATAAGAAGTAAGGACTTGTATTATGCTTCAAACAATCTCCTGTTGTCATCGCCCTAAAGTATAGCAGTGGAAATTCCACCTCCGCTTTTTGTGTTTCATTCATTCGATAGAGTGCCCGCTGAAAATTTATGTTTGTGTAAAAGAAATTAAAGGTAACCATTTTATCTTTATGTTATAATCATGGGGTAAAGAGTCACGAGACTCTTGAAGAAAAAGCAATGTTTTTGCCAAAACTTCATTTTATGCTTCAACATAGTTTCCTTCAAAATCTTCCAACATTTGCATACCTTTCATATAGTATGATTTGTCACGCGCTCTAAAATAAGTCTCAGTTCCCCATTCGATTTTTTTTTCATTTAAACCAAATCTCTTTCCCTGGAGCTAACTTTTCCAATTAGGAAAAAGGGGACCAGGTCTGGTGTTAGCGGCTGAGGAAGCAATTTATAGACCAATTTCACCATGGATTTTATGGATTTGTGAGCTAGTGCATTATCTTGTCTATCTTATCCTACGCTAAATAATTGATTTTGCCATTAAAACGATCCAACACACCAACATAATAGCCTCTGGTGATTGTTTGCATCTCAAAAAATACTTGCCAAAACCTTTCCAGCTAATGTATGTGGTTTTAGACGCTTCGATCGGCGTTCATCCGTGTTCCAGCCACTCTGCGGACTGCTTGTTAGACTGAGGCGTATAGTGGTGGATCATCATGAGAGTGCGCTGTACCCATCGGGAACCTAGTTTTTTCGTATGCATTCATGCAAAATATGCCTCACGCGTGCTGTTGATATTTTCACGATGTCAGCTATCTCCCTCACTTTCACTTTGCGATCATCCAAACCAATATGGTGGATTTTTTTGTGCTTTTTGGAGTAGGTACCTCATTTGGACGTCCAGAGCGTGGTCCATTATCAGTGCTTGTACGACCGCATCTAAGTTCACTAAATCACCAACCTCTAGTTGCTTTCGATGGTGCAGATGTGCCATAACACTTTTCAAGCCACTCTTGGGTCCTAGCTGTATTTTTCTTATCAAAAATAATGTTTAATCGACACACGAAATTCTTTTTGTTCCATCGTTTTGCAAAAATCAAAAGTAGCGTCACTCAAACAGCTGTAAATCGCAAACTAATAGATAAAATATCTTAGAAATTGTTCACGAATCTTCTGAGAGGTAATACTAATTGAAAATCATATGGTTTTTTTGTTTGTGTTGCCATCTCTCGGAAAGTCTTACTAATATAAAATGTTTCAATTTATGCGTATTTAACAAAGGTCATTTTTCTCTTGTGTATGACCAATAACCCCTTATTATTGATATAGGCAGTGAATTAGATGACCACAAGAAAAAAGTGTTCGATATCACGATATACGACATCTGTGTATGATGCTGATAGGCTCTATTCGAACTCATATATCTTCTTTAACCGAAAACAAAATAAGGATAGACTAGCAGATATTGATGTCGTAAATCAAAGCCGATCCGCAGTGCATTAAGGCAAAGTTTTTGCTGATATATTTTTGATACATGTGCCGTAAACACCGATCTAGATGTAAATAACGCACCGGTTACAAAGAGCTTATTGTGTACAAGGAATGTTTTTGTGATGGAACTGTGTTTGATCGTGCGAAAATAAATGATCTTTGTTAAACTCTGCTTTACTTTAAAATCGTTTGCAAAGACGTACCATTGGGCGGGAAAACAAATAATCATAATGTGTACCCAAAAGGTCTAAAGCATGTATATGTTTAATAAAAGCTTTGACTATACCTGTGGAATGGAAAACCGCCATAGTTGTTCCTGTTTTTAAAAGTAGAGACCCATACCAAATGACAAATTATAGAGCAATATCCTTTTTAAGTAACTTTTCAAAATTATGGGAAAAATGTTTAAAGACACGTCTGGTTGATTCTCTCGATTCACAGAATGTCATTTTTAATGAACAATTTGGTTTTAGACGAAACAGAAGTACGGATGATGCGATATTCTTTTGGTTTCTTGAAATTATATCAAAAATGCAACAAAATAAAAAATGTCTTACAGTCTGTATGGACTTTGCAAAAACCTTTGAGACAGTTTCACATTCCCTGATGCTAAGAAAATTGGAAAGCGTTGGGGTAAGAGGCCATGTGCTAGAACTCTTTAAGTTATATTTAGCAAATCGAACACAAAAAGTACCATGTAATGAGACATTAAGTACTGCAATGAGTGTCAGTTCTGGAGTTCCTCAAAGGATAGTCTTGGGACCTATTCTATTTTTGATTTATATAAATGAATTAAGAACCATAATAAAGAATGGGTCAAATATTTGCTATGCCGATGATACTGCAGTGCTATTTACGGACGATACTTGGGAGGGCGCATACTTGAAGGCAGAACAGGGTCTTAATGTTATATATAACTGGATATGTGATAATAAAATTAGTCTAAATATATTAGAAACAAAATTTTTAACATTTTCTTTGACAGCTGCCGATCAACCAAAAAAAATGACAATAAAATTCACGACTCATCATGTAAATTACTAAATAATAATTGCACCTGTCCACATATTCAGAAAACTAATAAAATTAAATATTCAGGCCTATATATTGATCAACATCTTCGTTGGAATGAACATGCTATCGAAACCTCAAAAAAACTCAGAAAACTCTATTATAAATTTTATCAACTACGGAATGTCTTATCTGAAAAAACAATAAAAAATAGTATACAACTCACTAGCCGAGTCAATTTTAAGGTATTGTGTAGTAGTTTGGGGAGGTCTTAACGCTAATGCAGTGCAGGTTTTAAGAGTATACCAAAACAAAATTCTCAAAATCATTTTAAACAAAAACAATCAATATCCTACAGTTGACCTTATTCTCAACTTGATTTCTTAAATTTTAGAGGACTATTTGTAAGTACAAGCCTTTTTTTCTATAAAGAAATGAAACACACCTTTGGACAACTAGACCATCACTACAACACCCGCTCTAAAATAAATTATAATTTACAGTCAAACTTTTTCAACAAATCACACTTGCAAAAAAACATACTGTTTTTACTTCCCAAAAACTGAAAAAGTGATTACAATGGGCGGTTAAATTTCGAAATAAAAAATTTTATCATTCACAACTATGACAGTTTTAAAAAGTTAATGAAACCGTAGAAAAGGAAAAAATTACATACATGTGCATATTGCGTAGACAAATTAACATTATTTACTAAAACTCAACCTATTTTCTATTCTTATATATATACACACATATTATATTCTAATTTTCGATTTCTTTTGCTTCACCAGGCTGCAACCCTGGTCCATGGGTTTTCGTGGTTGCTCCGTCTTTTGGTTTCCGCTCATGTGCTCCTTCTTATATAATAGAATACTTCTTATAATCGAATGTGTTCTTTTCACTTGTAAAATATGTATTAAAGCGAATATTTAATTTCTGGAACATAGGTTTACTGCCATACAGGTCAAGGAATGAAAGACTTCGAATACAGGCCAATGAATGGTCTAGTAAAATTTTTTACTCCGCAGTAGACAATAAGGATATGATGTGTAAACACCTGAATTATATTAACTTTATGTATTGTAAGGTAATGTAAAAACCTTATTGAAATAAATACTGTATTGTATTGTATTATATATACATACTTTTCGGACTGCTACATGAGCCGTAATGTTTTTTTGTATAAAATGAGATATGTAGTCGAAACTTTGCTGTTGATTCTAATAAAGATGGTGGACCACTCATCATTTCCTATCTTTATCTAGTTTTTTTACCAATAATAGAAGACCTAGTATTAAACAGTTTGTGTGCGATTTAAAAACCTAAAACTCTGTAGGGAAACAGGCTCCTACAATTTAACAGAAATGCTGGTGGTAAACTTTCAGATTTATCGGCTACAAGAATCTTGAAAAGGAGGTATGACACGATATATTTGAAGTAACTCCTGTAATGCCTACCCGTTTAATCTCTTGGATGTTTGATTATAAATAATATTACTCAGAGGTTTTACATCTTAACAAAAATCTAGAAGAAATTCTGTCTTGAGGTGAGAGTAACTAAGTGAAATTTAACACTACGCGGCTTTGCTTCCATGGTATAGTTCCGACTTACCCGGCCATAGTGTCAGGTTCGATATCCGGCAGTTTTGTATACTTACTTATTTCAGTACATTTGGCTAGGCCACATACTACGTCATGTTGCCATACCAAACATCACTGAAAAGACACTTTGTAGGTGAAAATTACTCGGACCAGGCAAGAGTAACAATATAAACAGCGTATTAAAGGAGGGTTTATATTTGAAGTGATACTTGGACCTTCTAAGGGCAGAACCCCGACGATGTGTTAATAGCTGAGGTTCCACTTGAAGCAGAAAGCTGACCAGGGAGACAGTCTCCTTGTCCCTTTCGATCGGGATACATCCTGTAGTTGGATTGGAAAGTTTGAATGCGTCGCCAACAAAACATACTTCGCCGCAGTGCCACGAAAACAATATAAGGTAGCTGAGGTTGAGTCAAGATCCATCGGGTTCCTGGCGAGCGACACGTACAGAACAAGATCGTACAAATAGTGGATTTAATAGTACCATCTGTCAATCACGCACTTCGGATCCCTACTATAGATCCCGTTTAGTTGACATTATCTAGACGTTAATAAGATTGATAAAAATAATTCATCTGGTCTACGTGCTTAGCTATAATCTTCCTCCCCCCAAACTAGTACTACTGCCATAAAATACTCAAAAATTGTTTGTGATCAGTTGAATATTAGAAAAGATATTAAGTCCAAGTTAGGGTTCAAATAACTTTAGTATACTCTGTATATACAGCAAACATACGCTTATAGATCCATTCCATCCAATATTCTTATATTGACTCTCCGCCAAGCCCCATAAACATACATAATTTACTTGATGCAACAGTAAATTGTGTTTATGAAGTAGAAGGATAAAATATCTACCCACCTAAAGTTATAATAAAATCGTAAAATTAAAGTATTATCCCGGCATATATCCAGGCTGAATATCCTTTGAAAACTCCCTTTTCTCTAAGTCGAGTTTGCAGAGCTCTTAACCTGACCTGGGATCTGTTTGCCTTCCCTGCGATCTGTCACCGGTGTTGCCCCGCTGTGCTAAGGCGGGCTGCTTTAAGCTGTTTGGCCAGTTAAGGTATATGTTTGCCGTTCTGATAGTCCTTGCTTGTGTGCTTATCGAACGCTGGAAATACGATGCCTTATTGATAATCCTCTATTTTTTTTTTGTATAAAAGCTTCGAAGAACATGATCTTAGTCTCCTAAATAGCCTTTACTACAACTTCGTAAAGACATTTAGATAACCTCGGTTTCGCAAAAAAAAAACATATTAAGGATCCGATGTGGTTCTAAATGCCATAGCACAGAAAATATAGCTATCGCCATAGAAAGACAAACAGATAGACCAAAACGTCGTAGTAAAACGAAGCCGGCTGTCTACCCTCGGATCGTGAAATGTGCCTCGTTGAGTTTTTCACCGATACCTCGCATGTTTTCCCTTTTTATTGTTAGATATAATATGCGCAGCATCTCTGAGAAGCTCGACGATGCACAATTTAAAAATCCGGCGATTCAGCTTGGTTTTGCACAGAGATGTGCCGGATCGTTAAAAATATAAATCCGCGGATACGGATACGAATACGGATCATTGATGTCTAGATCCGCGAATACGAATACGGATACGGACCTCAACTTTCTTATTCTGTCGGTGTCGGTGCGCGTGACCTTGAAACGACAGTTGACGCTTTGCGTTGGTGATAGAACATGTTTCGACTTGTTTTGTTTATAGTTTAGTGTTGGTTTAGTATGACATGGGGCAGCATAGATTACGTTTGCGTGTTTAGTTAAAAGATTTAATTATTTAAGTAAAAAAATGTCTACAAAGAAGTTTAGTAGTGTTATATGGAGATATTTTACGATAATAAATGATGAATGTGCCAAGTGTAAAATTTGTGACGGAAAGTATTCCCGTAAGAGTAAAGGCACAACTTCTTTGAAAAATCATCTACAGAGAAAGCATTCTCAAGAATATGATTTATTCTTAAAAGAAGACTCCGCTAAGAAGAGTACCGAGACAATTTCATAGCCGGGAACATCCTTACAAACGGTAAAAAGAGAATTTAGACAAAGTTATTTTACAGAATACATAGAGAAAGCCAAAATATGGAATAATACAAACCCCAAATCAATAAAAATTGACTATTTAATTGCTGCAATATCTGATTTACCTTTTCAACACGTAGAATTAGGGTTCCGACGATTGATGAACCATGTTGTTCCAAATTATGTTTTAAAAGGCAGAAAATATTTTATGGATCTTGTTTGCAGCGAACTTTACGATAAAGTGTCATCAAAAATAAAGAACATGTTGCAAGATGTTGAGAAAGTTTCCGTCACATCAGATATCTGGTCAGATTCTTCATCAGGAGTTTCATTGTTATCCTTAACATGTCATGGTATTACCAAAAATTTTATACGAAAAAATATCGTTTTTAAAGTGGAGGTTCTTAAAGAACGTCACACGGTAGATTATATATCGGAAACATTTCAAAGTATGCTAGAAGAATGGGGAATTCCGAAACAAAATGTGCATTGCATGGTAATAGATGGGGGATCCAATATGAAGCGTGCCTGTACTTTATCTGAAATAAATAATATCGACTGTACAGCACATCGTTGCATCTGGTGGTCAAAGAAGCTATTAAAAAAGTTGATACAATCTCCATATTACTTACAAAATGTAGGAAAATTGCAGGACATTTCAACCATTCTACAATGGCAAAGCAAGAATTAGAAAAAATACAAGTTCGACTCAATCAAAAAGTTTTAAAAATTTTGCAAGACTCGCTGGAATTCCAGCTATTATATGTTGAAAAGACTTGATTGCATCAAGGATTCGCTGTCGCTTTATTCTTCTAATAATAAAATAGAGCAGCTTGATGCCGAAGAATGGATTTTAGTTCAGGAATTGGTAAGAGTGCTGAAGCTTCTGGAGGATACCAGAAAAAAATTGAGCTCACAGAACGTATGTATATCCGACGTTATTCCTCTAGTACGAGCATTAAACAAAGTATATGACGAGATTCAAATTTCTGCTAATAGTGGGGGAAAATCTCAACATCAGTACATCCACCGTTCCTGATTTTGTGTCTTCTTTGAAGAATGAATTAGATTATCGTTTTTCTGAAATTGACAAAAACGTATTGTTTCAACTATCTACATTTTTAGACCCACGGTACAAAGGTAAATTCTTCAGTGACTTTCTCATCAAAGAAATAAAACAGAAATTACTTACAGCTTTAGAAACTGAAGTAAATCTCACAACAACTACAATTAGTACAGAGCCTGTACTGTATTGTACTACAGACAAACTAGTCCACGTGTTTGCTTTTTCTAGCAATAGGTATATTTTCTGTGACCATAGCTAAATTATTCAGAATTAAAAGAATATTTTTATTAAGAAGTCAGTTTTGTTATTTTTTGGTTCACTACAAAAACTAAATAAATAAACGGAGTAATATGTCGAAAATGTAGAGAACCTCAAGAAAACTGGTTAAATGAGAAATGCCGGAAAATAGGGGAGCTGCAAGAAAAACACGACACATTCAAGCTATGTTAGAAGGTGAAAGAATTGGCAGTAAAAAACAAGAGAAACTAGGAAGTAATTTTGAGAAATGGAAGTGACGAAATTGTATTAGATACTACGGACAAAATAAAGACATGGGATTAATACATAGAACAACTTTTCAGTGGACATAGATCAGAAAACTTACTACTAAACTAAACTAATGAGATAGGACCAGAAATAACAAAAAAAGAAGTTATTCATGCTATAATACAACTACAGAATGATGAAAACGCAGTTGGTCCAGATGAGATAAAGGGAGAAATCTAATATTTTCAAATGAAAGTCCATTTATTGATCGACTCTTATTTAACAAAACATAGGAAGCTGGACAAATCCCTCTTGACTAGCTGAGGTCGACTTTCATCCCAATACCAAGTCAAATTCAACACGATTTGTTACTCATTTTACGCGAAATATGTAAAATACCTTGTCTTCTGACCGAAAATTTTTCTGTTTAACTTTACCTTCCTACGAAATTTTTGGGTGAAAAGTCTACATATCACATGTGTTATTTTCGTACGCGTTATAAAATTTAATTTATCTCGTATGTTCATTTTTGTGAAATATTGGTTCTGAATTAATTAAATCAATTCTAGACCGGTACTTTTGAAAATCCATATTTCCTATAAATTCATTTCGCAAAGTCTGTTTAATTTCGTTTAAAACAACTAAAATGCCAGTCCATTAAAAGAGCAACACAACGAAAAGTTTTATTTTAAAAGAGGTTTCCGAGTTGAAATCGACGATTTTGCATATGGAACTAGTGAATCGTGCAAATTTCGTTGCCGACTGAATATCCGCAATCACTCTTGCGTACGCTTGGCAATGTGCTATTTCAGCAAACACCTACTTTTTATAAAATAGTTTCAAAACGGTTCGAATTTAATTTTAAAATCAGATTGGCTTCATTATTAGAAATAGGGTCGTTATTTGTATGTGGGTAAATAAAAACTCAACAGTTGGGGTTTCTGAATATGTTCAGCATACAAATTATTGGATTTTATACCTGCGAGTTGCTTTTAATTTTTGCTGTGTCGGTACAGGGTGTCTCGTAAGTTTTCTCGTCTCCTTTGATTTGATGCGCGAACGCAACGAGTAAAAGAGGCAGAGTCTAAGGTAAAACGTAACTGCTGTCCATGAAATTTAGCTGTTACGGAGTGTTTTATCACGTATACAGCTATAATTATCGCGTTCGGTACCATTTATACGATGTGAATAAAGCCCCGAATGCTTAGCTGATGAAAAAATGAGTGCAGAAAATTGAGTAAGCCTCCGGTAGGGCGATCAAGACTATGAAAAATCGAGGCAAACGTGGAGTATGTGCAAATGTCAGTTCGTGAGAATCTCGACCTTTCAATATGGAAACGATCAAGTGCCCTCAGTATGCCCAGTAGGTCGTTACAATGCATTCTTCATAAGAATTTATGTCCCCTATAAGACACAGCTGTCAAAAAAAAAACTGACACTGATGCTAAAACCTAGTTTTAGTAGGATGAGGGGATACCACTGACTTCAAATACATCCTTGTCAGTCATTCGAGAAAGAAAAAAAAGCTCTTTTGAATGTTATGAATAATGTCTTGGGGGCAACGGACTCGGGTGAGCTTACAGCTTTGATCCTTCTCGATTATTCAATAGCCTTTGGCAGGTTAAATCATTAATTGTTCTTTGCAATTCGTCAATTTCTTGGCTTCGAGACAAAGGTTCGTCAGTTTCTGGAGAACTATCTCTCTGGACGAATCCAATCTGTTAAAATCGAATTTAATTTTTAAATCAGATTGGCTTCATTATTAGAAATAGGGTCGTTATTTTTATGTGGGTAAATAAAAACTCAACAGTTGGGGTTTCTGAATATGTTCAGCATACAAATTATTGGATTTTATACCTGCGAGTTGCTTTTAATTTGTGCTGTGTCGGTACAGGGTGTCTCGTAAGTTTTTTCGTCTCCTTTGATTTGGTGCGCGAACGCAACGAGTAAAAGGGGCAGAGTCTGAGGTAACGTAACTGCGGTCCGTGAAAATTTAGCTCTTACGGAGTGTTTTATCACGTATACAGTTCTAATTATGGCGTTCGGTACCATTTATACGGTGTAAATAAAGCCTCGAATGCTTAGCTGATGAAAAATGAGTGCAAAAAATTGAGTAAGCCTCCGGTAGGGCGACTATCAAAAATCGATGCAAACGTGGAATATGTCCAAGTGTCAGTTCGTGAGAATCTCGACCTTTCAATATGGAAACGATCAAGTGCCCTCAGTTTGCCCAGTAGGTCGTTACAATGCATTCTTCATAAGAATTTATGTCTGTCCCTTATAAGACAGCTGTTAAAAGAACTGACACTGATGCTAAAACCTAGTTTCAGTAGGATGAGGGGATACCAGTCATTCGAGAAAGACAAAAAAGCTCTTTTGAATGCTATGAATGATGTCTTGGGGGCAACGGACAACAGTTTTGATCCTTCTTGATTATTCAAGAGCCTTTGGCAGGTTAAATCATTAATTGTTCTTTGCAATTCTTCAATTTCTTTTCTTCGAGACAAAGGTTCACCAGTTTCTGGAGAACTATCTTTCTGGACGAATCCAATCTGTTAAGATTAATACACTGTCTAGCCCACTAGGCGTCACATGTGGCCTGCATCAAGAATCCATTCTTGGTCCACTTTTTTTATTCTGTATATTTCGCAATTAGTTAACAGTCTTAGGCACGCTACTGTGCATTTATATGCCGGTGGTACTCAGCTCTACTTATCATTTAAACGTAAATAAATTGCCGAGATAAATTGAGCACTGTTTGGAATTAAACCCTAAAAAGTGTGACCGTACACATATTAGAAACCAATATCGAGATTTACTTCATATTAGCCTAAACAATGAAATTCTAGGCTATTCAGCTGTTGCTAAAAATCTCGAATAATGACTTAACATTGACCTGAGGAGCCCTGAACACATTAACAATTGTGAAAGAAAAGCATATGCTAATTTAAAATTAATTTTTAACCGAGGGATGGGAACCTCAGGAAACCTTTATGCGACAGCACCACGCTTCCCTATTCCAGAAACTGTTGTGTGCATGAGAGGAGATTCCACAGTCTATTATTATGATCACAATAATGACATTATTATTAAATTTTCCAGAATAAACTGATTTCCGAAACAAGTATTGGCATAAATTGATCTCCACCAAATAGCTCTAATTTGGTACCAATGAAAGATTTCTTATGGTGATATATAGTACTTTAAAGTTACAATTTTTCATAATGCACCTATTAAGGTATTACCAATAGATTTGTGACTTTGTGTATTTTATGGTTTACTGTATATGGCGAAGTCGAAAAAAATTCCAATATTTAAGCAATGGTATCCACATTATCTTGAATAAAAAAAAAATAAAATTAAAATATATAGTGATGATACTTCCCTTACGTATACGCAATTCTAAAACAAGGATCGAATCCACTTACACTAATCCAAGGATTACAATTCGATATTTAAAATGATACCATAATGTCATATTAATAAAAAAAAAGTTAAGCATAGGAAGAGCTGTATTAAAATCGCAAATATTAAAAAAAAAACATACTTTTCAACTCTGAATACGACATATAACATGATATGTTGGAAGCAACACCTCTAACCTCTTCTCCAAACCATTTAACCCCCTATGTATTTGACTATAAATAAATTGTGCTCATTTGAAGCCACATAAAATTTATCTTCTTCGCACTCGTTTCACCACCTTCGCATGAAGCAACTTGTTTCAAAAATTACAGGTTCCACCTGTACTTTAAATGTTATATGTATTTTTAACCAAAAATGGGAAAACCTAGCTGAATGATGTACTACTCTTGAAAGACAACTACCACGAGCCGTTTTGCTCGATACTGTTATTTGAAGCAACCGTCGAATGAATTGTTTAGTCCTGATTGTACTGTTAGAATGAGAGTAATGTCTTATATTTCCAGACACACATTTACACCAGATGGGAATTTTTTATTTCTTACTAACTATTATTTAATCTAAACTATTAGCTGTTCTTTATGTAGTTATTCACTACAAATGGAGAGAGTATTCCTTAAAGAACATATTTTCAATGTTGTATCTGATTAAGATTAGATCTCTACGTTTGTATCTCAATAATGATACTACTCGGTATATATCACCACTACTCCAAACACTTTATTTTTGCACTCGACGCGCGATATGTCAGCTTCATCAGGAGCGATAATTGATTAAATGGTGAAGCCTACATGGTTAACGAAACGGGCGTCGAGTGCAAAAATAAAGTGTTTGATGTAGTGGTGATATAAACTGAGTGCCAAAGACTCCAAATTCCCAGTATACTCAATAAGGGTGCTAAATTTTTTAATTTTTATTTTCAAACGTATATTTTGAACATTTAAAAGAAGACATAGTTAAACGCCATATATTACTGAAATACAGTTTTAAATAAGTTTGTGTGTGTGTTTATGTAGAATGCTATGTTAATAAAAAACTTCATCGTTGTATCTGGTTTATTTTAATTTTCTTCTTCCTTTATTAGGCATAGCAAAACGCAATTTACACATTTTAAATCTAAAATATTCCTGTACATTATATACATATGAAATATATTACATATTTTTAATGTACATTCCGTATATCTATGTAATTTTGTTTACATAATTTTATGAAATTTCATATAAAAGTTTGGAATGTTACAGAAATTGAGCATAATTAGGTGAATAATTATGGTTATAGATGGACCCAAAATTTTTCTCTTAATTCCTTTTACAGTATATTATTTATTATCATATACATATAGGTTTTCAAGCCGTTTTATTGGGCGTAAGTTTGATTACAGGTTTTTATTATTCTAATTGCCATTATCAAACCTTTCGATTTGACAGCGGAATTTATTACGGTAATTTTAAGCCTGTGGAGAAAAGTTAGAGCAATTCGTTTGCGGTGGGCATTTATTTAACTAATGTGCGGTATTTCGGCTCGCAACTCCAATAAACACTTTCTACTTAATTAAACAGATGGTTTAATTTTTACTCATGTTACTGAATACGATTTGTTTTACCATCTTTTTATTACTAAAACAAAAACAATTAAATATAAAAGATTAATAACCGCTCAAGCACAATTAGTGTTCCGTACGATGATTGCTTTTAAAATAAGTATAAAATGATCAGTGATTTCACAAAACACATCCCAAATGAGTTTTCAACAACGTTTTTCCGATCTTTACTGAAAACTGATAACCTTGAAATTTTTGTTTTTTTTTATATATACCAGATAAATTATTAAAGGTAATGCACTCGTGATAATTTTCGTTCCCTATGGAGGATATTCCAAAATTTTTTGATTAGTATTTTTGGAGGGTAAACAGCGATTTTTCGCACTTTTTTAAAAATAATACAAAGAGAAGTGTGCGCAAATATTACATTATATATATTTTGGAACTCGTCTTTTTACAAATTTTCATATGACACCCCACTGGTAAATTTTTTTTTTTCACTTCTGATTTCACTCACCAAAACTAACCTCTTAAGTCAAAATTTAACTTTCAAAAATATACGGCTTTGATGAGGCCATCATTTCCTATATTAGTACCAAATTTCAACTTACTATGTTAAAGAGTTTCGGAGAAAATCGGGTATTACAGACAGACGGACGGACACCGAAGTGATCTTATAAGTGTTCCGTACGGAACACTAAAAATTAAATATAACATACAGTGTATTTTTTTAGGTTATATTACTTTTTTTATGGGTCTAGCACACATGCTGCAGGGAAGTCCCTAAAGCGTTACAGGAGCGACATATGTGGAAAAAAGCGATTCACGTTGTTCTTGGATCGCTGTAAATTGTACTCGGCGGGAAACACAGTCCTGGGCAAATTATTCTGCCTGAAAAGCGTTGTACGAGGAGTAACAAGCTGAACCTCATACGGATGTGAAGTATTAGCGCGACGTGTACTTCTAACATGCACCGCTCTGGGAGGAATTAAGCGGGCTACATCCTTCGAACACTTTCCATGAAAATACTTGTAGAATAGGTTTAACTCGCCAACCATTCTTCGATGTTCCAGCGAATCAAGGCCGCTGGTAAGTTCCGGGTCTCCAATCAGACGAACAGCTCTTCTTTGAATAGAATTCAACAAATGCAGTGTATGTTTGGGAGCGGAGCCCCAAACATGGGAGCAATATTCCTTAGTTGGTCGAATTTGAGCTTTGTAAAGAATTAACAGTTGTTGTGAAGTGTAAAGCTTTCTGGTTCGAAATAATATTCCTTAACTTTTGAGAAGCTCTCCTTGCTATGCCTGCAACATGTTCATGCCAGGACATATTTGCTTCTAAATTAACGGCCAACAAATTAAGTGACGATGTTAGAGGAATGGACTGCCCCAACATAACTATGTCGGGTTCAGCAACGTTAACTTTTTTAGGAAATACTGCCGCCTGGGTTTTTGTAGCGTTAAATTCCACTTGGTTAGTGTCACCCCAATATAGAATTTCTTCCAGGTCTTTCTTAAGTTGAATGACTTTCTGGTGTAGTAGCCGATGTCCGAGCGTTCAAAGCGAATGAAGAAATAAGCGTACTGTCATCTGCAAAGCGGTAGATTGGATTCCTGGTCTTTTCCAGCAGATGATTAATGTAAATAAAAAGAGAGAATAAGTCTCTTCGCCATTTAAAAGTTGAACAAAAGAGGCGATATGCACATTTAAATTTTTCAATTTTAAGTCCGGCCCTGTAAAGTATTATCAGCACTTTTGAACTTTAAAATTGATGTTACTGTAAGAAGCAGTTTTTTTACTTTTCTTTCGTCTTTACGTCGGTGTAAGCCAAGCGACAAAATGAAGATGATGCGATAATAGGAAAAGATATAATAATGCTGTAAAGTCGTAAAGTGTTTTGGATTTATCCGTATTTTATCAACAGAGTACCGTGCCGAGGTGCTAAGGATATACGATAACTAGACGAGATTAATTAGAATATAATTTTGGGTGAATTTTTCTGCCCTGTCCCATTCGAAATTTCGAACCACGTCGCCTGGTCTCAGGTTCCGTTCAGACATAGCTTTTTAAATTCCTCCTGAGCATGTGTCTTTTAACCTGTCTATCTTTTTTTCGTCAGGGTCCAGCTAATTATTTGCTTGGACATATGATCGTGGTCTATTCTCTGTTCATAACCATTGCTGCAATAATGTTTTATTTGAACCAAATGTCTTATATTATGGGGATATCCACATTCGTTATTTCTCTAATTCTTTCTCAGCTAATGGATAAAAGTCCATCTTCAGGGCATGTAGTTTTTTTGCATACATTTATTTCGTAGTCAAGTTTTACATCCCTATAGGACTACCCTTTTAATGATAGAATTGTCAGGCACATTGTGTTTTCTTTCAAAATAAGTTTTTACCAAAGAAGTCAATTCAGGGCCCCAATTATTTTCCTGCCTTTCTGTGTTATTTCTAGTATCTCCCTTTGGGCGACTGTTGTGTGTGATTTTTGCTCGTAGGTAGCTATATCCTGTGCATGCTGTTATTTTTAGTGTTCCATACGGAACACTTATTAGATCATTTCTATGTCTGTCCGTCTTTCTGTCTGTCTGTCCGTCTGTCTGTCTGTCACACCCGATTTTCTCCGAAACTATGTGACATAGAAAATTGAAATGTAGCACTAATATAGAAATTGATGGCCTCATCAGAGCCGTGTAGGTTTGAAAGTTAAATTTTGACTTAAGGGGTTAGTTTTGGGGGGTGAAATCGGAAGTGAAAATTTTTTTTTTGCCAGTTCATCGAGTGGCATATTAAATAAAACCTTGTAAAATACACAAAAATATATATAATGTAATATTTACGCACACTTTTCTTTGTATTATTTTTAAAGAATTGCGAGAATCGCTGCCTTTATCTCGAAAAGTACTGATCATAAATTTTGAAAAAATTCTGGAATATTCTCCACAGGGTGTAGATTGAACGAAAAGTATTATAAATGCATTACATTTAATAATTTATCTGGTATATAAAAAAAAACCGAAAATTTCAAGGTCATCAGTTTTCAGTAAAGATCGGAAAAAAACTTTGTTGAAAACTCATTTGGGGTGTGTTTTGTGAAGTCACTGATCATTTTATATCTTCATAACAAAAAATTGTATTTTTTGTTATGGAGGTATAATTACGCAAGTCCGACTTTATTTTTACTTCGTTTAATTCCAGTTATTCTCTACTTACACACATTTATTTTGTTTTATGCATAATTACAGTTATTCTTTATTTTATTTATATCCTTAATATTAATAAAGTAGACATCATGATTCGTTATATACGATATTTTGTTACAGCTCGTCCTAACGGTTCGGACAACGATTCCGATGCTACCAATGACAGTGACTCCGATGAAGATGATAATCGTTCACAGAAATCTTCCTCCTCGAATGTTGCAGTGCGAACTCAAAAACGTCCTAAGAAAAAAGTATTAACTAAAGGCAAAAAATCTTCAGGCAAGAAAAGACCAACTACACACGTACCTGCTTCCCAAGCTCGCATTGCTGAGATGTTAATTAAAATTGTTGATTTGGGTAAGTACATTTTTGAAATTATCCCTTTCTCTACCTTGCTATCAAATAATATAAAGCAATATTATAGCAAGACCACTATTTAACAGAGAATAAGTCAGGCTTTGGTACACCGGACTATCTTCAAGTTTTAAGAACTCTAATAAAAAAGTCAAACGAATATAACTTCAAGATTTGGGTGGCATTTATGGATTATAAGAAAGCGCTGGATTCCCTTAAAATCTGGGCAACATTAAATAGTTTATGTAAGTGTAGAATTGACATCAGATATTCGCAGATTATTTAAAATACATATAAAAATGCAACATTTCAGATTGTATTGAAAGAAAGCACCAGCAAGATGGAAATGAAAAAAGGTGTACGTCGAGGAGACACCATCTCGCCGAAATTGTTCACGTTAGCACTAGAAGATCTGTTCGAACGACAAGAAAGGGTATAAATATAGGAGGAGAGCAACTAAATCATTTGCGATTTGCGAACGATATTGTGCTTATATCTAACAGGAAAGAAGAATTGATAGAAATGCTAAACGAATTTAACACTAAATGCAGGAAGAGTTATCTGAAGATAAATATCGTCAAAACCATATTTATGACAAATGACAACACCTGCGAGAAAAAAGGAATACTAAACATTGAAAATGCGAAAATCAAAAGAACGGCTCTCCAAAGAAAATTTGAGAGCGGATCTAACTAGGAGAATGTCATTAGCTTGGTCAGCGTTTGGCAAACTGCGGAATATCTTCATTTCTAATGTTCCAAACACACTAAAATTCAGCACATTTGATCAATACGTATTGCCAGTATTGACATAAGGAACGGAAACGTGGGCGATGGACGCGTAGAGTGATCAACTGGAAAATAGAAGTGTAGGACGCCCACAAATCCGATTGTTGATGACATCAAAAGACTAGCGGGATACAACAGGATAATCAGTGCCTAAGATCGAAGTTGGACGTACTTAGCGGAGGCTTATGTCCGACTGCATAGATGAAATAATGATGATGATGACTATTTAACACATCTAATTTATCCAAGGGAAAACATTGCAATAATTATGCTGTATGGATTCACCGCATAAATCACCTAAATCTAATAACTGCGAGGTCAAAATGAAATCTGAAAGATAATAGAGATAGGTTACTTCGGCACCAAATGATGAAAAAATGACAGATTATTTCTGCCCTAGATTTAATGTACTTTTGATCTTTTATTGCAGTCCTTTTAGTGGTATACTACCGTTGAATGAATATCGAGAAAAAACAAAACTTTTAAAAAATCACCGGAGACCCATTTTAAATATAATATTAATCGTAAAAAAAAGAAAAATTGATAACTGACAAAAACTCTATATTTTATTTCAATAAGAGAAAACTGTAGTCCTCGGCAAACTATTTGTTAAAAATATTGTCATCTAGATGTACGAGCGTTGAAATTATTAATACATTATATCGTCTAAAAACGGGGCCATTTTTATAGCTTCACGTTGGAGCGCTATTTTGTATAGCCCCAACTTTCTTTAATTTTAATAAATATTTTATGTAATAAATAGAAGCCGTTATTTGCCCCTTATGTACGAGGCTGGTTTGAAAAGTCCGTGCAAAGTCCGAGAGATGGCACCACCGGCGCGTATCGAGGTCATGTTTAGTTAGTAGCATTCTTGAATGAACGCACACCAAGTTTCGGTCATATTGGTCTATTTCTTTGTGTTTGGCATTCGTGTGAATCAAGGAAGTCGAGTGATTTTCAAGAAATGGACGAAAAAGAATTTCGTGTGGTGATTAAACATTATTTTATGAAAGGAAAAAAAACGCCTCAGGAGACTAAAGAGAAGCTTGATAAACATTATGGTGACTCTGCACCTTCGATTAGAACAGTTTATAAGTGGTTTCAAAATTTTCGGACTGGCCATATGGGCACAAGTGACGCTGAACGTTCTGGACGGCCTGTGGAGGTTACGACTCCAGAAATCATTGATCAAATCAAATGATATGGTGATGGATGACAGAAGAGTTAAGGTGCGTGAGATTGCTAGTGCTGTGGGCATCTCGACTGAACGGGTACATAATATTTTGCATAAACATTTGGACAAACGAAATCGTGTGAAGTGTTGCAAGGATGGTTTGCAGATGTTCCAGAAGAATCCGGAGGACTTTAAGCGTCGTTTCGTCACTGTGGGTGAAACATGGATATATTACTATACTCCTGAGACCAAACAACAATCTAAACAATGGGTTACCAAGGGGGAATCTGCACCAAAAAAGGCGAAGACCGTTCCTTCGGCCGGAAAGGTTATGGCGACTGTCTTTTGGGATTCGCAAGGGATAATCCTCATCGACTATCTGAAAAAGGGTAAAACTATTACAGGTGAATATTATTCATCGTTATTGGACCGTTTGAAAACCGAGCTGCAAGAAAAACGCCCGCGATTGGCCCACAAGAAAGTCCTTTTCCATCACGACAACGCACCAGCACACACCTCAGCAGTTGTGGTCGCAAAATTAATGGAAATAGGATTCCAACTCGTTTCACATCCCCCCTATTCTCCAGACTTGGCTCCCTCGGACTACTATTTGTTCCCCAATTTGAAGAAATGGCTGGCGGGACAAAGATTTTATTCAAACGAGGAGGTGATTGCAGACACTAATGGATATTTTGCAGACTTGGACAAATCCTATTATTCGGAAGGGATCAACAAACTAGAACATCGTTGGACGAAGTGTATAAGCCTAAAAGGAGACTATGTCGAAAAATAAAAAAGGTTTACCCCAAACACATAAGTAGTTTTTATTTTTGCACGAACTTTTCAAACTAGCCTCGTATATCTTAATTTTTGAGAATGGATTGAGTGGATATTAATACTGATAGAGCAAAAATTTAGATATAAGCTAGCTCGTTTTTTTTTTGGAGAGATTATGGATAAGAGATAATTTTTGTACGTCTTTTGAAAATAGTCTCTGTAGTTGTTTAAAATTTGGTTGTACTGTTTTTGGGCATCATTCATTTTAGAATAAAAAGAATCTAAGTTCAGCTCAAAAAATGAAAAAATACTGAAGAGTTGATTAGTTGTTGAAATAAACTTGAATTGGGTACAACCGTTACGTCCTGAAAGAAAGAGCAGGAGTTTAGTGAGACACTACACATTTAAATAAAGAAGGGTATATTAACAAAATAAAAATTCCTACTTTTATTACACTTTTAAAATTACATCTACTAAATAAAAACCCCTTATGTTATGAGAGTGTACACTATTGCATAGAGAGTGCCACCTCACACACTATTTCCTCTGAGAATTTAGATAATTCCATATCTCGGAAGTCTAGCCCCTGCCTTAAATATATTGCCTCCATGTATTTTTATAGACCTGCAATAGCCTGCCGCAACCTTGTAGCCACAGAGAGTAGCAAACAAGAGCTCATCAGGGCTGAGCTGAGCTTAGACACTCAACATTAGCGTGTAAAATTTTTATGTTTGAGTTTTCTGGATATCCGTTGAACGAACACTCTCTTTGGGGGATAGGTTCTTGTGTGTTCGACGGTTTTTCAGATTCTGAAAATGGTTAATATACCCTTTTGAAATAAATTACAGTTTCACTGAATTTATTCAGATCACTCTGACACGTGTTTCGGTCTCGCGACCATTTTCGTAAAGCTTTACAATAAGACTAAACTTAAGTTCTAAAATATAGTTAGGATTATTAAGTATTTAATAAAAGGCTTTATAAAACACGATATTAAAAGTTTGTGAAATTAACTCCGCGAATTACACGTGTTGAGTAATCGCTAAAAACACACTTGTAGACAGGAAGTGAAATATTTAGACTGGTGTGCTTATGACTTACTGATTGGTTTCTCATCGTGGGTTTTCAATAAGTTACTTAGCCTCTCTTGGTGAGATTCTCATAAAAATATTGTCTCAGCCATTACCATTCTAGTTTCATTTGGGTTGCTAAACACTTTTTGACCCGAAATGCCTGAGGATGAGCAGGATATTTTAAGAAAGGAAAAAGGCCTTAAACTTGAGAGCTAGAAACCGTTACTTTACTACTACATCACTGAGAAAAAAAAACACTCTGGCGTGCTGGAGAAGAAAGCCACTACGGCCTACTGGCGGAACAAAGCCGTTACTGCTTCATGGTGGAAAAAGCCCTTCAAAATTCGAAATGGCTGCTTAAATATCTTCGTCCCTTCTCCTTTGGGTACTTTCCGGCATGCAAATCTCGACGCATTCAATGCGAACTAAATTAGTCAAGTCGGCAACACGCGTTATACAGTGCCGGTTTAAATTAAACTGCTCAAAAATTTAAAACACTGTTTTAAGCTGCACTACTCAAAAATTGAAATCACTGCAATAAATATAAAAATGTAATAAAATATAAATTACAGGAAGAAAAACAGTGTCGTAACATGATCTTAATATCTAGGAAAAAATGAATGTTACAACATTATACACTCGGTCAAACAAGTACATGTCGCTCATTGTTTATTAAATAATGTATTTATTTAAAAGTTTTTTACATTATTCGACAGTAAAGGATTGCCACTAAAATGCTAATAATTCAGTAGTTCGTCCAGTTCTCATCAGCGTCGATGATCGCCTGGCATCTTCGGGGCATACTCTCAATGAGATTTTCCGCATATTCTTGGAGCAAGAATTTCCACATTGCACGAATTTACCGTAACAACTGCTTCACTGTGTATACTTTTTTAATAAGAAGGTTCTGCTCCATGTGTGACCACTCGTTCTCGATTGAGTTTGTATCTGACGACTGAGATGGCCATGATTGAGGTTGTCTTCTTCTTGAAGAATCCACTCCCTATTTTTATCGACAAACCACTGTTTGGCAGTTGATACTAATGCGTTCTGTAACTGTCGAGCATTTTTTCAGCGTTCAAATTGTAGGTAAAGATGAAGAATCTTTCAAAATCTTTTTCCTAAAGACATCCTCAAAGATGGATCTTCATACGGTGTTTTACGGTGGGCTGAACCAATCGGTTAGTGGAAATTGACCAGGTTTGTGGTTCTAAAAATTACATTGCTCTAGTCTCGAGCTATGCTTTCCTTTGCCCTCGTGAGTCATTTCGCTCTGTGTTTTTGGCTCAGCAATAGTTTCTTGATGGTACTTCGCCACTTCAAGTCATTAGCCTTTAGATGAGTGCGAATCGTTTTATACGATATATCGAAATCTTTCTGCGCTAGGTTTTGTGCCTTTTGGCGAAAAGTTAATTGAGGATTTCGAGAAAACATGTTGTTCGACACTTTTTCTCTCGAATCACGTTCTAGTAGATCATCAACATTTTTGCTAATGAATGTCCTCGACTTGCCCACATACTAAGCCGCCGCTGTAGGCGTCATTTTCGGATCTTTTGGATGATTACATAGGCACACAGCCTCTAAGTGCGAAGCATATATAGCGGTTATGTTTGATAATGTACTATTTAATCATATCTCTTTCGACAAAGCGTTGTTTGCAGGGGTGCCAACAATAACAAAAAAAGAAATTTCTTTTATCAACTACAAGTCATAGGCGACACATTCTTACTTGACCGACTATATATTGATTGATGCTATTTCTGACCTGACGTATAGTAAATTTTATTTTGCAGACATTCTTATGAGAAAACATCCAAGATGTTTGCGATATTGCCTTATTCTCCTCAAACCGGAATATCTGGTTAAAACTATGAAAATTTTGAAAATCCAGTCTGAATAGGTTCTCAATTATCTCACTATATCGCTCCGAATTAACAAGTTTTATACGGTCTCTATTATATTCAAAGAAATCTGAGCTGATTATTTCAAGTGTCGTTAATGCGGCCCAAGCCGTTATGAGATTGCAGAGGCTTTTGATGGTTTAGTTTTGAATTTATCATGCTTTAGCAACGTGAGTTTTGTTTATCGACGTGACCGTTAAGGTGAAAATATGCCCCATCTAAGAGTAAGATGTTCGTAAATGTTGGAAAGCGTTCAAACATTTGATTAACGAGGTATAACCTGTGAGAAGTATCATATGGCTTTGATTTTGGTACCAACTATATCGTACTATATCGTGTAGGGATATAGACACATATTTTTCCGAGAAATGCGCCATAACCTCATAAAGTCGTTTACGTATTCAGAGAAAGGAATTCTCGCGAACTGGCACTCGAACGTACTCCATATTTGCAGCACTTCTTGATATCCTTGGTTACCCTCGGGAAGTTTACTTAAAGTTGAGCAAGTTCCTTTAAGTTTTCGCCCTTTTTTATACTATGTAAATACCATATGTAAGTAATATTGCGCGAAATTTTCTCGACGTCAAAGTTGCAAAATTATTATTTTTGTAAAACTCTTGAGAACAAAAAGAATGGTCTACTTAGGCGAAACGCTATAAGCTGACAAAAGATCTCATTTGTTGGACACCCTCTATAATAGAAACCCAGAGAACTCTTACATTGTTTTATTTTTGTTAAGTGTTCATTTATTATTTACCGAGGTAAATAAAAAAATTAAATTTTTTTTTATACATTCATATTTATGAAACCTTTTTAAGTAGTTTATCCTAAAAAATTTATGAAAGAAAATACTTTATTATTTTCAAAGGTTAAAGGTAAACTTAAATAATAAAACAGCCATTAGAATTTTGGCCGACCTGGTAATTTTAATGGATGAGTTTTGTATTATTTATGATAGAAATATTCAGTTTAGTTAGAGAAGTAAGAATACAAACAACTAGGAATAATAAAATATATCATTTTCCGTAAAAATGTTTTACGGAATTTACGTCACGCTGGCAATTATGGAGGAATGAAGTAAATATACATAGTACTTTCATAAATACTGTTACAAACTTTCACGTACGCCCTCTATAAACATTAACACTTTTTTCGTAAAATTATTTATAGGTTATGTTATTCATTTATTATACAGTTATTTTGTATAACCATATTTACAATTTGAATTCTTCAAACAATGCAGTGGGGTGATCGACAAATAAGATTGCTGTTGTAGCTTAATTTAAGTGCGGTATGGAAAAAAACGACATTTTTAAGACCTTAAAACCGCGTAAAATAAGTCATACGTTCGTTTACCGGACGATAAAATTATTTACTGAGACGGGAAACATAAAAGACAGGCAACGTTTAGGAAGACCGAGGACAGTTCGAACGATACAAGCTGTTAAAGCTGTAAAAGCGCAAATTGACCGAAATTCTCTCCGCAAACAAAAAGTTTTATCTCGAGAGATGAAAATTTCGAAAAATTCTATGTTTCGTAGTATTAAAGAAGACCTAAGACTTGGCGCTTATAAGAGACACACTGGAAGATTAAAAGCTAAAACGGTGGCAAAAATCTAGAAGTTTGTTGAAAGCATGCGCTAATGACAAACACAGAAAAATGTTGTTTATCGACGAAAAGACTTTTGCTGTGGAACAATTTTTCAATAAGCAAAATGTGATTTGTGCCCGATCTTCTGAGGACGCGTCTGAACTTGTTCCAAAAGTGCAGAGGGGTCATCATCTAGCATTAGTTAGGGTTTGGTGGGGAATCAGGTTTGATGATACCAGTATTCATTTTTGTGAAAAAGGTTTAAAAAGTCGGCAAAATATATCAGGACACTATTTTAGAGAACGTTGAAAAACCCGTAAACCATACTCTTTTCAAAAATAAGCATTGGGTCTTCCAGGAAGATTCTGCACCAGGACACAAAACTAAAACAACACAAGCATGGCAAACTGTGTCTTCATTTATTACTACAGAAGATTGGCCTTCTGCAAGTCCTAATCTGAACCTTTTAAATTATAAACTGTGGTCCCTCCTAGGGGGTATAGTTTGCTCTAAAAGACATGCAAATCGTGATTCTTTAAAAATGGCTTTATCGAAAGCGATGGGGAATTTTCTGTTGGACCAAATGCGTGCTGCCATAGACGAATGACCTAATCATTTGAAGGCTTGTGTAAAAGCAAGAGGGTGACGTTTTGAGTAAATGTTAAATTAATTCTGTCATTATGAATATATGAATTAATTCCATTATAATTTGTTTTAATTTTTATAGAAATTAAATGTTTAGGCAATGTTTTCATTGTAACAGTATTTATGAGAGTACTAGGTACAATGTGACAACTAATCTTCCGCGGCTGTATATCGTAAACTAGTAGCGTGATCTTCAAATTTAATATGGTATTTAAAGCTCTATCCTTTTCCTATATTGGTCTTAAATTTTACTGCGAAATATTGACAGGCTACTGAGTTAGGATAATTTATTTAACAGTCAAAAAATTTCATTGTAGAAATCACATCATGCAACGAAAGGCTGTAATTTTATGCCACGGAAAACTTGGCACAAATACCACAGAAACATTCAAAATTACAGTGTATTACTGAAGTTAGAGTTGCTCTTAACCACCTTGAAAAACCAGTCAAATCCATGAATAAAAATATTGATTGTCTGATTTGTCGGGATCCATTTAGCGTTTGAAGAGAAACGCATACAGAACTTACGCTATGCAGATGACACCTTGATTCTAGCCGCATATGAAAGTGAATTAGAGGTCGTTATGCAGAGACTGACAAGGATCAGTAAAAGTTACAGATTACAAGTAAACAACAACAAAACAAAAATAATGATCATTAGTAGAATGAATGATAATTAACCTCAACATCTACTGGGGTATGAACTCGTAGATTCCTATCAATACCTTAGGCCTCTAATTAGCAATACCGACCAGTGACGCTCAGAAATACGTAGGAAACTCTCAATTAAAGTAAATCCCAAGATTTACTTTCTGCTTTTTCAATGGCGCAATAAACGACCCTATTAGGGTTTTGTGCATAGTTGCCAGGTATTACGATAAACGTATTTTTATTTTACCTGCTTTGTATACCGCCCTCACTTGCACCTGCAATCATATTGGACCTGGCAACCCGATTTGGAGCCCTTTAAGTATTTGATAATGTAGGCCTAATGACCACAGGTCCCCATTAAGATTCGAAAGATACTTTTTATTATTTTTATTTTTAGTTTTACTTACAACTTACAACGTAACGGTTCTATTTTAATTATGTGACATCTGTGGAAAAATTGCAATAGTGGCTATCGCAAGAGAAAACATTTATCACTTGACGCTAAACAAATAGTGAAAATTGTTTACGACAGTTTGGTAAAAAGAAATTTAAATTAACAAAGTGCTTTGCAAGAAACCAGTGAACTAACAAAAACCCCAATTTCTACGATTAGGGCTATTGTAGGAAAACCATCTAGCAGGAACAGGAAAAAACTGAAAGAGTTTTAAATGCATCATGTAGCCGGTTGTGAAAAAGACGTCATCAGGAGAAAAATATATTCTATGTATGAAGAGCAGTTGGTGCCGACACTAGACAAAATAAAATTAAGACTGGTGCAGGACAGGATCAATATACATTGTGGCCGATCAACCCTTCACAGAATTCTCTTAAGAATGGGTTCACGTTCTGAAAAATCAACAAAAGGCAAGTAGTGATGGAGTCACAAAAATTACGAATCTTGCGACATACTTACTTACAAGAAATTAAAAAGTATCGATCAGAGAATTGGCCAATAATTTACCTTGACAAAACATGGTTCGATACCCATGACACTTGCAAAAATGGTGGGTTGACATCAGTACAAAATGTCAGACTAACGTACCTTCGTATAAAGGTAAACAAATAACCATTTGGCATGCTGGATCTGAAAAGGGCTGGGTTTAGTTATGGACAATGCAAGTTACCATAGTCGCCTACTAGATAAGGTTCCTAATGCAGCCAACACCAAATCGGAAATACAGGAATATATGTTAGACAATGACATTTATTTTGACTTTAGTTACAAAAAAAGTAATCTTTTGGAAGATTTGAAAGACTGTAAATTGAAAAAGAAATATGTTTGTGATAGTATGGCTGAGAAAATGGGACACACTGTTTTGCGGCTTCTTCCGTATTATTGTGTGTTTAATCCAATTGAACATATTTGGCATCAAGTTAAATCAAAAATAAGGGCACAAAATGTTTCTCCTACTTTAAGCGTGTCAGAGGTTTAATTAGTAAAAATAGTTATAAAAGATATACCTTGTGAAAGCTGGAAGAATTCCATTCAGCACGTTGTTAATGTTGAAGATTCATATATTTATGTAAATAATATAAAACCACTGATAATTACCTCAGCTGATTGCAGTGATAGTGAAAACAAATTAGGCTTAAGTTAAAATATATTTTTATTTATACAATATGTCCCCTCTTGTAAACCCCATTCATTAAAACTGTATATTTGTACTTCTTATCCATGTGTTTTTACATGCATCTATAAATAAACATCTCCAAAAACACTTATAATTTTATTTATTTGCATTAATGAATAAAATTCTTAAGTCCATCTCTGCAACCTATCATAAACAAAAGGTAAGAATTTTTATATTGCCCACTTAAAACGGCAAAAATCAGGATCTTATATTTTGAGACAGGCTATACTCGCGCTGAGCCACTAAATTAGTCAAAATATGGAAAGGCTCGAACATCTCGCGATCGACCAAGCTCGTAAGAACGCTTATATTTCCGATTGCAACATATGCATAGGAAATATGGACAATAGAGAAAGAAAATTACGGCATTTGAGATATGGGTGTATCGTCGAATTCTTAGGATATCGTGTCTGGAACATCCAACTAACCAGTCTATTTTACAAGAACAAAAAATTACTAAAAGACCGAACTCGTTTATAAACTAGACATATGTTATTTGAGGTATTTCGACCACCTCAGCAGAAGACATGAACTGGAATCAATGGTCATATAGGAAAAAGTTGAAGGCAAGTGTTGCAGAGGTAGATCACCTTCACGTTGGGTGGACCAGATGAAACAGTTAATCGGGAAGACATTGCATCAAGCAGAACCGAGAACCGCGAGCATGCACAGAACCGAGAACAATGGCAGATGATAGTTCAATCCATTTATCGAGTACAGAGTCAACATACTCTCTCGATAGAGAAAGGACTTAGAAGACGACGTTGAATAATACCTATCATATTTATGCTTTAAAAAAATTCATGAATATACTTGTACCGCCAGTTTTAATTTTTATTTAATTTCACGTAAACTACGAACTTTTCCCTGTTAAATATTTTTAAAGGAAATTGTTGACTTTTCCTTCTAATAATTTATCTATTGGGTTTAATAACTTTTCAAACTTCTCTCATATTGAATATAATTATGATATTAAATAGTATTCTCACCTTGTGAATTTTGCGGTGCTTCCTAGTGGTTAAGAAATATTTTCTATGAAAGGTTTTTTTAATTAAAAAAGTTTAATTTTATCGATGTTCCAAATTTGGCTGATTCCGGCTCGGCCTGCAATAACAGTCAATTTTCGAGCAGCTTTATAATAGCAAGAAGAAATTCAATACTTCGTGTAATAAAAATGACTTGGCTGTCTTTTTTCTCAGTTTGTTGTAATAATATTTATAATAGTGGTAGAAGTAGTAGTAATAGTACAGATGGGGAAGCTTATAGCTAAGCTACTCATGCAAATATCCGCAGACAGCAGGAGGTCGTTCAACTTCACAAAGACCTGAAAGAAATTCTATCTTAGGGTGACAGTAACCAAGTAGAATTTAATACTACAAAAAACCCAGGCGACAGTTTTTTCTAAAAATGTTAACGTTGCTGAACCCGACATAGTTATATCAGGGCATTCTATTCCTCTCGCCTCGTCACTCAGTTTGCTGGGTGTTAATTTGGGAGCAAATATGTCCTGACATGAACATGTTGCCAGCATAGCAAAGAGAGTTTCTCAAAAGCTGGGAATATTATTTCGAACTAGAAAGCTTTACACTCTACAACAACTGTTATAAAGCTCAAATTCGACCAACGATGGAATACTGCTCTCATCTTAGGAATTCTGCTCCCAGACATACACTGCATTTGTCTGATTGAAGACCCGGAACTCGCCAGGAGCCTTTATTCGTTGGAACATCAAAGAACGGTTGACGACTTAAGTCTATTCTACAAGTAGTTTCATGGAAAGTGTTCGATGGATGTAACCCGCTTAATTTCTCCCAGAGCGGTGCATGCTAGAAATACACGTCGCGCTAATACTTCACACCCATATGAGGTTCAGCTCCTCGTACAAGTCTTTTCAAGCAGTCTTTTATATGGAGAACCTCATCCCTTTGGAGCAATTTGCCCGACCGAGCACACACAATTTACAGCTATTCCAGATCAACGTAAATCGCTTTTTCCGCACACCCGTCACTCCTGTAGCGCTTTAGCGATTTCCCTGCAGTACGTGTGCTAGGCTCCTAAAAAAAGCAAATAGACCAGAGATATCCATCCGGGTAATGTCAGCCAGACGGGACATACAGTTTAACGTGGAATCCGAGCCACATGATCGGCCGCTCTTTTTATACTCTTGTTTCTTTACCTTACCGCCGGTGACGAATTTCGGCGAGGTGCCAACCTTTCTATTAATGTCACTGTGTCATTGTGGTCAAGTTTGTGACGGCGTTTGATCCTTCCATCTCGACTTTAGACTTGCCACTCATTGAATAGCGCTATCTACATCGACCGGTTTCCGGTTCAACTGTCGATCAACAACATGCTTCACCAATTTTCACCCGGGGTCGACTTCCAGTCCTTGAATGCTGAGTTCAGCTATCCGCCCACCCGTGTGCCGAAAAGGGGCAGTGCCTTCTTCGTCAGCCTTTCAAAGTCCGAGCAGTCTCCCATGCCCGACAATTTTTCTGTCGGGATCGCCACTCAGTCCTTGAAGGCCCTAAAGTGGCGATCTTTCATCGCCAGGCTTTTATGGTTCGAGCCAGCTCACAACAATAACTGCACTTTCATTTACAGCTTGTCTGCTTTTACGAATTTGCGGATCTCTATTAGCTAGAAGCATGAAGTGAAATGAGACCTAACCAAATACATTTTTAAAATATTTAAATTACGTTTAAAGTATACTGACTTGCCAGGGATTGAACCTAATACCCTGAACATGGTAAGCCGGAACTATACCATCGAGCCAGAACTACCAGCATATATAGTAGTAATATGTAGAATCGTTGTGGAAGAATCAGGCCCTTTATTGAATCTTGTTCTTACGACGTCGTCTCCTCACGAAGGTTGGTGATGCATATAGCTAAACGAGCTTTAGAAACTGCTGCTCGAAAAATATCACTCGAAACACATCCAAACCACTTTCTCATGTCCTTTAGATAAGAATTCTGTCGTCTTCCGATCAATCCTTTGCTCTTTATTTTGCCTTCAATAAAATTAGACATAGCAATTCGTGTTTTGGGGCCCTCATTATATATCCGAAGTATTCAGTTTTTCTTATTTTTATGATTGTTAGTAATTCCTTCATTGTCTGTTCTTTCCAGCACTTCTATTTTTTTTTATTTTCAGACCCAAGAGGTTTCAGAAAAAACTTCAGCATCAGTGATCACTTGTTAACTATCCGAACACTCTTTGAGAAAGCGACAGAATATAATTTAACACTTTACCTAATATTTATTGACTATCAAAAGGCATTCGATAGTATTGAAACCTGGGCTGTGGAAAGGGCTCTGAATAATAACAGAATTGACTATAGATACACACAGCTAATAAGATCGATATATAATAATACGAAGATGACAATAGAAGCACACAAAAAAACAAAACCTATACCCATAAAACGAGGAGTGCGAAAGGGAGACCTAAACTATTTAATGCCGCATTGGAGGATATTTTTAGAGATCTTAAGTGGGATAAGATGGGAATAAATGTAAATGGAGAGAGTCTACATCACTTGAGATATGCCGACGATATGGTAATAATATCTAACAATGCAGAAGATATACAAAAGATGTTAAGTGATATTAAGGAAAATTCAGAAAAAGCGGGATTAAAATTAAATAAAAAGAAAACAAAAGCCATGACAAATGACCATAACCCGCAAGACATCAGGATAGACAACGAAAGACTTGATTATGTACAAGAATATATATATATATATATATATATATATATATATATATATATATATATATATATATATATATATATATATATATATATATATATATATATATATATATATATATATATATATATATATATATATATATATATATATATATATATATATATATATATATATATAATATATATATATATATATATATATATATATATATATATATATATATATATATATATATATATATATATATATATATATATATATATATATATATATATATATATATATATATATATATATATATATATATATATATATATATATATATATATATATATATATATATATATATATATATATATATATATATATATATATATATATATATATATCTCTGGGACAAATGATACAATGCGGTAAACCCAATCAAATCGCAGAAATAGAAAGAAGAATCAGACTGGCATGGGCAGCTTTTGGTAAACAAAGATATATCCTGAATAACAAGAAAATTCCTCTAAGACTAAGAATAAATGTATATAACCAGTGTGTCTTACCAGTTCTCACTTACGCAGCACAAACTTGGACATTGACTAGGAATATAATGGATAGATTGGCCAAAAGACAACGAGCAATGGAGCGCCAGATGTTGAATATAAAGATAAAGGACAGGATACGAAACGAATATATTAGGGAAAAAACTAAACTAATAGATGTAAAAGAACATATAGCAAGCTTAAAATAGAAATGAGCTGGACATACAATGCGACAACCGGACAATCGTTGGAATAGGAAGATGCAGGATTGGAGACCCTGGTTGGGAAAGAGGTCAAGGGGCAGACCTCAGACTAGATGGAAACACGATCTAAAACTTACAGCCGGCCTAGCGTGGATAAGAGAAGCACAGGATCGAGATAAGTGGAGAACAAAAGGGGAGGCCGATGTCCGACAATGGATGTAAAAAGGCTATGAAGAAGAAGACCTAGGAGATGCGAAGAAGGCGTCTATAAATGTATATTTCAAAGCATTCCAGTTGTTTCTCTGAGCCAGGGTCAAGGGTCCAGCAGTCACATCTAAACAAAAACACGGAGAATACATACGCTGTCACCATTCTCATTCGAAGTTCGAGACTGAGACTTGTGGAGACCTGTTTTACGGTGTTTTTCCTGATTTCGAGGGATTCGGGTGGTAGATTTGTTATTACTATCCACTTGCTTTTTCTTATATTCATAAATAATTCAAATCTTTCGCTGGCTCTTACGGCTCGATTGATCAGTTGCTGGAGATCTTTGATATTATTTTCTAGTAGAACAGTGTCATCAGCATACTGTATGTTGTTCAGTGTATTCCCATTACCTGGTATTGCTTTAGTGGATTGATATATGGCTTTACTAAAGACAGCATCAGAATAAAGATTGAACAAAATAGTGCGAGAATGCATCCCTGTCTTACACTTTGGCATATTTTTTAATATTTTATACTTTATTGAATACTAGGCGCTAAAACTTATTAAAGATGTAAACGCTAAAATATAGGTTTATACTTACGTCATATACTAAAATACTAGTTAAAGCAACAAGTGCATATATTGCTAACCCTTAGGTTACATATAAACTTGATATTGTTCTGTTCGGACTAGTTCTGACAAAATTGTTTATAGCTTACCTCGTTCCACACTGCTGCTTTTCATATAAAGGTATAAACATGTACCTTTACATCAAACATAAACATATCAAAATTTAGTATACACATGTTCAGGCGAGATTTCGTACGATTACTTATCTGACATTACCTTAGCTATCCAATTGCTGACTTTACAGTTGTTACCTTTAACAAGTTAAATAGCTTTCCAAACTTCTACAGTATTAGAAATAGAATTTTGTTATTAATTAATTTTCCTATCTTACAGAAATGCACGAAGCCCTCGGGTGGTTAAAGGAGAGTTTATCCGACGCCATCGAAGATTACGAAGTCGAAAATAATGAAGGTATTCCATTAGTTCCTGTAATGGATTATGCGGAAACGGCAATGGAAAATCTCGAGTTCCAGCAAATGCTCAAAGTGCTCGGTGTCTGTCCGCCGTTTGATGAACAAGTAAGTGGTTTTAATTGTTTTAAAATATCTCAGAAACTGTATAAAGGATGTTCTATTTAATTTTTTTAATACCATATTCCATACTGTAGAGGGTGAGTCAGCTAAAGAGTAAAGTTCATTATCTCATTTGTTTCGGGAATGACGAAATAATGTTAAATACAATAGTTCTAGGGAATGTTAAGGTACACAGTTTAAAATTATTTTTGAGTATACAGGGTACTTAAAAAAGTGTGGCCGATATAACATATTTTTTTAAATGGAACATCCTATTTTCTATTTTTTTTTTTAAATTATGCGTAAAATTTGATAACTTTTTTATTAATATTGTTATATACTTGAACCTAGTAGTTTTTCTAACATTTCACTTTTTTAAAAAAAAAAAAATACTAGTTTTCAGTTTTGTAAAAAAAAAACCAATAACCTCATTGTTTCTGAAAGCAGAATACTTATAATTGGTACGAGCGTTCTATAGAGATGAAAAAAAAAGTTATATGTAAAGAAATTTCAGTTAGATGCTACAGTGTGTTCAAAATAAATTTATACATTTCGACTATTTTAAACTGAAAACTCTCAAATTTTTTAAACTGCACACCCTGTATATTATTATTTTTTTCTGATAGATTTTACAAAACCCGCCAACTTTTATTAAGCATATCATATACCTATTTCTAATAGTTTTCGGTTTATTTTGAATTTTTCAACTTTTACCCTTTTTTTAATACACTTACGCTATTGTGAAAACATAAACAAATAGTTAACAATAATTTTAATATAGTTATTGATTAATTACACAGCCCCACAAAAAAAAAGTGGGGTATACTTTTGATGCGATATATCAGATCCGTAGTATTTTTGTCCGCTGATCACGAATCTGACGTCAGAATATCGCCATCACATCTCAATTTTTTTCTAACCTCAAAAAATAGGTAAAAATTAGTAAAAATTAAGAAAAATATACTCCTAAAAAATTGATTCAAGCTTTTTCATGAATCCAAAGATGTATTAATATGTATTCGGACACGCTAAGCTAATATTCATCGGTTGGATTAAGCCATACAGTTCTGTTTTCTTTCTAACCTCAATAAATCAGACAGATATAGTGCTTCTCGAATGCAAAAACGAATTCAAATTAAAATTCAACCGATTCTTACCAAATTTGGTACACGGGGGTTTTTTTTGGGTTGCTGATCATGAATCTGAGGTCGGATTTGCAAAATTCAAAATGGCGGATCCAAGATGGCGAACAAAATTTTTGAAAACCAACCGATTCCTACCAAATTTGGTATACAGTTGGGGAATCCTCAAACCTGATACTCTTAAACCCTAAACCCTGAAACCTTAGACTCCCACACCCTGTAACCTCAAAAAATAGACCTTAATAACCCTGCAACTTTAAAAATGAGACCCAATAAACTCAAAACCAGGACTTTTAAACCATATACTCTCAAACAGTAGACCCTTAAGCCCTAGAATTGCGAAGGTTAGGTTTCCTTTTTTTGGCTGTATCTTGTTCTTTTTTCCGCGAATGACCTATTCAAACGCTTTCTGCCCAAACGCTTTTGAGGACTTGTTTCTCTTTTTAGCGACCAGCAATAGTCCGCTAGCATATGGTCATCCCATCGTCCTTGATACCGATTTTCTATGATTTTCAGATGTTGGCGAAAACGTTCCCCTTGCTCCTCACTGTAGTCACCAAGATTATCTGGGAAATCATCGATGTGGGAGTCCAGGAAATGTAATTTTAGATTCATTAAGCAACCTAATGTTTGAAAATTTTTTTACCATTTTCTCGACTATTTCTTTGTACTTAGGACTTTTATTATTTCCCAAAAAGTTTGTTGCGACTTCTTTAAAACTAAGCCAAGCAGCTTTTTCAACTTTATTCATTTTAGTAACAAATAATGAATCTTGAAACAATTTTCTTATTTGTGGCCCGTCAAATACGTCTGCCTTAATTTTAGCTTCAGAAAATTTCGGAAATTTTTTATGCAAATATTTGAAACATGGGCCGTTTGTATTTAATGCTCTCGTGAATTGCTTCATAAGTCCAAGCTTAATGTGAAGCGGGGGAATAAGAACTTTTCCTGGATCTACCAATGGTGGAAACAATACATTATTTTCACCAGGAGTGAACGATTCTCTTGTTGGCCAAATTTTTTTCTTATAATGACGTTCCCTGTCTCTGCTGTTCCACAGACATTTATAACAGGGATAAAGTGTAAACCCTGACTGTTGGCCAAGCAATATTGTTACAATTTTCAGATCTCCACAAATTTTCCAGTTATGATCAGCATATTTTATTTTTATCAAAAGCTGCTTCATTTTTTCATATTGCTCTTCCATAACTGTGGAATGAGCAATCGGAATGGGAGCGTAAACGTTGGTATTATGCAGCAAAACTGCCTTAATGCTCCGTTTAGAAGAATCAATGAACAGTCTCCATTCTTCAGGATCGTATGAGTTATTTTGAAATTCATCCATTAGACCTTTTACATCGGTACAATATGAAAGTGACAATTCCTCGTCCATTGTGAAATATTTTCGAAATTCTTCATCTCTGTTTCTATAATAAGAAATCGTAGCTTCTGGCTTAAGTAAATATCTTTTCTTTAAAAAGGAAGCAAGATGCTCTGAACCATCTTTGGATAAGCCTAAATCTCTGACTAGATCACTAAGTTCTGACTGTAATACGAATATTGGTTCGGGTTTGCGGTTGTATGGTAGAAATTCTTTATCTGTGTCACTAGTATATGATAGGTTGTCACTAGAACATTCATTAGTAACAGTGTTTGAATCTTTTTCGACAGTCTCAATGTTTTCGGCATGAACTGATAAGGTGAAATCATTTGTTTCCATAACATCAGCATCAAGTGGTTCAGGAGGCGGAATTAGTTTAGTTGGTCTTGTTACTGTCGAAACATCGTTATAAGTAATAGTGCTTTTATTTTTTCGGTTATGCCTAGATACAACATTCATACAAAAGTAGCAATCATTTTCACTGTATGGTCTATTCCATATTGCTGGTCTGGAATACTTAATCGCCTTCTTATTGATGTACAACATTATTTTGCAAGAACTGCAAATGATGTGGGGAACCCAATCTGTATCCTGGTGCTGTATTTCAATGTTAAAACAATCCTTATATAAGGTTTTAATCTTATCCGTTATCGGTGACCCCATTTTACTCAATACGTGTTGACAGCAAATATAACAAGATGAATCACTGTTTTTATCGCACTTATGAAAAGTCCTTGTACCGTGAGACCGTTTTCTTGTAGCATTATACTCTACATGAGCCAAGTCACCCACACATGAAGAGCTACGGTCGCTGGATGACGACGGCTGCGGGCCCGCTTTCCCACCCTGACCAACCGCCGATACTGGGTTTCCGAGTCCCTGCATCGTAATTCTCTTTCTTCTACCTGCCATGACGGCATCTAAGCCGTTATCCAGGGACTCTGCCGGCTAGTGGAGTAACACCGTTGCCCACCGTCACCACGTGGAGGTGCCCTGGATGCAGGTAGAAGAATAAAAATCGACCGATGAATTTTCTCGGCGTTCAAAGTGGCGCGAAAACATCTGCCATCTTGAATTTTGCAAATCCAACCTCAGATTCGTGATCAGCGACCCAAAAAATCCCCGTGTACCAAATTTGGTAAGGATCGGTTGAATTTTAATTTGAATTCGAACAGAACTGTATGGCTCAATCCAACCGATGAATATTAGCTAAGCGTGTCCGAATACATATTAATACATCTTTGGATTCATGAAAAAGCTTGAGTCAATTTTTTAGGAGTATATTTTTCTTAATTTTTACTAATTTTTACCTATTTTTTGAGGTTAGAAAAAAATTGAGATGTGATGGCGATATTCTGACGTCAGATTCGTGATCAGCGGGCAAAAATACTACGGATCTGATATATCGCATCAAAAGTATACCCCACTTTTTTTTTGTGGGGCTGTGTTATTATGACGTAATAAATATTCAAAAAGATACCCGTCTACTTGAATACACATGTTTAATATAGCTCCACAAAAAGGAGTCTAAAGGTGTTAAGTCACATGATCGTGGGGGCCACTGAATGAATCCATCCCTACCGATCCATTTTTGTGGGTAACGATCGTTTAAAAATTTCCGAACTTCCCGGTGGTAATGAGCAGGAGCTCCGTCTTGTTGAATCTACATTTGTTCCTTTTCAAAGTTATCAACTTCTTCAAGAAGCTGGAGTAATTCGTTTTGCAAAAAATTTAGATATCTAGGCCCATTAAGCTCGCGGAAAAAATATGGACCAATAATTCGAAAATTTAATATTCCACACCATACATTAAGCGACCAATGGTTTTGCTTTTGAACTTCCCTTACCCAAAATGGATTAACTGTTGAATAATAATGCGTGTTATGGCTGTTAACTGCTCCATTACTGCAAAAAGTAGCTTCATCAGAAAACATTATTTTGGTTAAAAAATGTGGATCGGCCTCTATTGCTCCATTCATGGTGGTACAAAAGTTTACTCCTCGTTCAAAATCACGGTCTTGAAGTTCTTGGTGTAGTTCCATATGAAAGAGATAATACTTGTATTTTCTCTTGGTACGATTAGCCGTAGATTGGGATGTGTCAGATAAGTCAGCTAGCTGACGGCTGTTCATCTGGGGATTATCTTCAACATGAAGTAAAATCTCCTTTTTTTTTCCTCATTGGCAGCATTCTGGTTTACTACTTTCCGTTTCGTATACTCAACGCTACCACTACCATCAAACCGTTCCATTAAGCACTGACAAGATTTTCTAGATGATATACGTCTATTAGGGTACCTCACTTTGTAAAGCCTTACTGCCACAAGATAATATTTTTCCGTCTCGCCCAGTATATAAACCATATCAATTAATTCATTTTCAGGAAAATCCATAACTATTACCTTTATACGTCACTTACTACAAGAAATTAAACTATTTTTACTTGCTTAATAGACATATGAAAATTTGACAGGGCGTTATTTTTGTTTTGTCTTGGCAGCTATGATGTTATAGCATAATTATATTAAAAACAAGGGTAAAAATTGAAAAATTCAAAATAAAAGTTGGAAGGTTTTGTAAAATCTATCAGAAAAAATAATAATATATAGGGTGTGCCATTTAAAAAATTTTAAATTTTTCAATTTAATAGTGTTGAAATGTACAAATTTATTTTGAACACCCTGTAGCATCTAACTTAAATTTCTTTACATATATCTTTTTTTTTCATCTCTACAGTACGTTCGTACTAATTATGAGTATTCCACCTTCAGAAACAATGGCACTACTGACAATTTTTTACACAAGTGAAAGCTAGTATTTTTCTAAATATTAGAAAAACTACTAGGTTTAGATACATAACATCATTAATAAAAAAGTTATAAAATTTTACGCAGAATTTAAAAATAAATTAGAAAATAGGATGTTCCACTTAAACAAACATATGTTATATCGGCGATACTTTTTTGAAGTACACTGTATACTCACAAATAATTTTAAACTGTGCACCTTAACATTCCCTAAAACTATTGTATTTAACATTTTGTCGTAATTTCCGAAACAAATGAGATAATGAACTTTACTCTATCATTGATTCACCCTGTACAAATTATAAAGAATATAATTTTAAATGGAAATAATTACATAATGCTTGCCTGCTTCAAGTATTATATGTGTATCAATTTTAAAATCGATATATAATTTCGTTTGAGAGTTATCATATCAACATAGATAAAGATAAACTGACAGATCGGCGGAAATTAGATAGTATGTTTTTCGTGATCTGGGCACACTGAAGACATGCAAAAATCTTCACTTCATCTTATTTCACAAATACACTCTCGTGGCATGATGATGTAGAAAAATTGGTAAAATATTTTACTCAATGCGTCCCTTCTACACACATAGTTCTAAAATAAGTACCTTTTTCTTTTTCTCACATCAAATTGATAGTTTAAATAATCGGTACAGCCAGTCAAATAAGAACGTGTTGCTCCTAACTTGTAGTCGGTAAAAGAAATTCCTTTTCTTGTTGGCACCCCTTCAAACAATGCTTTGTGGAAAGAGATTCATTTCTAACGTTATTTATGATTAAATAGTACTTTATCGAACAGAAATATTGCTTACGCTGCGTGCTTCGAGGCTGTGTTCCTCTATAATATTCAAAAGGTCCGAAAATAATGCCTACAACTGCTGCTAAGTATATGGACAAGTCGAGGGTATTCGGTAGCAAGTGGATGAAACAATGTTCTCAGTTAAAAAAATCCACTAGAACGTGGATCGAGAGGAAAACTGATTATTAATATGTTTTCCGAAACCCTCAATTGACTTTGTGCCGGGGGCGGAAAAACTAAAGCAGAAAGGTTTGGATATATCATATAAAGCCATTCGCACTTATCTCCGGGTTAACGATTTAAAGTGGCGGACTGCAATAACGAAACCATTGCTGAGCGAAAAACACATAGAGAAACGAATCTCATAAGCAGAGGAAAACATAGATTGAGACGGAAGCGATGCAATTTTTTCCGATGAAGCTTCATTTTGGGAGTATTTTATCACCCCACGAGCCTGTTTAATTTCCACTAACAAACTGATTCAGCGGACCTTGAAACACCCTGTGAAAATCCATGTTTGGAAATGTCTTTCCGAAAAAGACTTTTCATCTTTATCTACAATTTGAATGCTGGAAAAATTGTTCCAGATTTACAAGAAGGCATTAGTATCGACTGCTAAATGGTGATAAAAATAAGGAGTGGATTCCTCAGCAGGATAACGACTCGAAACATCGAAGTAAGACGTGTAGATAGTGGAAAGGGGAATCCGGCATAGTCACATTAGATTGGCCATCCCACCCGCTCGCTGCAAGCCCAATCGGAAACGTGTGATCATACATCACGTAGAAGCTTCGTAGTAAAAAGGTGTACACAGTGAAGCAACGGTCACAGCAAATTCGGGCAATTTGGGAATCTTTTCCCGAAGAATAAGTGGAAAATCTCGTCGAAAGTATGCCCCGAAGATGCCAAGCGATCATTGACTAGATCATTAGCATTTTAATGGTAGTACTTTACTGTCAAATTATGTAAAATTTTTTTAAATAAACACTTTTTTTAAAAATAACACGCGACACGTTCTTACTTGACCGACTATACCTTATGGTAGGATATTAATCACAAATAAACATTTCAGAAATACTTGCAACTAAAACTTGGCTTATTATTTCTATTATTTTGGGACTTTAAACAATGACACTACACCAGCTATCACCATACCACTAAACGCTTTATTTTTTGCACTCTACACGCGTTTCGCTAACCATGTTAGCATCATCAAGAACGATGATTGACTATTAACATTTTTGCACGCGTCGAGTGCAAAAATAAGGCGTTTGGTTTAGTGGTGGTAACTGTTGTGTACCATGCCATTTTCAGATTCCTTAACTCTAAGAAGCCTGAAGAGGAGGTATAACAGGGTATATGCAAGCTAACAAATCTAACAGTCTCCCCCCTGTAACCCCATGTATGTTTGACTAAATAATTATGTTTAAAATTTATTCATTATCTTACCTGGAAACCAAGAAATGTTATCGGTCAAGTGCAAATCGGACTTGCGCAATTTGTGTTCCGTACCGGGATTGCTGAAGTATTCTATGAAATTCATTCACACATTCATCTTGAATATAAGAATTGCCAAGAATATATATGCGAGACATCTTTACTACCTGAATATTTATTTAATTATAAACAAATAAAATAGAATTATTTTGTCTCGGTATCTATTCGTTGATCATGGAAATTTATTTTATCTGTGATTGGCCAAATGTTTAAAGCAGTAATGTACTGAAAAGTATGTGAGTATATTACTGATTGATATTTTGTAGCTCTTAGTCCCGGTTAAATTCACAACTTTCATCGAAAAAATCTCCATTATATTGTCAAGTCAAATAGTTTTTTTTTTAAACAAGATAAAACGTAAATGCACTCGTAATAATTTTCGCTCGTTCTACACTTTATGGAGAATATTCCAAACTTTTTTAATCAGTACCTTTAGAAAAGGGTGGGGGGACAGCGATTTTTGGTTATTTTTTTTAATTAATAGATGAAGTTTGCGCGATTATTACATTATATATATTTTTGAGCTATCATTTGACACCCCACTTGCAACATTTTTTTTTTCACTTCTGATTTCACCCCCAAAACTAACCCCTTAAATCAAAATTTAACTTTCAAAACTACACGGTTCTAATGAGGCCATCAATTCCTATATTAGTGCCAAATTTCAATTTTCTATATTCAATAGTTTTGCAGAAAATCGGGTGTGAGAGACAGACAGATATCGATATGATCCCATAAATGTTCCGTACGAAACACTGATTATTCAGATATTGAAAATATATCAAAGGACCCCGCAGTTTCCTTATGGAAAAGTGGGTTCGGTCAAATGAGCTGAATTTTTGACGTGTTGTAGTTTTCAGCTTTCTGAACAAGAGTACGAGGCTGGTTTGAAAAGTCCGTGCAAAGTCCGAGAGATGGCACCACCGGCGCGTATCGAGGTCATGTTTAGTTAGTAGCATCTCTTGAATGAACGCACACCAAGTTTCAGCCATATTGGTCTATTTCTTTGTGTTTGGCATTCGTGTGAATCAAGGAAGTCGAGTGATTTTCAAGAAATGGACGAAAAAGAATTTCGTGTGGTGATTAAACATTACTTTATGAAAGGCAAAACGCCTCAGGAGACTAAAGTGAAGCTTGATAAACATTATGGTGACTCTGCACCTTCGATTAGAACAGTTTATAAGTGGTTTCAAAATTTTCGGACTGGCCATATGGGCACAAGTAACGCTGAACGTTCTGGACGGCCTGTGGAGGTTACGACTCCAGAAATCATTGGTCAAATCCATGATATGGTGATGGATGACAGAAGAGTTAAGGTGCGTGAGATTGCTAGTGCTGTGGGCATCTCGACTGAACGGGTACATAATATTTTGCATAAATATTTGGACATGAGAAAGCTATCCGCAAAATGGGTGCCGCGATTGCTCACGCTTGACCAAAAACGGAATCGTGTGAAGTATTGCAAGTATGGTTTGCAGCTGAATCCGGAGGACTTTAAGCGTCGTTTCGTCACTGTGGATGAAACATGGATACATTACTATACTCCTGAGCCCAAACAACAATCTAAACAATGGGTTACCAAGGGGGAATCTGCACCAAAAAAGGCGAAGACCGTTCCTTCGGCCGGAAAGGTTATAGTCTTTTGGGATTCGCAAGGGATAATCCTCATCGACTATCTGGAAAAGGGTAAAACTGTCACAGGTGAATATTATTCATCGTTATTGGACCGTTTGAAAACCGAGCTGCAAGAAAAAAACGCCCGCGATTGGCCCACAAGAAAGACCTTTTCCATCACGACAACGCACCAGCACACACCTCAGCAGTTGTGGTCGCAAAATTAATGGAAATAGAATTCCAACTCGTTTCACATCCCCCTATTCTCCAGACTTGGCTCCCTCGGACTACTATTTGTTCCCCAATTTGAAGAAATGGCTGGCGGGACAAAGATTTTATTCAAACGAGGAGGTGATTGCAGACACTAATGGATATTTTGCAAATTTGGACAAATCCTATTATTCGGAAGGGATCAACAAACTAGAACATCGTTGGACGAAGTGTATAAGCCTAAAAGGAGACTATGTCGAAAAATAAAAAAGGTTTACCCCAAACACATAAGTAGTTTTTATTTTTGCACGGACTTTTCAAACCAGCCTCGTACATGAGCACAACTTTCAAAAATGAACAGATTTCGAGTTATTTTTTAATTTAAGTACTAATACAATTTTTTTTAAACTATTTTAATCATTATTAAGACATAAGAAAAAAATTGGAACTTTATTTCAACACCTCAAAAATACACCGATATCGAAGACTGCCTTTTTAAAATTTTCAAGTTTTCCTATTTTTCAAGAAAGGGTCAAAATGATGACGTAATAGGTTAATTTCGACCTCGAATTCAGTTGAAGCGCCCCAAAATATATATAGATATGTGAATAAGTTCGAGACTATTTTTTCTTGTGTCTTTAATTTAATAATTATCGAAATTATCAAAACGGTTTAAAAAAAAATGAATGTTATTAGTACTTGATTTGAAAATAACTCGAGATCTGCCCTTTCTTGAAGGTTGTGCCCACAAACACTTTTGTTCAGGAAGCTGAAAACTAACATATCAAAAATTCAGCCAATTTGACCGAAACCACTTTTCCATAAGAAAAGTGCAGGGTCCTTTATCGACATCTACCTTCTTTTACTCCCCTTCTCTAAAGGTTATATTGCGCAAGAACTATAGGTTTCATTCATACTTCAAGTTTATTTAGTACCAAATTTAATAATATCTCATTTCAGTCGAGAGTGATCATGCCAACATATAGACAGACAGATAAAGCAACAAAATAGTTCTTTGGAGTTAATAAACTTTTACAGCCAGACCCACTGAAGGTTTTTAATATATTTTCTAGCGTAAATGTTACCAAAGAAACATGTTTGTTAGGAAATTAAAATCGGAAAATAAGACCTTCTAACAATTGGGAAAATAAATAGTGTTTAGTATTTTAAAATGATATTTATTTTCGTGCAGCATGCTCTGGTCAAATTAAATCCCTAATTACCGAATTAGAGCAATTTTAAAGTTAAGCCATTTTAGTGAATGGGGTAGTTAGTGCCTCATTCATTAACTTTAAACTGGTCTAATTTGGCAATTAGGGGTTTAAATTGACAAAAACACCAGTAAGCCAATTAAAATTTTTAATTATGATCAAACCGAAAAGATAGAAAATTATTTTAGGAGGTACTTCCTTTAGTACCAGTTTCAAGTTCTTATTTCCCCATTTTTGTTTTAAATTTTCTTTTAAAAACCTTTCTTGGCTGACATTTACGATGTGAAATATGAAGTGTCGAAAATGAAAGCATGCTAGAGAATTAAAAGTTTTAAATTTCATAACAACTAAATCATTTTAGATCTTTTTAATGAACTGGTCATATACGAGGGGGGACCCTAAAGTAACGGGAGTGTATTAGTCTCCTTCAAAATACTCTCCATTGAAGCTTATACACTCCACTGGAGCTAATACACTTATCCAATCTTTTATTCCTTTGTTTAAAGCATTTTTAAATTCGTCAATGCCCTTCAGAGCTTGCGTCGTTTTTTGTTTCACCTCTTCAATGTCAGCAAAACGTCCTCCTTTCATCCTGGGACACAGAAAGAAGTCATATGGAGTCAAATTCAGCGAGTAGGGTTGCTGAGGCAAAGGGGTCATGCCGTTTTTTGTCAAAAATTGGCGCATAGCGAGAACCGTGTGGGTGCTCGTGTATTGTCGTGGTGGAAAAACCAATCGCCCGACTACCACAAATCACACTGTTACGCAACCTTTTTAACACTTCAAGAAAGAATGCTTGGTTCACTGTCTGACCTGGTGGAACAAATTCCGAGTGAACGATTTTTTCCATATCAAAAACACAAATGAGCATTATTTTCATATTTGATTTCACCTGACGAGCTTTTTTTGGACAAGAAGAATTCACGATTTTCCATTGACTGGACTGTTATTTTGTCTCGATCGCAACTGCTACATTCATTTCCTGTGATGATTTTGGAAAAAAAATCCTCAGTTTCGAACTGCTCCTTCAGTTCACGACAGGCCTACAGGGGACGCTCTTAAGAAACGACGAGTACACAAAACAATTGTTACAAAAAAAAATTTAGGAGCCTCTTACAACCTTCTATATCGATGCCGCTTGGCAGACTGACTTTGGAAGAGTATGTACACCACCCTATCGGGCGAACCGTGTACTACAAGTACCAACCTAACTACAATACAATTCCCGTTCCTTTTGGGCCCCCTCACGTATAATGTTCATAAATATGTCATAAAGTAACTAAAATAAAAACTTGCATGCTGAGATTAGGGAAATTGTTGAATTTCTTATCTATCACAAGGCTTTAACAATAGGTGTTTCTTTTAAGTTACTTGCCTCAGTTTAATGACATTTTTAATACATGATCGTCATAAAAAAGATACCTGTCCAACTACAAGTATTAGGTTCCATGGCAACTATCGGGTTTGTATCTAAAACCTCTTTAGTAAATCTGGCGGTTAAAGTACATAGTTACAATGTAAGTGGAGTTTAGTTTCCCAGCAACATATTTTACGTGAGCCCTACGTGACCCTTAATTATGAATATAAAAAAGGTGTCAAAAATCTGAGCATGGCTTTGTACTCCGTTTTTTACCTACACTTATAAGATCACTTCGGTATCTGTCTGTCCGTTTGTCACACCCGATTTTCTCCGAAATTATTTGACACAGAAAGTTAAAATTTGGCACTAATATAGGAATTGATGGCCTTATCCGAACCGTGTAGTGTTGAAAGTTAAATTTTTTTACCAGGTCATCAGGTTGGGTGTTAAATGAAAGCTTGTAAAATCACGAGCTCAAAAATGTATATAATGTAATTCTTCCACACACTTTTCTTTATATTATTTTTAAAAAAATGCTAAAAATCGCTATGCCTCCTTATCTCGAAAAGTACTGATCAAATAATTTTGAAAAAATCCTGGAATATTCTCTACAGGGTGTAGATTGAACAAAAATTATCACGAGTATCACCTTTAATAATTTATCTGGTATATAAAAAAAAAAAAAAAATTCAAGGTCATCAGTTTTTAGTAAAGATCAGAAAACACTTTGTTGAAAACTCATTTGGGGTGTGTTTTGTGAAGTCATTGATCATTTTATACCTCCATAACACAAAATTTTAATTTTAAAAGCAATCAACGTACGGAACACTAATTGTGCAAGTCCGACTTGCACTTGGCCAGTTTATTTATTTATTTATTTTTTTTTGTTAAAGATTGTAGTGGCATCAATTTCCAAACCGCTTACCATTGGATTCCAAGAATTTAGACAAGAATTTCAATTATAGTTAACCAGATAATAAGATTTTTCGGAGAAGTTTAAGCTAACCCTTCCCTAAACGTGTTGGTGCCATTGAGTATAAATATTTTGAAAAATCAGCTCTAAACGACATATAATTTTAATAATTTTTAAAGATATAACTGATATTGCCACCTATACGAAAATATACTAACCAAGATTATTTTAATAGTAGGTTTTTCCCAGCATAGATTATTGACTCTTATATTTGCCTAATATTAAATCAGCTAGATGGCGCCTACTATTAATGTTACAGTTTAAAACCAGTTTCCAATAGTTTTTCTAAATACTTCGGGTTGAGAGAATCTCTATTAAAAGACAAATGAAAAACTTTGTTTTTTTTTTTACTGTCCTTATTAAAGGAAGGTATTGTATTCGTGGAAAAATCATATTTTTCTTCAGATTTTAGGGTTCCTAAATCACGAAAAACACTGTTGACACCATAACTCTCGAACGAAATGAGATATCAGTTTCAAACTTGGTATATATATATATATATATATATATATATATATATATATATATATATATTTATATATGTATATATGTATATGTATATACGTATATGTATATGTATATATATGTATGTTATATATATATATATATATATATATATATATATATATATATATATATATATATATATATATATATATATATATATATATATATATGTTACTATAGAGATTTTCACGGATAGGGGAATGTAATTCATTTAAATTCCGGGTTACAATCCATTCGTCTAACAATGAATTGGCACGACGTTTCGCCAAAATCTGATTTTGGCATTTTCAAGTGCTCAAGTTATTCCTTTGGTTTAGTAGACCCTTCCATGTAGTGGAGATATTCAGCGCATAATCTCGCTTATTTAGCTGTCCATTCTTTTCGATTTCCAAGGCTTCTCTCACTATGCGTGTTTTATAATCTGAAATCGAGGCTATTTATTTAGATCCCTTAAAATTAATGTCGTGACCAGTATCATGGTGGTGCTGAAAAAGAGCTGATGTTTGTTAGTTTTTGATACTTATTTTATGTTCTTGGATCCGGGTGGAGATTTTTCTATTGGTTTGTCCTATGTACAATTTGTGGCAGTCTCCGCATGGGACGATGTAAACTCCATGGTTTTCCAGTTTTCTCTTGTCCTTGGGGTTACCCAGGATGTCTGCCAGAGTGTTTGTGGTTTGTATGCTGTGCCTATGTTGTGTTTTCTTGCTTTCTTCCAATCCTAACTGTAACTCCTTTCACATACGGTAATAGGACTCTATAGTGGTTGAGGTCGCGTTGTTCTGTCCTCGTCTGTGAATGGCGCTGCCTTTCTAATGCTCTCCATATGGACGGGTCTTTATATCCATTTTGCTTAAAGGCCCCAGGAATTTGTCATCTAACTTTTTATCATCGGTTGTTTTACCTTTTGGAGATCCAGATTTAGAACCATCCTTAACATGACCTGATTGTCTAAATCGTTTTAATGTTTTGCTAACTACGGATTGGGTAATAGGTTCTCGATTCAGATATTCTGCATTAACAAGATCACAAACGTCCTGTTGTGTTCTCCTACAGTCTCCGTAACCGGCCATTATTAACAAAGTGATTCTTTCAGTTTTTGTTAAATGTACCATTACGATATTACGCTCAAATTGCAGTTTCACAAAATGCAGCAATAAACGTTTTTGTCAATATATCATTTTTTGACGCGTTAAGTCGTTACCTGACAGTAAATGTTCGACACAAGCCAGCTCAAGAAAAAATTTTTTAATTTCAAATATCAATAATTTCAAATCAGTTCAATTTAGACATATGGTATGTTAGACAAATAATATCTAGAATTTTTAGCAGGACTTAAAAATAAAATAATATGGTGGGCTTTCCATTTTAAAAAAGTTAAGATGGCGTAATTTCTTCGAACTGACAGTTCAAAAGATTTTATTGTCAACATCAGCAACACCCTATAACCTTTGTTTAAATATTTTTTTGATACACTGCATATATATATATATATATATATATATATATATATATATATATATATGTGTATATATATATATATATATATATATATATATATATATATATATATATATATATATATATATATATATATATATATATATATAGTAGAACCCCTATTAACCGAGTCGCGATTATCCGAGCTCCGGATTAACCGAGCCAATCTAAGAACCTGATTATCCGAGGTACGCGCGTCTATGCTGCGTATTAACCCAGCTTCTAAAATATGTATGTACATATTTCCATTTAAAATCGTCGGGGCCTTCGGGGAATCCCCCTAGCCCGTATGAGGGTTTCCCTATTATATGTTTTTGGACTCATTCAACATGTAAATTTGCGTGAATGCAGTGCGTTATAACCTTTACTATGGAGAAGTACGAGTATACTCACATAATTTATTTGGTTGGAGTTCTGGTAGTTAAGTGTAATTAATACGAACTGCTTTGTTTGAATTTTTGTTTGTCGTATTATAATGGAGCAAAACAAGCGTAAAAGAATCGTCGTTCCTGTTGAAGAAAAATTAAAAGCCATCAGTAGAATTTAAGCAGGAGAGACAATTAAAGTTGTTACACGAGATTATGGAGTAGGTGAGGTAACAGTTGGAGATTGGAAAAGAAACCACACCAAAATAGAAGAGTGGTGTATAAATCAAGCCTCCTCGTCCTCAGGAAGAAAATCAATGAAAACCGGCGACTATGAAAAGGTTAACGAAGCTTTATTCATGTGGTTTAACCAACAGAGATCAAAAGGTGTGCCTCTGTCAGGTCCAGTTTTACAACAGAAAGCAATAATGATTAGTAGGCAATTCCCAGAGATAGATCAGTTTACCGCCAGTTCTGGATGTCTTGACCGCTGGAAAAAACGGTACGGTGTACTACAACTGACTGTATGTCGTGTCATCAATTGAGAAGTTTAAGCAGAACTTTAAAAAGCAAATCGAAGATTGTGGATACACATGTGATCAAATTTACAACTGTGACGAAACTGGTCTGAATTATAAAATGCTTCCATCAAAAACATTGGCATCTCGACAGGAAAAATCAGCTCCTGGGCCCAAACGAAGTAAGGAAAGATTAACTATAATGGTATGTGCGTGCATCTGGCGAGCACAAAATCCCACCGATGGTGATTGGCAAGTCTGCACGTCCAAGAGCTTTAAAAGATATCTCACCCAAAGCCCTACCAGTCTATTACAAAAGTCAGAAGAGCGCATGGATGCATGCGACCTTATTTACTAACTGGTTTGAAGAAGAGTTCGTGCCATCGGTGACTAAATTTTTGAACAGAAACCGTCTTCCTATTAAAGCAATTTTGTTAATGGATAATGCCCCCTCTCACCCTGGAGAAGGACTTCATGTGGGCAAAATTGTTCTAAATTTTTTCCTCCAAATGTAACCAGCATAATGCAACCAATGGATCAAGGCATCCTCGAAAACATTTAAAAAAATTATAGGCGTTTAGATCTTGAACATCTGTTAGAATACACAGAAAAGGAGGATATTATCAATGGGATGAGAAAGGTTACACTGAAAAATGTTATTTACTGGGTAAGTCAAGCTTGGGATTCTGTGCGTACTACCACTATTCAAAAATCTTGGTCAAAAGTTATTGATTTTGAGGACTATAATGACAGTGAAGATGATACTCCATTAAATGAATTAGCCTTGAAATTGAGAAGCCATGGAGAAATGTCCTGTTCAAATTTTGACAGCGAGATAGAAGAAAAAAGTTTATTTGATTTAATGCAAAAATTAGAAGGTTGCGAAAATGTGACAAGAGAAGATGTTGTTGAATGGATTACAGCAGATGATTTAGAAGAAGAAATGAGTATTGAAGAAATAACGAATGCCTTTTGGCAAACCGAAAAATCAGATGACAATGACGAAGCGGCGGTGGATGAACAGTCTCCCACTAAGATCTCTCATCAAGACGGTTCTTCTTCTTTGAAAAAAGCTTTGAGGTATATCGAACAACAACCAGAAGCAACCCCAGCGGATTTGCTTCTTCTTAATAGACGGAGAAACATTGCAGCGAGAAAAAGAAGGTGCAATATGAAACAGAAGCGCATAGATACCTATTTCACTGTGTTTATTTTTTGAATGAATAAAAAACAAATCCGGATTATCCGAGTTTTCAGTTATCCGAGGAGGGTGCCCCCCCACGTTACCTCGGATAACCGGGGTTCTACTGTATATATATATATATATATATATATATATATATATATATATATATATATATATATATATATATATATATATATATATATATATATATATATATATATATGTTTGATATTCTAATTATCTTCATTGCTAGATTTTATATTTTGCAGTTTTATTAAACTACATTTATTTGTTGCAGGAAGTGTACTGGAGAATCCCTAGTTATCATACTTTAGACGTGCTACGAAAATATTGCGACTTAATTCAACAAGCCTTAGATAAAACGTTGCAAATTGTGGACGAGCCACAATCCACACGGAACTCTTCTCCCTTACCTCAAAATCAAGAAAGTTCAGATGAAGAAGATCTTTTCGGTAAACTCAGAAGGATGACAAAAGCCAGGACTCCTGATATTGAAGATGAATATCGTGGAAATGATGACGAAACTGCTGTGGTTCAAAATGAAGAAAATAATTATGATGATGATGCTTCTTCTCGAGACAACGAAAATCAAGCAGCAACTGTCTTAGTACCAACTAATGTAGGAGGTATGGAAAGAGATAAAATTGAAAATGCAAAAACTGAAAGTGTTACGAAAAAGAAATCTAGAATTATTCAGGAAAGTGATGAAGAAAGTAGAGATGAAGATATAAGAGGACAAAATGAAGAAGTTAATGAAGTACGGGAAGCGGATATGAATTTTTCAAGAAAATCACGAAATATTTTGGAAAGCGATAGTGACGAAGAAAAAGAAGAGGAAAAAGAATCAGAGGCAAAGAGAAACCGATCAGTTTCTGACTCGGATTCCGAAAAACCTGCTGCGAAAAGAGGAAGAATTATTGATAGCGATGATGAAGATTAATTTTAGTTTATTTTAATGTATTATTGTCATTTTAAAATTTCTAATTCGTTTTTTGAGAAATAAAAGTTTATTAATCTAATTTTTTTATTGTTTCAATAAAAACATTTATATCACATGTTATTCTGTAAGAGTTTAACATAAGTTTACTTAAAATTGTCTTACTAAATTCTTTAAGATTAAATCACCACAGGATTAATAATAACATTTTCCAAAATATTATGTGAAGAACTTCTCAATTTTAACACCTTATTGCGTGTCAGATAAATAACAAAATCATGGTTTTAGGAGTGCAAGGTTGATGACTGACATTAATTGCCATTTTAAATTACAAGGTATTTGCAGAATGCCTTTAAAACGTGTTTGATCTACCTTTATACATCAGTAAATTAGTTGATTAGTTAAATATACTGGTTGTTTAGTAGAAAAATAAGTTGTGATTATGTAGTAATTTGAGCAGTCTATTACTAGTATAGTAGCCCGGCAAGCTACATATTCTTGAAGAAATCACGAAAGATTTAGCCATTATGGGTATATCTGAGACACATTGGCAACAGTCAGGCCACTTTACATTAGCCAAGGGCAATCTCATAATCTACTGGGGTAACGGAAAAACATTTTGTGATAGAGTGACTATAATGGTGAACAAACTCATAAAATACTCGGTTCTGGGTTACGAGGTAGTTAATGACAAAATTATAATAGCCAGGATTCAAGCAATACCCGTAAACTTAATTATTGTACAGCTTGACGCTCCAACAGCTCAAGCACCAGAAGAGAACATAGATAACTTTTATGGACAACTAACTGACACTAGCAAAAGGCTTCCTAATAGAGAAGTTCTACTATTTCTTGGTGATTTCACCGCAAAGATTAGCACAACGAAACAGGATAATGACTTAAGAAGCGTAGTGGGCTGGTGCGGTTTAGGAGAAAGAAATAATTTTACGCAGAAAATATTGTTTATAACAAACTCAAATTTCAAACACCACGAATGCCGCCTATACACCTGGCAATCCCCAGATGGCAAAACACGTAATCAGATAGACTACATTATAGTCAGAAGCTGCTGGAAAAAAATCGATAAAAGATACAAAAATATGCCCAGGAATGGACTGCAGTAGCGATCACAACACTTTGGTAACAGAAATATGCCTCAAAATTCGAAGACCTGTAAGCCCAACAATACCCTCAAACAGATGGCCCAACTCAAAATTTACTGAAAATATCACCCATGATATGAAGCAAATAACACAAGACAAAATAAGACAACCAAACTCTAAGAGAACTATAGACAAAAACGAAGACGGTCATTGAATCAGCCGCGTCAACTTGCAACGATATGAAACCGGAACCGAAAAAATCGTGGATATCTCCATCATCTTGGCAACTAATACAAGAGCGCCAACAACTGAAATCTAAAGGCCTCAACGAGGAAACACAAATGAAATATAATAACATAACAAAAACAATAAACAAAGGTATTACACAAGAAAAAACAAACATATAGCCAAAACTTGTGAAGAAATAGAACGGCACTCGCAAAAACATGAATATTTATTTAAAAAAGTCGAACAATTAGCCAATACATTCACACCAAAATTTCTACCATTAAAAGGCAACACTGGGCAAATTTTGATAGCAAAACCAGAAGTAATCGAAAGATGGTTCGAGTATTGTCAAATTCTCATGGGAAATGCAAATAGCCATAGCACACAACTGAATATGGGAAATCTAGAGCCGACAATTCTTAGGAGTGAAGTGGAATCACCTAGGAAAACACTCAAAAATAATAAGTCCGCAGGGTTGGATGGCATTGTGACCGAAATGCTTAAAGTGACAGGAGAGACCGGTGTTAATTTAATCCACGAAGTATGCAATAAGATCTGGACAACAGGTGAATGACCTAAAAAATGGACACAATGGAGATATATATATATATATATATATATATATATATATATATATATATATATATAATAACATAACAAAAACAATAAACAAAGCTATTACACAAGAAAAAACAAACATATAGCCAAAACTTGTGAAGAAATAGAACAGCACTCGCAAAAACATGAATATTTATTTAAAAAAGTCAAACAATTAGCGAATACATTCTCACCAAAATTTCTACCATTAAAAAGCAACACTGGGCAAATTTTAATAGCAAAACCAGAAGTAATCGAAAGATGGTTCGAGTACTGTCAAATTCTCATGGGAAATGCAAATAGCCATAGCACACAACTGAATATGGGAAATCTAGAGCCGACAATACTTAGGAGTGAAGTAGAATCAGCTAGGAAAACACTCAAAAATAATAAGTCCGCAGGGGTGGATGGCATTGTGACCGAAATCCTTAAAGTGACAGGAGAGACCGGTGTTAACTTAATCCACGAAGTATGCAATAAGATCTGGACAATAGGTGAATGACCTAAAGAATGGACTCAATGGATATATATATATATATATATATATATATATATATATATATATATATATATATATATATATATATATATATATATATATATATATATATATATATATATATATATATATATATATATATATATATATATATATATATATATATATATATATATATATATATATATATATATATATATACACATATATATATATATATATATATATATATATATATATATATATATATATATATATATATGTATGATATTCTAATTATCTTCATTGCTAGATTTTATATTTTGCAGTTTTATTAAACTACATTTATTTGTTGCAGGAAGTGTACTGGAGAATCCCTGGTTATCATACTTTAGACGTGCTACGAAAGTATTGCGACTTAATTCAACAATATATATATATATATATATATATATATATATATATATATATATATATATATATATATATATATATATATATATATATATATATATATATATATATATATATATATATATATATATATATATATATATATATATATATACACATATACATATATATATATATATATATATATATATATATATATATATATATATATATATATATATATATATATGTATGATATTCTAATTATCTTCATTGCTAGATACATATATATATACATATATATATATATATATATATATATATATATATATATATATATATATATATATACATATATATATATATATATATATATATATATATATATATATATATATATATATATATATATATATATACATATATATACATATATATACATATATATACATATATATATATATATATATATATATATATATATATATATATATATACACATATATATGTATATATATATATATATATATATATATATATATATATATATATATATATATATATATATATATATATATATATACGTATATACGTATATATAGTCAGTTCAGTCTCCATACACCTGTTTTCTATACTATTTTTCTGTTATGTTTAACTAATTAATTGAAACTATGAGAAAACATGTTTAAATTAATATTTGAAACTTAACCAGCGGGGATTATTATTAAAAACAACTACGGAACATTTTGTTTAGGAGTTACATCATTGTTATAAAAATGTAAAAAAAGTCTCCATACACTTAACAATTACCAATAATAGTTTGACGGAGTTTCACGGAAAATAACAACTTTGTTTAAACTAATATTTAGTGGGACCGCCGTTGGCCTTGATAATCTCCTGTAACCTTTTTGTTATGCTTGCAACCAGCTTTCTGGTAACTTCTGCTGGCGTGGTCTCCCATTCGTTCAATATTCTGTTTTTTAATTATCTCTATTTGTAACATTATGTTGCGCCGTTTAATTTCCTCCCATAAGCTCGATGGGGTTAACATTGGGTGATTGCGGAGGTGTATGAAGCTGTTGTCGCACATTATGGATCATCCATTCTTGTAACAAATTTGCGGTATGTTTTGGATCATTGTCCTGTTGGAAAATGTATCTTTTTTCTAGTGCTAATTTTTGGACACTTTCTCTTAAATTGTCTCAAAATATTCAGATAAAGATGCTGATGAATGGCACCATTAATAAAATGTAAATTTCCAGCCGCTCAAGCGGACATGCATCCCAAAAGCAGAATATTGCCACCTCCTTGTCTCACCGTGGAACAAGTGTTTTTAATATCGAATGCGGTATTCTTCTTTCTCCAAATTTTAGTTCTACCATCAGACTCAAAAAGGTTAATTTTAGTTTCACCACAAAACATTACGGATTCCCAAAATTCAGGAGGATTAGGAACGTATTCCCTAACAAAAGCTAACCGCTTTTTGCGATTAGCTTCCGAAATTAATGGCTTTTTCCTGGCCGCACACCCCTTATAGCCTTCCATGTGTATACAATTTCTTACTGTTTGTGGACAAACATTTTTCAAAAATAGTTCCCGTACTTCTTCTTTTGGTGCACTTTTCTTGGAATCTATAATTATTTGTCTAACAATACTGTCTTCTTCACGTGGAATCAGTTTCTTGAAACGATCGGAGCGTGGTCGAATTTTATAGGAACCCGTTGATTTATAGTGGTTTACAATGTACTGAACAGTAGCATGTGACTTTTCAACAATTTTTCCTATATTTCTGTAGGATTTTCCATCTTTCCACAAATCAGTTGTGATATTTCGAACTTGAAATGGACTTTCACAATTTCTCTCGCTTATTTTTAATACTACTTTGAAAATCCACTGCAAAATTACTAGCAACAAGTGACAGATTATAAAGTATTGCCGAAAATTATTAATTTGTTTTCAGTTTAGCCAGCAATAGATAGCTTGATAAAATACGGCTGATTATAACGTGTTTTTTTCAATGCAGTTCTTGAGTATATGGAGACTTTTTTGACATTAATTTTATTTACATTTTTATAGCAATGATGTAACTTCTAAATAAAATGTTCCGTAGTTGTTTTTAATACTAATCCTCGTTGGTTGTTTTACCATAAATATTAATTTAAACATGTTTTCTCATAGTTCCAATTAATTAGTTAAACATAACAAAAAAATAGTATAGAAAGCAGGTAGTGTATGGAGGGTTTTTGGACTGACTATATATATATATATATATATATATATATATATATATATATATATATATATATATATATATATATATATATATATATGTATGTATGTATGTATGTATGTATGTATGTATGTATATACCGATGCACAAAAAAGGCCTACGAGACGTCTGTGAAAATTATGCTCCAAATTATTCAAGAACGATTGAAACCAATTCTTTGCCTCAGATTCTCCAAGAACAGGCAGGTTTTTTACCCGGTAGAGGCAGAAGAGAGCAGCTAATCAATATGAGACACATGATAGAAAGTTCTACGAATATAATGTTCCTGTTGTGTTCTGTTTCCTTGATTATACAAAGACCTTCGACACAGTACAGTGGGATCACTTATGGAGAATTCTTCAAGAAATGGGGAGATCAGACCACCTAGTCTTCTTAATCCACAAATTATACAGCAACAACATCGCTTATGTCTTATGTCGCAGTGTCCTATGTCGCAATCTGTCTAGGCCGTTCCAAGTCGAAAAGGAGGTGAGGGTTATAACCTGTCTCCACTATTCTTCAATATATATGGTGAATGGATTATCCGCAAAGCGACGGAAGAGTGGAATGGAGGGGTATCAGTAGGAGGCAAGAAGTTCTCGAACTTAAGATACGCTGATGATACTACAATAATGGCTAGCTTCGAGGAAGAAATGGTTGCACTGCTGAATCGAATCGAAAAGGTTAGCGCAAATGTCAACCTTTTACTAAATCGAAAGAAATGTTCTCTTCTTATGGTAAATCGAGCTAAAATTTTTCCTCCTCTTAACAAAATTGATAAACCACCGTGAACAGATATTATATACTTAGGCGCCAGAATTTCTAATAAGAGGGGCTGCAAAGAAGAAATTAAAAGAAGGATAGCGATGGCCAAAACTGCAATGACAAGCCTAAGCAAAGAATAGACAGATCACAGAATAAATAAAATAACTAAAAAAAGGCTTGTCAATTCACTAATAATCCCTATAGCCACATATGGAGCCGAAACAAGGACTATTAGTGCATCATGCCGTAAAAGAATCGAGGCTTTCGAAACTACATGCTACAGGCGGATGCTCAGAATTTCCTGGACAGCTCATAGGACAAATGCGTCTGTTCTGAGCTATCTTAATAGTGATCGGCTGTTACCATCGATTCAGAGAAAAATAGCATCATTTTTTGGTCACATAATAAGGAGGGATGGCATGGAAAAGTTGCTGGTCTAGGGGAAAGTCAACTGTGGAAGGAAAAGAGGTAGATCGATCAGATCATGTCTACAATGCACTTGGCAGTTACTGGAGATGATAAGAAATGTCGAAGGCAGAGAAGCCTGGAGGGCTGTTGTAAATTCTGTGTAACAATGCAATAGAGGTCACGATGCTCGGAGCCGAGTAACGATGTGGGAGAGAGAGACCTAGATTAGCGTTTTTTTCGTTATTATATTTATATAGAACTGGTTAACCTGCACACAATACTACAAATAAATTAAAACACATACAATAAATGAATTATAATTGTATCTACATTATTATTTTCTTAATGACTTGTTCGCATATTTATGTCTTTATCAAAATTTTATGTCTGCAAATTAAGTAAAAAGTACACAATTAACACCCTTATCGTTCATACAGATAAAACCATTTATTAATTTCCATACAATTAACCCTATAATTATAATAATTATAAATTCGCTGCATAAAATATCACCTGATAATAAAATCTTAAGATATTGAAAAGTAAGTACTTTATAATTTAGTAAGTACAAGCTAATTGCTATCTACTAATTAATAACATAAAGTGTTTTTTAATTGCTGTTTTTTAAATTTAATAACTTTTATGCAGTTTCAACTTAGTCTAATTAAGTAGAATTTTTAAGATAAATAAAAATTTAGATATGCACGTTACGTACAGAGTTGTTTGTATGAAGTTATTGACCAAACTCGACCACCAACCTAATAATTTTATTTAAAAACCATGGAAGAGTACGAAGAATTACGTTTCTTGACATAATTTTCTTTGATAAGGGGTTACATACACCTCGAATTTTCAAAAATCCGTTTTTTTTTTACGGATTTTTATAATCTATACTTCTAAGAATTATTCAAAGAAATTTTTAAAGAAAATTCCATTCCATTACAAAGTTATAGCATTCAATGTGACCTGGCGCCGGATTAGGACCGCTACATGTTTTCAGACACTGTCGGTAATATTACTCAGTCAGTTTTAATATTTTTTAACTTTTTTTTTTAAATCTTAATAATTACTTTTTTCTATAAAATGTCGAAAGGCTTTTTTTTTTAATTTTTCTAATAGACAATTTTTTATAAATAATTAAACATAATTTTTTTTTCGAAAATATACTAAATTTTTTTTTTTTGGAAAAAACCCTTCGACAATTTTTAACTACTACATTATTTTACAAGATTAATTTTTATTTTTGAACATTAGAATATTTTTTGTGAAGTTTTCCTGCTGACAAGGAGGCGCCATAGTTTTCATCAGTGGTCCATTTAACCTGATAAAAACTAATGTTAAATACAAATAAAACTATATAATTTCCATTCCTGTCACTTAATGAACCTTTAAAATATTTTTTTAGCAGCGCCCAGGTGTACGTAACCCCATAAAACTTCAGCTACTACGTTAAATATGTATTCTATCATTATACTTCATCTCTGAAATTATGGTTATCTTATGGCATCGTAGTAGGGAATTTACACAGAATATTGTGCTTTATTTGTTGTTATTCTTGAGTTAACTTTATGGCTGTATTTTGTACATGTGTTTCTACCTCCTTCTGAGGTAGCTGGGGAGTAAAAAAGGACTACAAGAGTACAGATGTGACTGTCAAATTTGCACTAACTCCACTTGTTCCTTTATTTATATAACGTCTGTATGTATGTCCAGTTTTCAAACAGTTTTGTTTCACGTATAGATAGATCTTTCCAGCTTTCCACTATATTTAATTAAAAATGGTTCAGTTAAATCGAAAATATCGAAGAATATCCTGTAGTGATTGTATCCTCTGACACTAGTTACACGAATATTTATGGAATGGAAAATATTTTGATAACTTTCATTTTAATGGCTTTTTATTTGTATATATTATGTCTAGCCCAAGCGGTAGATACAGAGGTCACATGCAGGCGATGGTACAGGCAGTTATTATATATAAATATAGAAGAATTAAAGTACTGCTACAAGTCCATTTAACTGGAAGTGAGCTCATAGAAAAATTGATTATTCAGGGAAAACTTGAAGGCAGGAGACGAAGGGGCAGATCTCCCATACGCTGGATAGATATCGTAGAGAGCCTTTTGCATTCTAACATGCAGCATGGTAAATTCCTCAGACAATCGATTAAAGGGGCAGAACATCATCAGGAACGTTATAAAGGAGTTGAGAATCCAGGCTAAGTTGTAATATTCATGGTTATTTGATCACTATACGTCTGTAAAGATGTTGGATTAGGGATGATGACAAACCCACACAGAAGAGCCTTTCCCAGTTATTAAACAACGCGTTTCAAAAATAGGTCATAACGTCTATCCTATAACATTTCAATAATTCTTAATATTTTTGTCAATTTTCGGCAAAATAGTTGACATATAGTTGATGTAATTAAACTTTTATTTAATTATTAGATCGACGAAAAAAAACTGAGAATGACTATAGCTTTCTATTTGTATTATTAGTCGCAACGCTCAATATTTGTTTAGATTGATACAATGGTAATGATGTTTAGTTTTAAAAAGCTTGTGATTAGCTATCAACGTGTTCGAATAACTTAACATCTTTTGATATTGGTTAGTTGCAGCAACTGGTTTGATGCTGTTTTTATTGGACGATATCAATGGACATTATTACTTTTTTTGCAAATAAATGTCTGCGGTTTGATTTAGCAGGAGACAGCATTACTTAATTTGTAGGGATTTAATTTCTATTATTTTTACGTGAATTATTCAAGAATGATAACACCTCAGTATTATTCTGTAGGAACTTTCACAAATAGCGGCATGTCGAAGTTAATTTGAGCGACTAAGTATTAGTTTTACCTTAAGTTAGAGGCATTCAATATATAATTTACTAAGTGTGTCATATCTGTTATTCAAAGTAAGTTGGTGTAAATAACATGATAAGAATATTGTTGTGTTTTTATGAGCTGCAAAAATTATTCATATTGGTATTTACAAAGTTTTCATGTAGAATTAATAATTATAGATAGTCATGTAGTATATATATATATATATATATATATATATATATATATATATATATATATATATATATAATATTTTAGGTTTTCTCCTTTACTAATAAAGACTTAAGTTAGTACGTGAAAATGGTAATACGAGATAGTAGGTAATTACATTACATGATAAGAATATTGTGGTGGTTTTACGAGCTATAAAAATTATTCATATTCGTGTTTACAAAGTTTTCATGTAGAAGTAATAACTATAGATAGCCATGTATTGTATGTATATATTATAATATTTTAGGTTGTCTCATTGACTAACAAAAACTTAAGTTATATATCTGAAAGTAGTAATACGAGATAGAAGGTAATTAGTACAAATCTAAATTTTTTTGTTATTATAGTTAATTCTAAAAAACAGAAAAATTATGAATAACTGTTTAACTGAGGGTATATTTTCGTTAAAACGCTTTAGGGGTCTTAGAGCAACATTATACAAGCGGCATTTAATTTAGTGTTTTATTATATAAATTTATAATTTATCTATAAGACGCTTAAAGACGCAAGAGGACGAATATATACCATTAATATTTTTCACACCTTGGTGTAAATGATAATTGTACAAGGTAAAAGCTTAACGTATCTTTTTGTTACCAAACCAAAACTGTAAGGTCTTGTCTTAACTTGTTGAATTTTGAAATAACAATAATAATACTTTTTAACAGACAAAATGCAGTTAATATATCTCTCCCTGTGTGTCTTCTTTGGTATCTTTATTTTGTGCGACGGTGTATGTAATGGATATTATGGTAAGTTGGAATTTTTTATAAATCGATAGTTGTTTTTTGAAAATACAATTCAATTTTTAAATTTTTCGTTTTTTTGAATTTTATTATGGATTATAAAATTTGTAATATTCACGATGAGCTTTGGTTATTTTTAACACAGTTTGAATCGTAATAGCTTTCTTATTAGTGAACTGATGTCGACGAATTTTGAATACGTTGGAAATTTAACCATTTTAAGCTTACACGTAGAATTACTTTTCGATATATCAATAATTAGCTGTATATTGATGGTCTATTTTAATATGGATATTATTATATGTTAGCATATTGATAGTCATTATTTACCTCGGTTTTTTCAATGTGGAAGTCTTCGCCACCCCGGTAAATGATTTTGGATTAATAGCTATTGATAATTATCAAAATATCAATAGTAATTGATTTATTGTTAGTTTTGGAGAAATATCAATAGTTATCGATTTACTGATAGTTACCGATATTTTTTTTTATGGGCCTAACATACGTGCTACAGGGAAGTCCCTAAACTGCTTCAGGAGCGGCATGTGTGCGGAAAAAGCGTTTCACGTTATTCTTGAATCGCTGTAAATTGTACTTGGTGGGAAACAGCCCTGGGCAAATTATTCCAAAAGGATGATGTTCTCCATATAAAAGACTGCTTGAAAATCGTTGTACACGGAGTAACAAGCTGAACCTCATCATACGGATGTGAAGTATTAGCGCGATATGGATAGTTATCTATATATCAATAATAATCGATGAAAACCATAGATAGCTATCGATATATCAATAAGGTAATATTGATTGTTGTGTTGCCGTCGACTATCGATGGCTAAAATTCATTATTGCTCATCTCTACTTACCAACTTTTTCAAGTGACATTCTTGTTACGAATGTTTGCAATTATCTGGGCTATACGTGTCCACTAAACTACCTAATTAAATAGAGGGTTTTTTGTGCAGTTAAATCAGCCTCCATGAATGTCGTCTTCTTCCTACCCTTTTCTGACCTTGAATTTTCTCCTTTATAGTCGACTACAGCAAACGGTACGTTTCCCTTCTAATAATGTGTTCCACATATAGTTTCTTTAAACATTCTTCTCTTTACTTCTATGTTTGGTATTTTCTCTACTCCTACCCTAATATGAAATAACAAAACATGTCTGTGAATCCGTGTAGCAATCTTAACTTCAACGGATCTGCATGACATATAGGTAAAAGATTAAAGTGCTTATGGTGCCGTGGGGCACAAATTCTTGATTAAAATTCCCGTTGCTCATTTTGGCAATTTTAAAATCATACCTACGCTTTATGGCGAAATCTCTTGCGCATTTTTTACGATTCGGTATGTTTCGATGGCATTTTTACTGAATAAAAAACAACCACGAATTGCAGCGCATTGTTCTATTTTTCGTACAGTGACAGTAGACAAAAAACGATAAACAGTAAACACCCTTCACATTGTTAAACTTACGCCATCTGGTCTTCACTGGTTCAGAGACGTAAAATTAAATGAAAATTACTTAGCTTTGTTGTCGCCGATAGTCAGCGCTTCTTGTACATTAAACTATTTTTTTCTCTTTTAATCCTATAATTTGTAGAGTATGGTGTAAGTGAACAGGAAAAAAAAACTACATTGTCAATCTACATAACTGGCTACGATTACTGATTGCTAGAGGTCAGCTATCGGGCCAACCTCGAGGAGTCAATTTAAAACGTATGGTAAGTTTTAACAACTGAGTAAGAGTCAGAACGGTTCACATTATTGATTTTTAATTAAATTTAAAATCTAGCGCACAGCTTTTTTTGGAAAAGATTTTAGAAACGTTACTTAATGAAAAAAGCACTTTCCGCTTGTTAACTAACAAATTTTGCATGTTCCATTTTGAATCACTACGTTTAATATTTTTTATTGTGTGTTTTTTAAATCTAAATGGCATTTCACCTGTATAGTTAACAGTATATTGCTAATAAAACTGCTATTTTTGTCCCCATAATTTTGCCGGCCCTGTAGCTTTCGAATTTATTAGTTAGTCTACTTGTATCAACCGTAACATCTTATTTAATCTATGCTTGAATCCTTTTAAACTTCGTTTTGTTTTGTCTTTTAGAGCTGGGATAACGCATTAGCTGTAGCCGCACAGAATATCGCTAATACTTGTGTTTATGGACATGTCCACGTAACGGACTGTAAGTATAAAACCTTTAACCTATTATAAAATTAAAATAAAAATATTTAACGATACTCTTTATAAAAATATTTTTAAAAAGATACTTTTAGAAAACTGATAAAGTGATTTACTTCTGAACAGAACGTACAACATAATATATTCGAGACGATCGTTCTAACCCTTTCCCACGTCCCTTCAAACCCGAATATGGACGATTCTGGATAATTATCGTCAAAAACCAGAAATGATTCTTATAAGACTATTGATTCTTCTAATAGTACTTCATCCGTTTCGGACATTAGCGATTAACAGAGCTATTCTAACTTTATTAGCAGCAATACAAAAAAGCTGTATCGAACTGACACCGAAATAGTCTCGTAGGTTTTTCATCCAGGAGTGACGTCTTCTGTCTGGCCCTCTTTTTACTTCAAGCTTGCCCTGAAGTATCAATTGCAACGGTCTATACCGGTCGTGCCTCATAACGTGCCCAAGGTTCTTTTCCATTCTTCTGAGCACCTCGTTATTAGTTACATATTGAATCCAGGGAATTTTCAGGACAGGATACATCAGTATAGCCACATTTCGAAGGCACTTATTCTCCTCATTACTGCTTTGTTGATCGTCCACGATTCGACTCCATAAAGTAGAACAGAGAAGACATAGCAGCACAACTTTCTGACCTCAGATCTTTCGAAGTAAACAAGATCTTCATTTGAAGGAATGCTACCCTGGCCTTTTCGACGCGATATCTAATTTCTGCACCATAGTCATAGCTTATAGTACCAAAATAATGGAACATCCTCGCCTGCTTTATTACTGTGTTGTTAATTGTCAAGGGCCCCCGATTATGGGTTAGTTTTTTAGAAACTATCATGCATTTAATTTTCGAAATATTGAGGGTAAGACCATATAGTTCTGAATATTGATGTACTCTTTCTACTAAGTTTCGTAGGTCTTCAAGATTACCAGTCACAATGGCAGTATCACGGCATATCTGATATTGTTGATGTGCTGTCCGTCTACTTTTATACTATAACAAATTAATCACGTCTACCTCTTTTATCCCGGTCCTCTAAAGAAAGATGACTCAAAAACTAAATATTCTTTTCCTGCTACAACATGGGAAGTAAAAAACAGGTTGGAAATAAATAAATTTACGTCAGTTCGGGTACGCTAATCAAACAATCCCCTTCCGTTAACGTATCTTCCCAATCACTACTATCTAGAGCCTAAGCGCTCTAACTTGAACCAAATTTAATGAATGAAGTATCACAATGACTGATATATTAGGCGAATAAATTATTATGAAACCTATTTTTCGTTAACAAAATATTTATTTATTTATGACCGAATACAACTCGACACAACGAAGAAAAATATTCGCGGTTATTCTCTCATCTTTCGCCATCTTGTCAGGCAGTTCGCGGATTTCCTCTTTGAGCAAAGCTAGTACTTTGAAATCGATAATTTCGGTTATACTTTTTTTTGTTATAATAAAGTGAGTAGGAAACGGCGATATGATATTGCAGCGCTCAATATATATATATATATATATATATATATATATATATATATATATATATATATATATATATATATATAGAGCCATCTCCTCTCAAAACGGTACAGAAGATTAAGACAAACATCTTCCTAATTCGCGTTCTGCTCAGTCGTGAAGTTCTTTGGTACCGCCTTCACGAAGGCTTATCCAAATCCTGTTTAAAAATTCGATGGACGGCAAACAGGTTCAAATTTATTTCATTGCAGTCCTTTCCTAACGTCAGTCAACGATAATATTCGTCACTCTGTCCAGATTGTCCTTTATTTCCACTCTGCTCTGCCCTTCAATAATGCCTTGTGTGATCTGAGCACTGGTACTCTAGTGAGTGAATGTTCTCCATAAGTCCTTTGTAACTTTACTAAAAATCACAGTAGCGGGTTTGTTAAGTTTGTCCCAAAATTTGATAGCACAACGTTGCAGAATATTTTGTCGGTTCATTTTCGTCATGCGCCTCAGACAACCGATTTTTTTCAGTGGCGCTCAATAATCTTGTAGCAACTGTAACAAGTTTAAACTAGTACTAATTTTACAGCAGAGTTTCAGTTAAGGGCCATACGAAGCGGTAAGTGGTTTGAGCACAGCACAGTCCTATCATTTTCTTATTTATTGTGGGACACTCTATCCCACTAGCCTCGTTATTCTATTGGCTAGGCGTTCACTTGGTGGCAAATATTATATTGCAGGCATTGAACCAAAAACTTCTCAAAAGATATATTATTGGATAATATTAGGTGAGTTTTGAAAGCGGCACCTAGGAACCGTCACTTGAACCAATATATCAAATATTTTGAAGTTTCATCTGTCATATGAACAGTTCCTAAATGTCAAGTCGATCTCTCAAGTCATTTATTGTTTATCAGCTGGTTAAAAAAAAAAAAAAAAAAAAAAAAAAAAAAAATCGAAGGAGGGGTCCCACCTCCCACTACCACCGCCGGTTCCTGAAGGGTACTCCGGCGGTGCCCCTTCTCGCGTAAAAGAAGCTTGAAAAGAAACTATTCAAGCAAGTGCTTACGGTCCAAAGTCCTCATTCGATTTCTCATTATACCAGCACATTCCATATTCGATGGATTTGTAAGTGTTACCTATGAGGTGCCCTCACTCAGTTTTGGGCTATAGCCCAGGGGTACCTACAACCCCCTTATGATGCTTAATTGATTGCTAATGAAAAAAAAAATATATATAATAAATATGATAGTTGGATTATTTAAGTTAAAAGAAAAAGCTTCGCGCCTCCCTCGAATATCTAATGTGCCTTTAATTATTTACAGTTTCTTTACAAAAATTTACAAAATATATATAACTTATTCTTCATCTATTAGTCTAGCAGTCCATGTCTGTCACTGGCTCACAGGAGCTTATTGCGTGTGCTCGAGCCAGTAACAAAATAGAGCTCCGACTTATTGCCTGCCCTTCGTTGCCCGCTAGGAGCCCACGTGGAGGGGGGTGTCGCCTTAACCAATACTCTACCACTTGCGAATCTCGCAATTCTTCTTAGCGTCTCCCAGCAATAATCGCACCTCGGATAAACCTCATTGGTTACGATAATGCCACTGCGCAAAGCTTTATCAGCTGGTTAAAGTAGACATGTTTGAGTATTTTTTAAAAATGGAAAAAACCGAATATCCCGCAGTGATAAAATTCTTTGTTTTAGAAGGTTTATCGGCAACTGAAATCCATCCATGCGTGTTAAAGGAGTCTGCTCCTTCATTTCCAACTGTTCATAGATGGTCTATAGAGTTTAAACGTGGTCGTACAAGCATCAATGATGATCCACTTTCAGGACGTCCAAAAACTGCAATAACTGAAGAAACGGTTGTGCAAGTACAAGATGTGGTAATGGAAGATCGCTGATTAACCGTGGATAATTTAGCTGAAGTTATAGACATCTCACATGGATCAGTACATGAGCTCTGAACTAACGTTTTGAATATAAGAAAGCTATTCACAAGATGGGCGCCGCATTTGCTAACATCGGAACAAAAACGCACTCGAGAGAATCTTTCTAAATATTTGGCTCGTTTCACAAAGAATGAAACTGATTTTGTGCGTCAATTTGTAACTATGGATAAGATTTGGGTTTACCAGTATGTTCCCAAACTTCAAAAGACTGCGCATTGAAAGCGTTTTTCAACAAATAATGAGCATTCGTAGATGAGTATTTTGAAGGTTTTCCGGAAAACTACTTCAGAGATGGGGTAAATGAATTGGAAAATCGCTGGAAAAAAATGTATTGGGCTTAAGGGAGATTATACTGAAGAATAAATCTATTTCGGCTTATTAATTGATCTTGTCTCATTTTCGCTTTTAAAACTGATTGAGTATGACTCGGATGTTACATTGCTCTTATGTTTGGAACTAGGACGCCCTTGCAAATATACTCTGACAGAGGAGTCCTAACGATTTTTTCAAAGTATCTTTTTAGAATTTTCGCTGTAGCGCGTATGCTACTTTTTAACTCAGGTATGTTTATATTATTTTAGCCAGATTCCAAGTAGGTCAAAATATTGCTACAAGTTGGAATAGCAATTATGTCAAAGGAGCCAACTGGACTGAACCAATAATGGTTTGGTGGAACGAATATAAAATTTATAAATATCCAAATGGTTTTTCTACATCTACTGGTCATTATACTCAGGTAAATTAATCGAATTATAATATTTCCATAGCATTTTTGTCCCCTTACAGATATTTGTGGCAAGTATAAAGATAAGTATTCTCTGTTAAAAATATTACCGATACTTGGAACTAATGCACAGATTGTCATTCGGGCATTTTTAATTATCACACTAACCTAAATTATACTATATTTGTTCGTGCGACTCTTTGTAGACTTAACTTTTCTTGTGTTATATTTTAGATGGCTTGGGATAATTCTATGTATATTGGATGTGGGTATATACATTTTCCCACATCTGGACAGTATCCATATCAAAGAATATACGTTTGCAACTACGGTCCTGCGTAAGTTTCATTTTGATATTACAAATTTGGTATTTAAATAATTTTTTTTTCTTCTTTAGGGGCAACTTTCCAAGAGCGCCATACGAGACTGGCAACTCCGGATGTGAAAACTTGTGCTAACCTAATTATATTACATGTATTATAGCCAAAATTATGTTACTTGTTGGTTTCTGGTTTTAAATAATTCTATTTAGAAAATCGATATCAATTGTAGTAGTTCCTTGGTATCAAATAAATCAATATGAGTATAATAAGCCGGGTGTATCATACTTCACTCATATTCTAGAAAATAAAATTATTGGTACAGAAATGCTACCACCAAAGGTGGCACGATTTATCTGTTTTGATGTTCATAGAGCTATTGACATTAAGCACGTTCCTGCTAGAAAAAATTCAAGAAATCGGACTTAATGATAGACATGAAAATCACATACATATAGGCGACTATAGCGTAGTGGATAAGATGCCTGCCTTCTACGCCGAAGACCTAAGTTCGAATTTAGGTTTGGAAAATCATAAATTAAAAAAAAAACTTTACGACGTACCGGTCACCTCTCTCGGCGGCACCGTAGTATTATGCCTATTACAACCCTCTCACTTTGGCCGTTCGGAACCAGCATTAAACTGTAGGCACCCTTTGTGTGTGGAATACTTAAAAAATGCAGAGAAAAGCATATATATATATATATATATATATATATATATATATATATATATAAATATATATAAATATATATATATATATATATATATATATATATATATATATATATATATATATATATATATATATATATATATATATATATATATATATATAGATATATATACATATTTATATATATATATATATATATATATATATATATATATATATATATATATATATATATATATATATATATATATATATATATATATATAGGGTTACAGGGAAAGTCGTCCTAGATAATTAAGGACGTTATAGTAACCGTTTTCGAGATATTGAAGTTTAAAGATTTTTCTAAAAAAAGCATGTTTTTTTTTTGCTTTTATATCGATTTTTTTTTATTAGAGGTTCTCGAGTGCGATTTTTTGGTTATTTTTAGTTAGTCTGTATGTCAAGTATCAAAAATCATTAAAAAAAATTGAACTAGTTACTAACAGTTTCAAATGGCGGCTTGTTAATGTTTCTAAATTACGAATTTTTACTAAGTGTTTCCTACTTTAAATTAATAAAGGAAAAAAAATGTATGGAAGTTATTCTGCAAATTATTTTAAAAACTTTTACGTCTTTTTAGCTATCTAAAACGGTATAATATCTACTGGATCTATTGAAAATTCTAAGAAAATGAGATTTCAATAGGCCCAAATATAGAGTAACATATTAATGGAATTTAGTTACTACCAATTACCGGTATACTACCTGCACCTTCAAACAATAAAAAGGGTTGGGTAAGCATTTTTTCCGGTCGGGGTACTCTCTGTGCGAGTGACATTTTCTATTCCCTAAACATTATTGAATGATTTTTAGTCTGCTCCTGCGATTCGTCCGTGGTAAATGTGCTATACCGTGCTTTTCAAAAATATCTGTGTTTCATCTTCTGACTGTGTGAATTGGCTCGTAACTGGATTTTGATCTCTGCTTGTGAATATGGCAACATATACCAACGAGGAATATTCTGACATCCTAATGTGTTACGGATTTTGCAAAGGAGTGTCGTCGCGTGCACGTGATGAATACATACTGCGATATCCTACTCGTCGTGTACCTGATGTTAGCGTATTTGATGGAACTTATCGAAGACTACGAGAAACTGGTTCCGTACAAAGACGGCGGACTGATACGGGACGACCACGTATCTTTGACGAAGACGAAGAAAACGAAAAACGACGTCTCTTTGAGGTGGACCCAACCACATCTACAAATGTTGTCGCACAATAGCTTGGTATTTCACAGTGGAAGGTATGGTTTATAATGCATACTGTTGGGCAACACCCTTACCACGCCCCGTGCAAGTCATTGAAGAAGGGGATCCGTTGCGACGATTAGAATTCTGCAGATTTATGCTCAATACCGATGTCGAAGATGCATCTTTTTTTAAGAAAATACTATGGACTGACGAGTCGAAATTCGACAAAGACGGTCTTACAAACTACCACAATGCCCACTATTGGGCTTTTAAAGAGGAAGGCAACCCAAACAAAAAAAGAACGAAATGATCACAAACAAGATTCAGCTTAAATGTGTGGATGGTATAATTTCAAATTATTTGGTTGGGCCATTCTTCCTGCCAGATAATTTGAATGGCGAGGAATACGACAATTTTTTGCGGAACGATTCACCTAATTTGATGGAAGACCTACCTATTGGTTTGACACAAAACATGTACTTTCAACACGATGGCTGCCCAGCTCACTTCAGAGGAAGTGTTCGTGCATGGCTCAATGACAATTATCCCAACAAATGGATTGGAAGAGGCGGACCCATACCTTGGCCGGCGAGAAGCCCAGACCTAACACCGATGGATTTTTATGTGTGGGGTCACATGAAAAGTCTCGTATACGACCAGATGACTCCTATCGAAAACGTGGATGTCCTAAGACAAAAAATAATTGATGCGGCTGACGAAATGAGGCGGCACCTCACAACCAGCGTTGTAAAAAGTAATTTAAGAAAAAAAATGAGAATTTGTGTTAGAAACCATATAGAACATGAATTATAATTAATAAAAAATATTAAATTGCAAGGTTTTTTGTTTTATTTGTGTATTTTTCGTATTTTCACCTAGAACTAAAAATTTACCTTTTTCTACCCGAGCCCGCTTTAGGTGTCATTCTGTGTACAGTTTTCCTATTAAACTCCTAGTATTATACCTTTTTTGATAGCTAAAAAGACGTAAAAGTTTTTAAAATAATTTGCAGAATAACTTCCATACATTTTTTTTCTCTTTATTGATTTAAAGTAGGAAACACTTGGTAAAAATTCGTAATTTAGAAACATTAACAAGCCGCCATTGGAAACTGTTAGTAACTAGTTCAAATTTTTTTGATGATTTTTGATACTTGACATACAGACTAACTAAAAATAACCAAAAAAAATCGCACTCGAGAACCTCTAATAAAAAAAAATCGATATAAAAGCAAAAAAATCATGTTTTTTTTTTAGAAAATCTTTAAACTTCAATATTTCGAAAACGGTTAAGTTTAGGACATTATGTCATAGAGTCAAATCGGTCAGAAACGACCTAAAATATAACGTCCTTAATTATCTAGGACGACTTTCCCTGTAACCCTGCATATATATATATATATATATATATATATATATATATATATATATATATATATATATATATATATATATATATATATATATATATATATATATATATATATATATATATATATATATATATATATATATATATATATATATATATATATATATATATATATATATATATATATATATATATATATATATATATATATATATATATATGTATGTCACGTTTGGCGCGCCAGGTACACACTGACTGCGTCGAAACGCTTCTGTTCTATCGCATTTTCAGCCTGTTCTCGACCTTTTCAGAGCAAATAATGGTTTCTACCATATTTCTACATATATTTACTATAAGAAAATGACGTTATTAAAAAATCTATTTTTTGAAAAAAAAATTGCCAGACTACATTTTAAATACTTTTTATGCATATTTGGATGGTTAACAACAGTTTTTTAATTTTTTAACTTACAGGTTACTTTATGGAAGAACTTTATATGTGGGAAAATTAATCATAGGCGTCAGACTGGCGTAATAAATGGGAATTATAAGTGTGTCCAAATTGAGAAAAAAGTATTGAATGTTGGTCTAGGCGATCCGATTTCGATACATTAAACTATTTTCATAACACCCTGTATATATGATTTGTATATCCATCATCAAGTGCGATTGCTTAAAGTCTATCTATATTTCTAGTATAAAATAATATTTTATCATTTCAGAAGTTTTCTTTCCTATGCCTGCAATATGTTCTTGGTTAAGTCTATTGGCCCCCCAAGGTAAACTCTAGCCAGTTGAGTGAAATAAATACATGATATAGCATTCGGCTTTGTGAGGTACTTAGGGTAACCCCTGCTATAGATTAAGTGACAGTTTTTTTTTTTTTTTGTTTTAAACCTGCTACAGTTGCTGCACGATTAATGAATTCATCTGAAGTTGTATTTGTGAGGTGCATAATGCAAATAAACCGGCAAAATATTGGCTAATGTTATGAAAATCACAGATTTATATATATATATATATATATATATATATATATATATATATATATATATATATAGTGATGATTTTTTTCTTGGCTTTAAGGTTATGTGAATTAAAACTTCAATTTACATGTATGTTTACGTTTCGATCAACCTAGTGATCTTTTTCAAAACATTTAATTTCATTGATACAACCAGTAACAATGTCCATATGTATCAAGTACCCTAAAAATCCAAACCATGATTACCTATGCACTAACAATGTTATAATTTGGCTTACCTTAGGATGTAGATTTTGAAAGATTTTTATTTCCTTGTCAATAATCAAAAAATTTCCAGAGTCATATACATACACACACACTTTTTACATTTTAAAACTCTACACACATTTAAAAATTATTAAAACGGTGTTACTTTATCATTATACTTTAAAGAACTGAAAAATATATTCGATTCAGATTGTTAATTTCTTTTTTGTCGTTTGTGGCATTTTGGTTTTTGTGGATAAGGATGGATTCTAAGATTTCTCTTTTTTTAGTATGATTTTCGGAACTTAAGATTTTTGTGCTTTCGTAATTAAATGTGTGTGTTTTTTTTTTCATTTTCATGTTTATTTAATGAAGTTACATTATTTTTATCGTACTTGTGGCCTTTTATACGGTTTTCCAAATATTGACTGGTTTGTCCAATGTATATTCCACTACAATCATTACATAGGATCTCGTAAACAATGTTACTTTTTTTGTTTTTTTGGCGTTGGTGTTTTTAATTTTGAAAAGTTTTTCAATTTGATGTGAGAATTCATTTAGATATGTTAAAACAATATATATATATATATATATATATATATATATATATATATATATACTCGTATATATATATATATATATATATATATATATATACTCATATATATATATATATATATATATATATATATATATATATATATATATATATGTATATATATATATATATATATATATATATATATATATATATATATATATATATATATATATATATATATATATATATATATATATATATATATATATATATATATATATATATATATATATATATATATATATATATATATATATATATATATATATATGTATATATATATATATATATATATATATATATATATATATATATATATATGTATATATATATATTTATATGTCTGTGATTTTCATAACATTACCCAATATTTTGCCGGTTTATTTTCATTATGCACCTCACAAATACAACTTCAGACGAATTCATTAATCGTGTAGCAACTGTAGCAGGTCTAAACTGTCACTGAATCTATAGCATGTCATATCATGTACTTATTTCACTCAACTGGCTAGAGTTTACCTCGGGGGCCAGTAGGCCTAACCAAGAACATATTGCAGGCATAGGAAAGAAAACTTCTGAAATGATAAAAATATTATTTTATACTAGAAATATAGTTAGATTTTAAGCAATCGCACTTCATGATAGATATAAAAATCATATATACAGGATGTTATGAAAATAGTTTAATGTATCGAAATCGAATCGCCTAGACCAACATTCAATACTTTTCTCTCAATTTGGACACACTTATAATTCCCATTTATTACGCCAGTCGGACGCCTATGATTAATTTTCCCACATATAAAGTTCTTCCATAAAGTAACCTGTAAGTTAAAAAATTAAAAGACTGTTGTTAACCAACCAAATATGCATAAAAAGTATTTAAAATGTAGTCTGGTAATTTTTTTTCAAAAAATAGATTTTTAATAACGTCATTTTCTTATAGTAAACATATGTAGAAATATGGTAGAAACCATTATTTGCTCTGAAAAGGTCGAGAACAGGCTGAAAATGCGATAGAATAGAAGCGTCTCGACGCAGTCTGTGTATACCCGACGCGCCAAACGTGCAGTTACCGTATACACCGCCCCGCTGTGTATTACGAATTAGCTGTGCGTCGACATCCGCATTCCATGGAAGAAATGATAAAGGCTATATAGCAACTTACTTTCGTAAATTCTCCACCGATGATAATCCGCAACAATCAAAGTGCCCACCAGGAGCTGACTCGTGGTGCAAATATCGCAAGGCAGAAATGACTAACAGTTTAGACAATTTTAAGCTTCTTCCAGTTTTAGATATAGACATTCAACCTTCTTTAAAATATATCTATGAAGATCTAACCTCAGACGATTTACTCGAAAGATGCTTGGGCGCGGACACTCTAAATAACAACGAAAGTTTTAATTACTATGTGGAATATTGCCCCAAGCATACGTTTTCGGGGAAAAAAGTTGTGGAAATTGCTGCATATTCTGCCGCGTCGATATACAATGAAGGCTTTCAATCGCTATTAAAAATCATGGAAGTCATGGGCGCTCCAACTAGCAAAGAAGCAGTGGATCTCGCGAAGTGACAAGACGCCGCGCGTATTACACGGGTTAATCATCGCGGCACTGAAGCTTCTAAGGAAAATAGAACGGCCCATAAAAAAAACTTTAAACGCATTTTTCTCGAAACAGCCTCTCTTGACCTAGTTGACATGATTTAGAAAAAAATATTGCAGGGACCGGGCTCAAATTTTTATGGCTTATACTACACATGAATGGCTATCGCCGGTACTACTTTTATAATTGTTCAATAATATTTAACCATATTTTTAAACAATTAAAGTTGCAAAAATAAGGTCGAAAATTTTAAAAGTCCGCCATTTTGTCTTTTTTTCATCGTGAGTATACAATTTTACTACCGGTGATATCGGTAACTCTTCATTATAAAAATCAATTCGAATATTTACTTTCAGATGGTCCAAAGTTGAGATATCACGTCAACCAGATTTAAAGAGGGCCTTGTTCAGGCGGCCCTACCAAGGAAATGAATCATAAAAAAACAAAAAAAAAAATCTTTTAGTTTAAGATCTCCAGGATTACGTATAAAAATATTAAAATTCACAAATAAATTTTACTATGAAAACAAATTCTTAAAAAAAAGACTGCGAGTTACCCCTTAAAATGATAGTTACTTCATTTTTGTGAAGTTTAATAAGTAATTTCTTATTAGTACAAATTACTTAGAAATAAGATAATTGTACTGAAAACAATTTTTTTTATATTGTATTGTGGTATTTATTCCTGATAGACTTAATGAAATTTAGTACATTTACTACCTCTAATAATAAGACTAACCTTATGAAGCCATATGTGTTAATATAAAGTACATCTTCATCATCATCATATTACGACATCCTCGCCGATATCCTTGAGATATGGAAAAAGGGTAAAATCCTTACTAAGTGATAAAAAAAATATATCCGGATTCCCACACTTTATTAACAAGCACTAAAAGCACGTAAAAAAAACTGTTGTTCTAAAGTACACATCTACATGAAAAAGTAACTTATTCAACTTATTATACCTGAATTACGTATGGTATTACAAATTCACGGAGATAAAATGCAAGATACGAACTTACGCTGTACATATACTATTCACAGTGAATAAATCAGCAAGCCAGTAATAGCGAGACTAACTACTAAATTATCGATAGAGTAAACATAAAATTTGCATGTAAATGTTTCGTTGTAATAATCTCTCTCTACTACCTTTTTTGTAAATGAAAAATATAGGGATGATCTATATTTGTCTACATAGTAAACCACCTGAGCTTCAGTTAGAGAGTTCAACACGTCAGTAAATAAGTTTGCGTTTAGAAACACGATTGTCACAGATTGACGCAATCTTTATCAAAATTCATTATAAGATTATTGAATTCAGGGAAAAGTCGTGGCGTCAATTATTGGCTAAACACTACGAAACATGGTAAGTGAAATATAGTTCAAGCATATAATTGTCAAAACCAAAAAATAATCTTCCAAAATTACCTAAATAACTTACTTATATTAGTCATTAAGGTATACTACTATTTTTAATAATAAGTTAAAAAGTAACATATATATATATATATATATATATATATATATATATATATATATATATATATATATATATATGTATATATAGGGTGTTATAAAAATCTTTTGATATATTGAAACCAGTAAATTATTGCATCAAAAGCACCAAAATATCTAATGAGGAAATGGATCGTAAAATTTCATAGTTTTTCAGCAGGTACGCCAATGATTTTCTATCAGAACTCGTCGTTCACTGAACTATGAATATATATATTTATATATATATATATATATATATATATATATATATATATATATGTATATATATATATATATATATATATATATATATATATATATACATATATATATATATATATATATATATATATATATATATATATATATATATACATATATATGTATATATATATATATATATATATATATATATATGTATATATATATATACATATATATATACATATATATATATGTATATATATATATATATATATATATATATATATATATATATATATATATATATATATATATATATATATATATATATATATATATATATATATATATATATATATATATATATATATATATATATATATATATATACAGTGTGACAATTTAAGACCGCATCATATGGGATTTGTTTTAAATAATGACTTTAGTCCAGATCTGGTTATTGCATCCATTTGTGCTTCAAATAATATCAGAAATAAAGTATAGTAAGTCATTTTTACGCATGACGTCACCTGTCAAAAATGACATTTTCGTAAAAATTTTTGAAAAAAATTTTAGACACAATGGTTTATTTTGTGATTCTAGATCTGTTTATCAAATTTCAACGGCCTACTACGATTTCAAATTTTTGGCAGTTTCTTGACATTTCGACAATTGTTTTTTCATCTTGATTTATTGCAACCTTATTTAAATCATTTAATTTGTCAAAAACTAGGCACCTATAATCTATTTAAGAACAAAATGAAGTCGTGTCCATAATTTTTTTATAGAATATTAAAATTCACACATTATGATGAATCATATTTGATGCAAAGTTCGATTAACTTTTCTTTTTAAATAGAAAAATATTTCTCGCTTACGTAGTTTGATAGTGAACACACTTGAACGTTTGTAAATTAACACAAATCTTACATTTTGATCTTTTTAGTAATGTATTTAAAGTTTCAACAATGTAATGTTTCTTTCTATAAACGCTAAATTAACAATTGCCTATTTTAACCTATCTAATAAATACTTTGTATCAAATACACGCATAACATATTGCAATATTCTACATTTCGGTGTGTCCACCGTTTCGTTCAATGTAACGAATGGTTCTTCTAGAAATTTTTTTGACGGAATTTTTCACAAACTCGGGAGGTATCTCCTAAACACACTGCCTAATTATAGTTGCTAGATGATCGATATCTCTAAATGGTTTAAAACTTTACTTTTTGTTTGAGATAACCCCATAAATAGAAAATCCAATGGGGTTATGTCGGGCGATCGAGGTGGCCCACAATTATCTTGATCTCGCTCAATGACACTGCCATGAAATAGTTCATTTAAAGTGTTTCGTACTTGCAAAGTATTGTGTATTGGTGCACCATCTAATTGATACCATAGAGCATATCTTAGATCCACAGCCATGTTATCCAGAACTTCTAAAATTTCGTTATTTAAAAAATCTAAATATCATTCTGAGTTTAAATTATGTCTAAAAAATATGACCCTATTATTTGGTCATCACATTGCTGAATAGCAGTCCTCGTGGAAACTTTAGTGTGCATCTGTATATTGTCGTGAAATAATCTTATTCCCTGAGACCTCGTTCCGTAACGCTTTTCTTTTATCGCACAATTTGTGCATAATGTCTCATACTATTAATCAGTAAATGTACTATTTCCTTCTCTTCTCTTCAGAGTCCCAAGAAGATAAAGGCAATGATCTTTCTTTGCTATTGTCTCGCTTTTGCCTTTATCGGCCGTGAGAATTTAGGATGACGGTACTCCCTTTTAGAAACATTATTTTTTTTTATTATCTAAACTGCTTTTTTTTATTATCTAAACATATGTGGGGTACCTAAAATTGGTGAAAGGGGTAGGGGAGATTAGAGGGGTTGCTGCGTATATATCGTGTTATATAGTCTTTTCCAAGGTTCTTGAAATCCAGAATTGAGCTATTTTCAATTATTTGAACATATATGGGATTAATGTGAAGGTGGTTGGGTTAGAGGGATTGCTTTGTATATTAGGCCCATTCCAGGGTTTGTAATGTCTTGTTGTGTTATTTTCTTATTATTTCTGTTATATGAGATGACGATATTTGTTTTGGATTTAATGATCTACCAACGCCAGTGAATTAAAATAGCTTCTGCCGTTTAGACAATGGGTAAAAACAGTCAAACGAACACACATATTTACATACAACAAACATTTATGGATATCATTTTCCCCCTTCGATTATAACGTACAAGAGTATAAAAATGATAGTCATCATATTTAAAATAACAAATAATTGACGAGATTCTATTGAAAAAAATAAATATAAAATAATATAATTATTCAGTTGGGTACCTAGCAAAAAAAGTTGAATTCACTTCCGTTATATTTGTACCGCTTCGATTCCTCTTGACATATAAATATTTGCGAGAGACATGATATACCGAATTTCGCAATCATCTAGACTTGAATTTACAATAATTGTAAGTGATTTTTGAATTAGTGAATTATTAAAGTATTTGTGAGCGGTTTGACCCTATTTAGACTACCTGGCTTCTCAACGTTCGACTCAACATTATTATTGACTTTATGGCTAAACACTCGTTATTTTTAGGAGAAAGGATTGGACGGCGTGAAGCCAGGATGTTTTAAAGAACCCTATTATCCGAAAATAGAGAGTAAGACAAACCTAAAGTTATAGTTTCTGTATTTGTTTACGTTCGTTCGTACAATGGTTTCAATGTTAAAATTTTTGAGCATACTGGAAAGGCTAAAGGTTTTCGGATATTAATGTAATAAGACGTGATTAGTGGTAGCAAGTAACTATCGTAACTAACTTCGTGCAAATGGTTTCATGATTACGCAATATTTTTCCTTTGAAAATTACATGTGCAAAAAAAATGGTTTACAATAAAACACTGCGGTAAGTCGCGTGAATAAGTAATAATGCGTGTTTTTTGTTTGTTTTCGGGATAATAAAATTAATAAGTCATTGTGGCAACTGGTTGTAGCGGCTAGTTACATTAATATCCATCCCAGAAGTTTTCTAAAGGGTACCAAATAATTTCTTTTTCAGTCCGAAGCAACACCTTTATCTTTTCAAAGGTTCACACAAAATCCCTGATCTAGTGATGATGATATTTTTTTGTTGCCTCAGTAGCTATTTTCCTGTTTATTTTTAATATTCCGTATGGAACACTTATAAGATCACTTCGGTGTCTGTCTGTCCATCCGTCACACCCGACTTTCTCCGAAACTATTTGACAAAGAAAGTTGAAATTTGACACTAATATAAAAATTAATGACCTCATCAGAACTGTGTAGTTTTGAAAGTTAAATTCTGTCTTAAGGGGTTACTTTTGGGGGGTGAAATTAGAAGTGAATTTTTTTTACCAGGGTTGAGTGGGGTGTCAAGTAAAAGGTTGTAAAAACACGAGTTCAAAATTATATATAATGTAATACTTGCACACCTTCCTTTCTATTATTTTTATAAAATTGTGAATAATCGCTGTCCCCCCCTTATCTCGAAAAGTACTGATCAAAATATTTTGAACAAATTCGGGAATATTCTTCATATGGTGTAGATTGAATGAAAATTATCACCCTTAATAATTTGTCTGGTATATAAAAAAAATAAAAATTTCAAGGTCATCAGTTTTCAGTAAAGATCGAATAAAAACTTTGTTGAAAACTCATTTGGGGGTGTGTTTTGTGAAGTCATTGATCATTTTTTAATTTTATTTTAAAAGCAATTAATGTACGGAATACTAATTGCGAAGTCCGACTTGCACTTGGCCGGTATTAAGATTCCAGCTTCATGAAACTCATAACTTCTACACCTTGATTTAATGAGTAGCAAAATTCACTAAAAAAGACGTGGTGACCCTGAAGGTTTATTTCTGGATGATTTAGGAACTGGGTTTATCACATTGATTAGTTTTGAAAAATGATGATTAACCTACACTATCTTTTTTAAAAGTCTATTAAATCATTTGCATTTGGTTTAACTTACTTTTAAATCTTTCTAAAGTAAAATATTCTATTCTAAAAAATGTTTGAAATTTTTAATTATACTGGCGTGAATTTTACTTACTGCTGCAATTTGCTGCTTTTTAAATGGCGTATGAAATTTATTTAAAAGGTACCTATATCAGATTAATTTTGGCTACATACAGGAATTTATGTCGCTAACAGTTGTTGTTTTTATTAACAATAAATAAACTGCAATATACACTCCTGGACAAAATTAACGCAACAATATATGAAATCATACAAATCTCTATAATGAATTAATTTTAATAATTTTTTATGAACATTGGTTACATTAAAAGTTAGAAAAAACTTATTCGGATACTTTAAAAGTGAATTAGCTACCAAATTTCTCTATTAGATTCGAATTAAAATTATTCTTAAGACCTAATAACAAAATCGTCGAAATTATGTAATAATGAAAACAATAAACTGGGATACTAGTAGCAAAATTAATGGTGTCACTGGGACACTAGTAGCGTGTGTTGCCTCCTCTACTTCGGATGACAGCGTTTATGCGCCTAGGCATGCTTCTAATTAAATTTTGGATAAAATCTTGAGGAATTTGCTCCCATTCTGTGATAACTGCATTTTCAAGTTCCCTCAGGTTTCTAGGTGCAGGTATATGACGTCTCACATTTTTCTTAAGGTGATCCCATACATGTTCTATCGGATTCAGATCCGGGCTTTTTGGTGGCCATTGCATAATCGGTATATCAACTTGATTAAGATAATCGAGTACCTCCCTAGCCACGTGAGGTCGAGCGTTGTCTTGCATTCATGTATCTCGTACGGACAGGAACTAACTCTGTGCGAGCATCAAAGCAGATGCCACCCCAGAACATAACAGAGCCACCGCAGAATTGAATCCTTGCAGAGATATTGCAAGGAGCAAACCTCTCTCCTGGTCTTCGCCATACTCGCTCACGACCATCTGGATGTTTTAGACTAACCCTAGTTTCATCTGGGAAGAAAACTTGTTTCCAATCATCCACAGACCAGTTTTCGTGATTTCGAGCAAAACGTAACCTGGCAACTCTGTTCTCTCTAGTAAGCAAGGGCGCAGTGGCTGGTCTCCTACTGTTTAATCCAGCTTCATTTATCCGTCTTCTAACTGTTTTAGAAGAAATTGTGACATTGCGAACAGCTTCGAGTTCGTTTCTTATTATAGAACTAGTGACAGTCCTGTTTCTTAAAGCATATTTAATTAAATTTAAATATTATTAAAGCTTACTTTTAAAGAAAATCTATCGCATTATTACAGAAAATTGTTTATCTTCTAAAAATTCTTTAAAACTGTAAATCTAAACGAATTGTTTTGATTTTTGTCATGAACAACGAAACAAAATATGCATAGCCTACTATTCAAATACTCGATAAACTTTGAAACTGACATAAAAAAAAGATAAATTAATTTTTAGATTGTTGCGTTAATTTTGTCCAGGAGTTTATATACTAAGCATACTTTTTCCCAAATCAAAGTACTTTTCACTTTCCTTGTTAAAGGAAAGGATTGTATTAGTTACTTTTCTTCACGTTTTAGAGTTCCTAGATCACCAAAAACATAGTCACTCATTTCCGTCGGTCTGCCTGCCTGTCCGTCTGTTACTCTGTCGGTCTGTGGGCACGATAACTCTCGAACGAAACGAGATATCAATTTCAATATATATATATATATATATATATATATATATATATATATATATATATATATATTAATAAGAGGATGATGTCTATTATTTTTGAACGATATCGGTTTAGGTCAAGAGTGTAAAAGGGGCGGGGGTCGATAAATTTTGTGTTTCAGTAGTAATATGGTTACTTTTCCTTTTTTTTTTAAATAATAAATAAATTCTATGCCTAAATATTTATAGTAAAACATATAAGGCATAGAAGGGGTGGGGGAGGAGATTAGAGGAGATTTATTCTACTATTTCGTGTTATATGTCCTTCTTAGTGTTTTTGAAGTCGAGAAATCCAAAAAGTAGGTTTTACTTTCCTTGTTAAAGGAAGGTATTTTTCGTTGTATTAATTTTAACCCAAGATGGGGCTGGAGTTGTTCAATATTGTATAATTTAAAAAGCATTTTGAAATATTTGGATAAATTTTAAACAGTTTGCTTATAGTAAAATATGTAAACGGTGGCCTGGTGGTAAAAAATGTTGCTTCTTATATATGGTGTTATAGGTCTTTTTTAGGATTTTTGGAGCCGAGGAACCTCAAAAATTAAGTTATTCTTATATAACTTTGGATTTTAATGTGTGCAGGGTGTAAAAGAGGTGAAGTGATCAAATATGAGTTAGTTTTAAGAATATTATGGAACTTTTTCTAGGTTTTTATTTACTATAATAAATTATGTAACATATAAGGGATAGGGAAGGGAGCCAGAAGAATGATTTAGTATTTATTGTGTTATCGATCTTTTCCAAGGTTCTTTAAGTCAAGGAGTCGAAAAATGACACTATGTTTTCGTTATTCTTAAGGTTAACAGGAAAAGAGGGTCAAAGGGACGGAGATCATTAAATATTGTAGTTGTGTAACTATTTATAGTAAAAGATATATGAGATGAAAGGAAAGGGCAGGGGGTTAAAAGGGTGGGTGCATATATATCATAATATACTTCTAGTTCAGTGTGTTTTTTCATTATTTTCAATTTTAATACAAATAGTATCCAGGGATTGAGATCTGGTTACTGAGTAAACTAAAAGAATATTAAGTTAATTATAACACGCAGGCTGAAAAGTTTTTGGTCTAGCTACTTAAAACACTTTTTTTTTGCAATATAGTTCCCTTCAAGAGCCATTCAGTCAGTCCAACGTTTTTCTAACATTTCTATACCTTTCTTGTGGAAGGGTTTGTTTTTGCCTTCAAAGTAGGCCTCAGTTTCGGCGATAAATTCTTCACTGGAGCCAAATCTCTCTCCCGCTAGCAATTTTTAGAGGTCTGCGAATAGATAATAGTCGCTGGGGGCCAAATCTGAAGAATACGGTGGATGAGGAAGCAATTCGTACTTCAATTCATGCAATTTTGCCATCGTAACCATTGACTTGGGACACGGTGCATTGTCTTGATGAAAGAGGACTTTTTTCTTGTTTATTTGGGACCGTGTCTTTGCGATTTCTGCCTTCAAACGCACCAAGAACTTTATATAATATTCGCTGTTGATCGTTTTTCCCTTCTCAGCATAGTCGATGAAAATTATTCCATTCGCATTCCAAAATACAGAGGTCAGCCGACTGTTGTGTTTTTGGTTGCTTCCGGCGGCTTTCACCGGCTACTGTCCACTCAGCTGACTGCCGATTTAATTCCGGTGTGTAGTGGTAGATCCATGTTTCATCCATTGTCACATTATTCATGAAAATTTTTTTTTTGCGGTTAAATAGGTACCAAACAGTGCTCAGAGTTGTTGTTTTTGGTCCACTGTGAGCAAACGCGGCACCCATTTCGAACAGAGCTGTCTCATGCCCAAATGTTCATGCAAAATATGACCAACATGTTCTTTTGATATCTTTAGGGTGTCAGCTATTTTATTTTACGGTCATCCAAAACAATTCGTGTTGGTTTCCGGTGTAATCACCTCATTTTGGCGTTCAGAGCGTTCAGCAACATTTGGTCTGTACTACCGCGTTTAAATTCAGCATTCTAGGGACAGAGTCCCCGTAACACTTTTTAAGCCATTGCTTTGCTTGAACGGTATTTTTTTCTCATCAAAAACAGTGTTTAATCAACACACGAAATTCGATTTTTCCCGTTGTTTTCAAAATATCGAAAGAAGCATCACTGTAACTTGTAAACTAATCATCGAAATGTCATGAAATTTTGATACGTATCGTTTGAAGGTTGGTACTTCCTAAAAATCATATGGATTTTTTGAAAAGGGCTACATCTATGTGCCATATCAAAAACTTTTCAGCCTACGTGTTAGAATAAGTTTTAGAAATTTAAACAGTTCACTTGGTCGAAACTTACTTACTTCTGGCACAGTAAGTAAATGATTGTTTTTACTTCTCTTATTAAAGGGAACTATTGTATTTGATAGAAAAAATTTTCCACGACTTTTGCTTTTCTTTCCGTTTTAGGGTTCTTAGATCAAGAAAAACATATTTGCCCATTTCCGTCGGTGTGTCCATCTAACTGACGGTCTGTCGATTCTGTGCAAAATCCTTTTTGGGGAAGGAATGAAAGTGATATTTTGTATGGTTTTAATTGAATTATGGAAATTTACTTTCCCTTCACTAAAGAAAGTCAAATTTGTTACTTATTTTAGAACTGCATGTTTGCAAGGAAAGCACTGGATAAATCACTTTATTTTAATCGAAAGTTTTTAAAATAGGACATTTCTTCAACAGGCGAAATGCAGTTCGAACACCTGTCCTTTCTTGTTTGGTTTGGTATCTTCATTTTCTGTGATGGACGATGTAACCAGGGAGTTTATGGTAAGTCAAAATTTTTATGCATCGATAGTCTCTGGCAATAATGACACAATTAATAATTTCGTGATTTTGAGTTTTGTTGCGGATTATGTAATATCTGGGGGCATGACAGTGCCCCCGCCAAGTCGAGCAGAAAGCACAGCCGTACCATTCTTTTCTCGGAGCCACTCACGGCACTTTTGATCCCCGTGTAACTTCGTTGTGGATAAAGCTAGAAGCCTGAATTTTCAGTGACCAAGAGGACATACTATACTAGCTATATTTCTAAATTACCTACTATTTATACCTTATCGTTTACGAACTATCGCCAGTCGAAGTTCTTTAATTTTGTCACTGACACACTCACCGATCATCAAAATTCTAAGGTACTTCTAGCAGACACACAAACTTCAAATTTTGAATTTATTTAGTGTTTAGTCTATAAAGGAAGGAAAAACTGAAACATCTCGAAATTTCAGTCCCGTTTTCTAAATTGTACAGTCACTTAAGCCAAAAAAGAGCGTCAACCTCGGAATGAAAGATAATAAGCTGTAAACTTTTATAAACCTTTATTTTGGCATTCTAGAAGTTATCTCAAAAGTCTCATAAAATCTTGTGTTCGCGTCTTAAGATATTCAAGGTCACAAAAATCGGTTGTTCGCAAATATCTCGCTTCCTATGATTTCAATGATATTTGCATCTATTATGAAAATTGTAGAGCATAAAATTCTCTACAAATTTTGTTCTAAATATTTTTTTATACGCTTAACCGCACGGAGAGCGCGCAGTGCTCAGCCATACATAGCATAATGCAAGGTCATCCGTGAGTCCCGGTAAATAATATGTCATATAAAGTTAATTAATCATTAAAAAATCCATAATTATAAATAATTTGTATTATTTATTAATTAATATATTATATTTAATAATATTTTTCATTTATCAAATATATTCGTTTAATAATACTTACCTACTTCGTGTAATTAAAAAATTGTTAAGTAAAATACTTTAAGTATATTTTAATTATAAAAAAGTATGAAGTTGAGGTTTCCATGACAGCAGGGCTAGAAGAGAATATAGTTATTAAAATAGGAGCAAAAGTCATGTTAAGACTAAATACTGACGTGGGTCTTGGCTTAGTCAACGGTTCTATCGATATAGTACAAGCAGTAAAGGTTGATCCGGAAAATACAAATAAAATAAAAAAAAAATACATATTACATTTAATAATGAACATCTTTACGAGCTTGGTCCAGTCAAAACTAAATTTGAAATTATTAATCGAGCTTATGTTCATCGCGAACAGTTTCCGATATGTATAGTCTATGCTATTACTATACACAAAAGTCAGGGGCTAAGTCTAAACAGTGCACTGATGGCCATCGGTTCTTCAGTGTTTACATGCGGTCAAGCATACGTGGCACTTTCGAGAGTGACAAATCTGGGCGGATTACATCTAATTAATGTCGACTTCGGTAGTATCAAAGCTCAGGAGTCCGCAATCGTTGAATATAATCGACTTAGAAGCACTTATCGTCCAGACTTGTCAAAAATTGTTACATAGCCTTTGAGAAAAAGCAATAAAGACAGGGAGTGGGCTTTAAGAAAATCCATTGCTGGCGTACAAGAAATATTACCCGAGAAGAAAAAAAAAGAGGACTACCTACAAAAAGAAATGAGATCCCATCAAAAACATAAAATGTAAAAAAATGCCAAGTCTCGCAACGCAGTCCTTCCGCCACAAAAAGTTGTGAGATCTCATGTAAAACCAAGTCAGTTATTTTAGTTAGTATCTATGGAAGCACCTGTTCAACAACTTTGTCATAAATTGTTATCTAATTAGTTACCTACCAACATTTATAGTGACCTTATCAATATTAGATATCTTTACTTCTATAATAAATATAATGACTTGGCAATCGCACGGCAACATAATCACATAAGAATAATCTACTATTTCGATTGCTAATTAAGTCTAAACAGTGCACATTAGCTCAGTTGCTTTGTAATTTGTAAAACAAAACGAAATTTTTGTTTGTATGATTTTAACGGGCATACAGTAAATTACAAATATTTAATAAAATATAGGATTGAAAAAAAATCCTTGTGAATATATCATTATAATACCTTAAGTTTCAATATAAAAATAATTAAAAATACATTATCTGCGTTATTTAAAAATTGAGTTTTAAAATATGAAAAATCGCCTGCTGTAGTGCGCGTTTAAAGAAGTACGAAATGGTCAAAAAAAAGTCGGACAATTTCTTTTTTAGGTACAGTTAAAAGTTTACTTGATATAAGAAAATCATTAAAAGTACAAAAAAAAATTCTATTTTTCCTTACTTTTGCTCTTAAAAAAGTGTTCATTGTAAACGTATTTTTGATTATTATTAAATATACAAATTAAACTTAAAATATATATATATATATATATATATATATATATATATATATATATATAAAATAAAATTAAAATATATATAAATATATATATATATATATATATATATATATATATATATATATATATATATATATATATATATATATATATATATATATATATATATATATATATATATACACCACCTACTATTCCTATATTGCAGTCAAGGATGCCCGATGTTGTCTTTAGACAGCGCATCATAAAGCGTATTTTAATGAAGCTGGACACCAAAAAGGCTTCTGGCGCTGACGGAATACCTGCCATAGTTCTCAAAAACTGTGCAAGGGAACTAACACCAGTTTTCTGTAGACTTTTTAACCTATCCTACAGAAAGGGAATATTTCCGTCCTGCTGGAAATGTGCCACGGTTCAGCCGATACCTAAAAAGGGTAAGAAGACCTTGCCAAATAACTACCGACCAGTTGCACTGCTTTCAATAATATCGAAAGTCATGGAAAAGGTTATCAATGAGCATCTTCTAAAATATCTTGAACGATTCAATATTATTAGCGATCACCAATATGGTTTTCGTAAACATAGATCAACAGGAGATCTTCTGACTTATGTAACACATGTTTGGAACAACGCAATTGAACACTTTGGAGAATCTCGAGCGGTTGCTCTTGACATATCCAGGGCATTCGACCGTGTTTGGCACGATGGACTGTTGGCTAAGTTGCGCTCTTATGGTATGTCTGAAAGGTTCTGTTTGTGGCTCTCATGTTTCCTCAGAGAGCGTTCTTTACGAGTGGCGGTCGACGGATTTCTTTCTAACACCCTCACTATCAACGCCGGTGTGCCCCAGGGCTCCATACTGTCTCCTACTCTCTTTCTCATTTACATTAACGATCTGCTGGAAAAGACCGGGAATCCAATCTATAGCTTTGCAGATGACAGTACGCTTGTCTCTTCATTCACCTTGAACGCTCGGACATCGGCTGCTCAGGCGAATATCCGCAGACAGCAGGAGGTCGTTCAGCTTAACAAAGACCTGGAAGAAATTCTATCTTGGGGTGACAGTAACCAAGTGGAATTTAACGTTACAAAAACCCAAGCGGCAGTTTTTTCTAAAAAAGTTAACGTTGCTGAACCCGACATAGTTATGTCGGGGCACTCCATTCCCCTAGCATCGTCGCTCAATTTGTTGGGCGTTAGTTTGGGAGCAAATATGTCTTGGCATGAACATGTTGCAGGCATAGCAAGGAGAGCTTCTCAAAAGTTGGGAATATTATTTAGAACCAGAAAGCTTTACACCCCACAGCAACTGTTAATTCTTTACAAAGCCCAAATTCGACCAACTATGGAATACTGCTCCCACGTTTGGGGCTCCGCTCCCAAACATACACTGCATTTGTTGGATTCTGTTCAGAGAAGAGCGGTCCGTCTGATTGGGGACCCGGAATTGACCGGCGGCCTTGATTCGCTGGAACATCGAAGAACGGTTGGCGACTTGAGTCTGTTCTACAAGTATTTTCATGGAAAGTGTTCGAAGGATGTAGCCCGCTTAATTCCTCTCAAAGCGGTGCATGTTAGAAATACACGTCGCGCTGGTGCTTCGCATCCGTATGAGGTTCAGCTTGTTACTCCGCGTACGACGCTTTTCAAGCAATCTTTTATATGGAGAACGTCATCCCTTTGGAATAATTTGCCCAGCGCTGTGTTTCCCACCGAGTACAATTTACAGCGATTCAAGAAGAACGTGAATCGCTTTTTCCGCACTCGTGCCGCTCCTGGAGCGCTTTAGGGACTTCCCTGCAGCACGTGTGCTAGACCAATAAAAAAAAAAAAAAAAAAAAAATATATATATATATATATATATATATATATATATATATATATACATATATATATATATATATATATATATATATATATATATATATATATATATATATATATATATATATATATATATATATATATATATATATATATATATATATATATATATATATATATATATATATATATATTTAAAGGTGAGAAATGAAAAATAAAAGTTTTAAGTATAAAGTATTTATATTTCATTTAAACATCCAGGTACAAAGGAAACAGTTATTGAAAACACAAAATTCTAAATTACTCGAAGAAATTAAACGAATTACGTACTCTTTGGCTGTCATATTGGATCCGCCATTTTGAATTTTTCAAATTTTTTATCAGATTCTTAATTAGCACCTCGAGAAACCCTTTAATAGCCAACTTCAAAATATGTAGTGGTATACAGAAACGTTAATTTAATCATAAATCAGGTTGGAAGTATGATTCCCACTACAACTGAAGGTTAAATCAGCCATTTTATTTTAAATAATTTTTTTAAATTACGGTAAAACAAAAAAAAATAATATACTATTTTTTGTAAAATTTTCCGTTCTCTCACGTGGTGCTATTATTTGCAAAAAACTGAATTTTTCATTTTATTTTGGATTTCGTAGGGTTAGCGTACAGTCTAGGGCAGCAATTTTTTTTATCGTATTCGAAGTCCAAAGAACTACCTGTATGCCAAAATGCAGCCTGTCAACTTTTAATGGGAGCTTTTCGTCAAAGTTTGTCTCTGACGCATTTATTTAGAATTCATAACAAATAAATACTATTTCTATAATATTAGATATACAAATTCCTCCTAAAGCGCGCATGCTAGGAATACAAGTCGCGCTAATATTTCTCATCAGTAGAAAGTTCAGCTTATAACTTCTCGTACTACCCTTTTCCAGTAGTCGTGATTTGCTTAGGACTGTGTTTTCCACCGAGTACAATTTACTGCGATTGAAGGCCAATGCGAGTCGCTTTTTTCACACACGCGTCGCTCCTGTAGCGCTTTAGAGATTCCCCTGCAGCACGTGTGCTAGACCATTAAAAAAAAAAAGTATGGTAGAGGTTTTTTAATATACTTTTCAGTCCATTGTTGCGTGCGTCGCTCCTGTACCGAGAGAAAATAATTTTATTTTAATTATTTAACATTAAGCAAATACGTACGTAGTAAATATTTATTTTACTCTTTTATACCGAGATTTTAAATTGGGCTAGATTGATTTATTGGCTATTAGGTAACTAAGAGGCTATAATTATTATACATTATTGATTAAGAGAGAACGTGAAAATACATATTGAATCTTAAGATATAAACATGTCAGGGACTTTATTAACTTAGCCTACGTAAGGATTTTCTTTAATTTAAAAGCAAGCTTTTTTCACACACGCGTCGCACCTATAGCGCTTTAGAGATTCCCCTGCAGCACTTGCGCGATACCCTTAAAAAAATTATTGTGTTAGCAAAATGTGAAAAATTTATTTACGAACATAATATAACCAAATGAAAAAATATTCCTTCACAAATCATTTACGTAGCGTCTGGCTCATTTTTTTGCATTTGAAATGCAGTACCTTAAATCGCATTGGAGACTCTATTTTGAGGTTATGTGCATCATAGACATAGAGGATGGACTGAACGTTCCGTATCTGGCTGTGAAGTAAATATGGACGTGTGAGAGAGACAAAGTAGATGTGTGGCCAGTAGCTGTCTCTTGCTAGAATGCCGCGAACCTACGGCGTTCTTGAAAATAATATTTCTAAGTGTTCTATTTGAACAAAAATCGTGTGGCGGCTTTTATCGCCTTGAATTCCGCTTGGGGTACTGCACCGTGGTTATTATAGACCTACAGAAAAGAGACAGATATTGGCCGCAGAGTCGCTTTGTCTCTTTCTAGAGAGTGGTCAATTTTGTGAGGTTAATGCTCAGTCCATCCTCTATGTCTATGAGCAGCATCGAATGAAGTGACTTTGCTTCTTTAGTATTGGTACTTTCGTACATAAAAGTGGCGGGAAATAGTGTCAGTATGTCAAACTAAATTTTAAAACAATTTAAAAATTACCAAATTAATATGCACACCTAATAACTTAACCTAATCTGAACTGACATTTTGAATTTTGTTGCGGATTATATAGTTTACAATATGGAGTCACCTTTACTTGGAATACCTAATGGATAAGTACCATTTCATAATAACTCACATGATTTTTAATTAGTGTTAATGAATTTTGGATATATTAAGAATATGTTCACTTTATACTGAGATGTAAAAATTCGTTTAAACATATAAACAAACAGCTTAAGGGGATTTTTTTTAAGCTTTTGCTTCTGAGATCGCTTCTAAAATCTGTATTATGAAAAACGGAGTAAAAAAAATTAGTAAAAATTGTTGCTGATTGCTTTGTGAAAAATTTGAAGAAAAGCAATTTAGGAAATTTAGATTAAAATTTATTTCAAGCAAATGACTGGAAGGTTATTACTTTTTAGATATTTCATAAAACTTTATTTTATTTTCTTCTAACGACTAATTGCTATGTTCTTAAAATGATACAAGGTATTGAAAAATTACTACTGAAAACTCCTCCTTATTTTTTGTGCGTCAGCTTGGAATGGTCATATTTTTTAATATAAATATCCCATATTCGTTAAGATCAATTAAATATTATATATATATATATATATATATATATATATATATATATATACTACTGTGATCAAAAATAGTAAGACTTTTAAATTTAAATCGCCCGGACATTTCCAAATCGGATTAATTTTTTTTCGTTAGGTTGGCAGGACCTTAACTGCCATCTGTGTCAAATTTTAAGACCATAGCGTCATTAGTTAATAAGATTCGCTTGCATTCGTTCAACAGCAAAAGTGCATTTTTCGATTTTTAACATGAGTGAAACAATTCAGCAAAGAAGTTGCATTAAATTTTGTTCAAGCGCATCATTACGGGAGATTAGACATGGATTTACGCATACGATCCGGAGACTGCCGACCAATCAAGCGAATAGCGTGTTAGAGGTGAGCCCAGACCGAAGAAACCACGCCAAAGCAAGTAGAAAATCAAGGTGATGTTAACAGTTTTCTTCGAGTATCGTGGTGTTGTTCATTATGAATTCCTTCCGCCGGCCAAACTGTCAACAAGGAATATTATTTGAGTGTTATGCGTAGTTTGCGTGAAGCTATTCATCTCAAGAGGCCGGATTTAGCTCCGTCGGACTTCTGGCCATTCCTTAAACTCAAAAAACCGCTTCGAGGACATCGTTTTGAGTCGATTGACGAGATTAAAACCGAATCGAAGAAGGCTTTAAAGGCCATTCCAGAAATCGAATTCAGCAACTATTTCGAAGACTGAAAAAAACGTTGTATCGTATCCGAGGGGAATTACTTTGAAGGGGACGATAAATTTGGAAAAATAAATAACCCGTTTGCATTTTATTTCAAAAGTCTATTTTTTGATTACTAATATATATATATATATATATATATATATATATATATATATATATATATATATATATATATATATATGTATATATATATATATATATATATATATATATATATATATATATATATATATATATAGATATATATATACATATATATATATATATATATATATATATATATATATATATACTATATATATTCTTAAATACGAAATTAATTGGGAAACTCGGCAAAGGGCGCAACAGGTGTTCACACAATGTTCATTTAGCCAATATTTCGGTCTTTCATTAGGGCACAAACTAAAAAAGAGAACGAAGCGACAATTGAAGTAGTACAGGCATATAAACAAAAGTATAAGTGATTTTCTTTTAATATATTGTTGTAGAAAAAATATATATAGTAATAAAACTGAAAAGACCACTCACAGGAGGGGTGTGATATTAATCTAGCAAAAATAGCCATAAACACCAATTACATAAATGCGACTAACAATTAAGTAAATCTTTCACCACACACTAACATATTAATTCGGCATTTACAAAAGGGATGCCATTAAAAACTTTGGATGTTAAAATCAATTCAAATTAATTCAATTTTAATTAACCACCTGTGACCTATTTGACACAAACGCTGACAGAAAACAGCCATCTGACAGAAGCAAGGGATCATTTAACCTACACGGCCAATGCCCATCGAAAACAACCAGGACAGGACCGGTTTTAGTACCAAATATAAATATATATTATCAAATTGAAAAATCAGTAAGATGGAAAAAGTACAAATGGAACACGTTTAAGTCCAGTATGGAAATTAGGATAATATAACGAACTGGAATTTAGAATAGAGAAAAACAATTTAGAGAAGGACCAAATGATGAACAAAACAATCCAAACGTTGATACTTAGCGACCATAATTAGTGAAACATCAGAATCAAAACAGGCCAACCGATAATTAGTAAAGTGGCGGGAAGGGACATTAAATGGTGAAAAGTAGAGACTAAAAAGATGAAAAGGAAAGTATTATGCAACAGTGAAAACACGAGTTCAAAAATATATATGATGAAATACTTGTGCAAACTTTTTTTTTAATATTTTTTAAAAAATTGGCCGAAAATCGCTGTACTCCTACCCTATCTTGAAAAGTACTTATCAAAAAGTTTTGAAAAAATTGTTGAGTAGTCTTCATAAAATGTAGATCGAGTGAAAATTATCACGAGTGCATTACGTTTAATAATTTATCTGGTATAAAAAAAACAAACTATGTGCCTTGACAGGTTTTTTTAATAGACTTTTCAGTGCATTATTGCTACGCGCGTCGCTCCTGTACCGAAAGAGAACAATTTTATTTATTTATCATTAGGCAAATATCTAGATAGGAAAAATTTATTTTACCCGTTTGTGACTAGATTCTAGACTGGGCTAGATTGATTTATTGGCTATTACGTAACTAAGATGCTATAACTATGATACATTATTGACTAAGAAAGAACGTGAAAATACATATTGGATCTTAAGATATATACATGTCAAGGACTTTATTAACTTAGCCTAGGTAAGGATTTTATTTAACTTAAAAGAAATCACCATACGGAAGTCCGACTTGTACTTTTTTCTTAAGATTTTATTTTAAAGCAATACACTAAATCCATTGTATTGCTTGTATAGTATTAGGGTAATATTTAATGGGAGAAAGTTAAATTGTTAGTATTTATTTGAGAACGGCATATCAGTTTACCGATTTTTCTAAAGTGATTTTTCCTATTTTTTATAATATCTAGAGGACACCGTCAGTAATAATGAGAAAAATTACATTGTCAATGAACATAATAGACTAAGATTACTCATCGCAAAGGGTCAGCTACCCGGTCAACCTCGAGGAGTGAATTTAAAACGCATGGTAAGTTTTGATAACTGAAAAGTTTCATGACACCTCAAATTATTAATTTTATTTGTATCTATTTAAATACAATTTTAGCAAATAGAAAGTTACTTTACGTTGGAATAACACATAGCGCGTTAAGAAAATGGTTTTACATATAGCAAAGTAGTAATTCGTGCCAAAGAGATGTATTAATACATAAGCGAATTGAGAAAAATAACAGCTAAGATAAGAATCATTTAGTTTCACGATATTCTCCGAGAACACATGTCTTCCAGTTGTCGAGTCTCTTCCGGTGGTGTAGTTTCGGCCTTTCTAACGCCCCCCGATCGATTATTACTCAAGACCACTTTCTTTTTTTTTTTCCTCAAAGTAGCAGCTTTTTGGATCGATTTTAGCCGAGAAAATATAGTGATTATTGTCAGGTTCTTGATGTCCCAGAATATACTTGACTATCTCGAGATTCTATGGAGATATCTTCACCTCTGGCTAAGCCCAAAACCGAAGTTAAGCTGGAGTTTTGTTTCAAACGAAGACAAAATCAGTAAAGAAACGAAAAGAGGGAGGAAAACCATTCCTTTTAGTTAAAATCTTTAAGTTAAAAAATTTTATTGCATATGAATTTTCAACTTTAGACAATGAGAATGGTTTTTTTTTCATTCGTTGTGCCTGTGCTGAAAAACTCTACGAGGCATATTTTATCAATTGGGCAATAGCCAGCCGGCTTCGTTTTGCAGAGACATTTTGTCCATCTCTTGGCCTTTTTTTAACGATAGCTATATTTTCTGTGATTGTCTACTCGACTGTACGAAGGTGCTCTTTTAACTTACCTGCTATGAAGGTTTGCAAAAAAATGTTTTTAGTGTAGTAGTAATTCGTTACGTTAAGCAGTTTTCACGTTTTTTTTTTCTTACGACAATTGAGTCAATCTAATTTGGGGAATATCACAGAGTTAAGGCTTTTCACTAAAGAAGGGAATTGAGTATAACTTATTTACGAAAAAATGTTCCAAGCGTACAACAATGACGGTCCATCTGGTTTTCAAGTAAAATTTTATTCTAAGCAGTTTTGATGGAATCCAGATCAGAAAGACCGATTTAGGCAACTGAAGAAGCTATCAAGCTGGTTGAGAATTAGCTACTGTCAGATCGAAGAGTGAAGAAGCCCAGGCTTCCTAATGAAGCACTGGGCTCTTCATTCATGTGCATGAAGATCTAGGGATGAGAAAAGTCTCTGCAAGATAAATCGCCATACTCTTCAGAACAGAGTAGAAGTCGCCGAGATAAAACATTTGTCAAAGATATTCGGGCTTTTTAGAGTAAGATAAGAGCTTTTTTTTGCCAATTGTTTGCCACCGCGAGAGTTAGGTGTTCCATTATGGTCCTTTCACGAAACAGAAGTTGATACAATAGGTTCATAGGGTTCTGCACTTTCAAAGAAGGCAAAAACTCATCTTCTGGAAAGTTGATGACGATCTTTCTTATGGGACTGAAGGATTTCTGCTTATTCCATAGATGGAAACAGGGTTCACAAGTATTCGAGGAGTTTAAGGAAGGACGATTTAAAAACCGAGGCATGCCATTAGTAGAAAACGTCTGGATTTATGGAAAGCCAAATCATTGTTTCTGCACGAGAACTGCAGAATCCACAAAACTCGTACAGGCCAAGTCAACACCAAAAGCTTTGGATCCACTCTACGGGCCTGATATAGTTCCCTGCAACTTTTTTTTGTTCAATTATATGCAGTAGAACATCAAGCGTCAAAAATTTTTCTTAGATGATGAGTTGAAAGTTGGCGTTGCGTCTTTTCTTGAGGCGCAACCAAAATAGTTTTTTTTGTATGGAATGAATGGAATAAATAACTTGAGAAACACTGAACAAAGTTTTTTAGGATAGAAAGTAGTTGGGTAGGCAAAAATTTTTTCTTAAGCTCTGCGAGTTTTCTTTCATGGCTAGATAATTTCCTTAAAAAAACACCCTCGTACAAATGTAATGAAATACTGATTTTGTCAAATTTCCACTTTATTTAGTTTCACTGAAAACAAATACCATTTTTGTATCAGAAGAAGCTGTAGTATAACGAAACGCGTCATACAGTTTCAGTGAAACTAAATAAAGTGGAAATTTGACAAAATCAGTGTTTCATTACATTAGTTATGAATTTCCATCAAGTAACAGCCACAACAATTCAAAACCCTCGTACATTTCTTTCAACATGTTACATTTTCTACACTTGGTTTTTGGTGCGAGTATGCTTTAGTACCAATAATCTTCTTTTTGTATTAACTTTTAGTATTGGGATGATACACTAGCAAAAGCAGCACAGGATGTTGCTAATACCTGTGTCTATAAACATGTTCGGGTAACAGACTGTAAGTATAACACGTGTTCTAAAAGTAAAATAGAAATATACTATATGTATATATATATATATATATATATATATATATATATATATATATATATACATATATATATATATATATATATATATATATATATATATATATATATATATATACATATATATATATATATATATATATATATATATATATATATATATATATATATACATATATATATATATATATATATATATATATATATATATATATATATATATATATATATATATATATACATATATATATATATATATATATATATATATATATATATATATATATATATATATATATATATATATGTACATATGTTACTGCGTAGCCATTCACCGATGGATAAATCCTTGTGGGTCATGGAGTACATTCGTGGTGTTGTGTGTTCTGACTTAATAGTCCCAGTCGAGACGTATAAGTAGCACACACAGTTTGAAAAAAGGTTGCGAGTTCTGAACCTCTCAGTTTACAGTTACCAGTAAGCATTAATAACGACAAATTAGACTTTAGCGAAACGCCTACGATTCCTAACACCGAACAACACTGATCAGCCGATATACTCTCGCGCTCAGACGGATATATACGAAGGTGAATTGATAAGTCCGGTAAATTTCTACGAAAGGGCGGGAAATTTTGTTAAGTGTCATGACTGTTGGTAAGCGGGATTTTGGAACGGTTGTGTTCAAAGTTTCATACAGATGCAAGGCGCAGTTATTTATTGACAGCTAACGGTGTTACACGTTTCGTACAAATGGGTAAAGCCAAGTAACATATCATGATATGATAACACATTTTTATTTAAAAAAGTGGACTGCGACCTAGCTAAAAGCGAACTAAAGAAAGTTCATGGGGACTTTGCACCAGCACTCAAGACCATTTATATATATGGATAAATGGATTTACCAGTAGCCATACAAGTATTGCAGATGTTGCTCGTTCATGACATCCAATTGGGATTTCTTCTGAAGAAATGGTCGATAAAATTCATGGTATCGTGATAGAAGATCATTTCAAAATCGTGTTTGGAAAAGTTGCAGCGTAATCCGAAGGACTTCTGGCATCGTTTTGTAACTGTAAATGAAACGTGGATCCATCATTATACCCCAGAGATAAAGCGACAGTCAAAACAGTGGGTTGACGAAGGTGAAAATGCACCGAACAAACCAAAAACAGTTTTATCGTCGGCAAAAGCGTTGGCAACTATTTTTTTACGACTCACGGGGCATCATTGACTATCTGAAAATGGATACTGGTAACTGGCTCTAATTATGCAACGTTATTGGCCATTTGCATAGCGAGTTGAAGCAGAAGCAACCAAGATTAGCGCACAAAAAAGTGCTCCTTCACCAGGACAATGCGCCTGCTTACATATCGGCCGTTACAAAGGCAAAAATGCACAAGCGACATAGTTCTCCACTCACATTCCCCAAATTTAGCGGTGGGGACTTTTTTTGTTTCCTAACCTCAAAAATGAGCTTTAGAGGCAGAAATTTTCGTCGAATAAAGAGGTTAGCTGTGCTTTAAATGAGTATTATGTATAGTTCAAAACTATTCCGTACGGAACACTTATAAGATCACTTCGGTATATATAATATATATTATATATATATATATATATATATATATATATAATATATATATATATATATATATATATATATACTAACATATATATACATACATATATATATATATATATATATATATATATATATATATATATATATATATATATATATATATATATATATATATATATATATATATATATATATACATATATATATATATATATATATATATATATATATATATATATATATATATATATACATATATATATATATATATATATATATATATATATATATATGTATATATATATATATTTGTATGTATATATATATATATATATATATATATATATATATATATATATATATATATATTTATATGTATATATATATATATATATATATATATATATATATATTTATATTATATATATATATATATATATATATATATATATATATATATATATATATATATATATATATATATATATATATATATATATATATATATATATATAGATATATATATATATATATATATATATATATATATATATATATATATATATATATATATATATATATATATATATATATATATATATATATATATATATATATATATATATATATATATATATATATATATATATATATATATATATATATATATATATATATATATATATATATATATATATATATATATATATATATATATATATATATATATATATATATATATATATATATATATATATATATATATATATATATATATATATATATATATATATATATATATATATATATATATATATATATATATATATATATATATATATATTATATATATATATATATAATATATATATATATATATATATATATATATATATATATATATATATATATATATATATATATATATATATATATATATATATATATATATATATATATATATATATATATATATATATATATATATATATATATATATATATATATATATATATATATCTACGAGGCTGGTTTAAAAAGTCCGTGCAAAGTCCGAGAGTTGGCACCACCGGCGCGTATCGAGGTCATGTTTAGTTAGTAGCATCTCTTGAATGAACGCACACTAAGTTTCAGCCATATTGGTCTATTTCTTTGTGTTTGGCATTCGTGTGAATCAAGGAAGTCGAGTGATTTTCAAGAAATGGACGAAAAAGAATTTCGTGTGGTGATTAAACATTATTTTATGAAAGGCAAAACGCCTCAGGAGACTAGAGAAAAGCTTGATAAACATTATGGTGACTCTGCACCTTCGATTAGAACAGTTTATAAGTGGTTTCAAAATTTTCGGACTGGCCATATGGGCACAAGTGACGCTGAACGTTCTGGACGGCCTGTGGAGGTTACGACTCCAGAAATCATTGATCAAATCCATGATATGGTGATGGATGACAGAAGAGTTAAGGTGCGTGAGATTGCTAGTGCTGTGGGCATCTCGACTGAACGGGTACATAATATTTTGCATAAACATTTGGACATGAGAAAGCTATCCGCAAGATGGGTGCCGCGATTGCTCACGCTTGACCAAAAAAACGGAATCGTGTGAAGTGTTGCAAGGATGGTTTGCAGCTGTTCCAGAAGAATCCGGAGGACTTTAAGCGTCCTTTCGTCACTGTGGATGAAACATGGATACATTACTATACTCCTGAGACCAAACAACAATCTAAACAATGGGTTACCAAGGGGGATTCTGCACCAAAAAAGGCAAAGAGCGTTCCTTCGGCCGGAAAGGTTATGGCGACTGTCTTTTGGGATTCGCAAGGGATAATCCTCATCGACTATCTGGAAAAGGGTAAAACTATTACAGGTGAATATTATTCATTGTTATTGGACCGTTTGAAAACCGAGCTGCAAGAAAAACGCCCGCGATTGGCCCACAAGAAAGTCCTTTTCCATCACGACAACGCACCAGCACACACCTCAGCAGTTGTGGTCGCAAAATTAATGGAAATAGGATTCCAACTCGTTTCACATCCCCCCTATTCTCCAGACTTGGCTCCCTCGGACTACTGTTTGTTCCCCAATTTGAAGAAATGGCTGGCAGGACAAAGATTTTATTCAAACGAGGAGGTGATTGCAGACACTAATGGATATTTTGCAGACTTGGACAAATCCCATTATTCGGAAGGGATCAACAAACTAGAACATCGTTGGACGAAGTGTATAAGCCTAAAAGGAGACTATGTCGAAAAATAAAAAAGGTTTACCCCAAACACATAAGTAGTTTTTATTTTTGCACGGATTTTTCAAACCAGCCTCGTATATATATATATATATATATATATATATATATATATATATATATATATATATATATATATAGTTTGGTTGCCTGACACAATCTTTAGCCAAGCACCTAGCCATGACTCTGCAACCTCATGTGGAAAAAGCCGCATCTTACGTGAAAAATTCACATTTTATTCAGATCATAAAAAACATGCAGCTAGAGAAAAATGATTTACTTGTCAGTTTTGATGTCGTATCCCTTTTCATGCAAGTACCAGTTACGGAAGCACTGTCTATTATAAAGACAAAATACAACCTGCCCGAATACGTCATCAGTCTATCAAAACACTGCCTCGCTAATACATACTTCATCTATTCAGGCCAAAAATACAAACAAATAGAAGGTGCACCGATGGGCTCTCCATTGTCACCAGCATTAGCTAATCTATACATGGAGCATTTCGAAACACTAGCTCTAGAAACTGCTCCACATAAACCGAAAACATGGCTACGATACGTAGATGACACTTTTGTGGTATGGCAACACGGTGAAGACAGCTTAAAGAAGTTCCTGGAACACCTTAACAATATACATCCAAACATTAAATTTACAATGGAAAGGGAAGTAGCAGAACAACTACCATTCCTAGATGTCTTGCTTCAAAGAAAATTAGATGGTTCTTTGTCTCACTCAGTATATAGAATACCGACACATACAAACAGATACTTAAATGCCAGCTCACACCATCACCCAGCCCAACTCTTCTCCGTTGCCAAATCCTTAGCTCACCGATCAGAAACCCTAACAGACAAGGAACATTTGCAACAAGAAACCAAGCTCCTTCGAAACGTTTTACTTTCAAATGGATACAGTCAAAACACGATCCGGCGGGCCCTAAATGAACAACACCATCAGGAAAGAAAGACATATACTACAAAAGCATTTCTCCCATATATAAAAGGCATCACAGACAAAATAGGAAGACTTCTAGGGAAACACCAAATTGAGACCATGTACACAACGAATCAAAAAATTAAAAATATTCTACCTACACCAAAAGACATTATAGCCTTAGAAGACCAAGGTGTATATGAAATTCCGTGTCAGGACTGCGGTCTTTCATACATAGGCCAAACAAACAGGAAAATTAGCGCCAGAAGAGATGAGCACAAAAAAACGCCGTAAAACAAAAAATCCACCACCTCTTCTTTAGCACAACATGCACACAATACCGGCCACAAAATCGATTTTGACAAAACCAGAATCCTACAAAAAAGTAATAACCTATCCACTAGGGTAATCAAAGAAGCCATATAAATAGAAAAGAGGCCCAACAACTTAAATAATCAGGATGATGGCTAACGTTTACCGAACTCTTGGAAACATATTCTATCCCAGTACCAAGTCCAACCAAGAGAAACAATAATTCAACCATATGTTACTTCACCAACACAAACATTACAAAGAACCACAGGACGGACAACGTGCAGCCAAAGCCGAGCCTCTATTGGCCAGATCCGTCCGACCAATAGAATCACCCCTGAGCACATAAAACCGGCGCACTCGGAGCTAGTCTCGACATTCAACGCCAAGACACCGACTAGTGATCAACGCTTTGAAAAAGATGGATGAGATTCCATCGAAACGTCAGCGAAAGCGTCCATCAAGGGACTTTAAGCTAACACGGGATACCCGAAAAATCACTACTACATTTCACACCCGTGAGAACATTCTTCAAAACATATATATATATATATATATATATATATATATATATATATATATATATATATATATATATATATATATATATATATTTTTTGATCAGCTGTTTTTGAATTATGAATTATTTGGAGTCAAATACGTAAAAGGTTTAAAAAAACAGGGAAGGGAGTCAGAGGTGTGACTTCGCGTACGAGTCTTTTTCTGGATTTTTTAATTCGAAAAATCTGAAAATTCCAGGGAGATCTAATTTTAAATGTTATCATTCACTCATAAAAGAGTCTAGTATTTTGTGATTGATATCTCACCATAAGTAAGTGATAAAATATTGGGTAGTAATATTTGAGACAAACACTTATGTTAGTTCTAAACTTAATAAATGAAACACTTATGTTAGTTCTAAATCCCCTATATTTTCTGTCATAAGACAGTAACTTCGTCAGATAATCGGTAACAAACTAGTTACCGATTATCTGACAAAGGTACCGAGACAATTGTCATAAGGCACAAAGTATAGTGAAAATTTAGAACTAACAAGTATTTATTTAAACATATTTTTCAACTTGTATTTACCTTTTTTCTCTACTTAGTGATATAATGTTAGATCACAATTTTGTTAAAAAAGTGTGGATAAGTTAATAGTATGTGCAGATCGTCTTTAGTTTTAGATATGTAACCAACTTATAAAATATTTTTTTACGTGAATAGAGGTATTGTTGAAAGCTATAGTTCTAATTTTTTAAATGTGTCCTAACCTGTTTACAAGTAACATACGTTTTTATAATTTTAGCTAGATGGCAAGTCGGTCAAAATATCGCAACAAGATGGAGTACGTTTTATGCTAAAGGGGCCAATTGGGCTGAACCAATAATGAATTGGTGGAATGAGTATGTGAACTATAAATTTGGTGGTGGTTTTTCCGAGGCTACTGGACATTATACTCAGGTAAATGAATCAAAATTTAAAATCTTCACAGCATTTTTTTCTCCGTTTCATACATATGCTCCATTAGTATTGTCACATATGACAGCATTTTGTCTGTTATAAGAATATGCTGTCATTACAATACTTGTCAGATAAAAATAATATTTGAATATACTTTTTAGTATCTTATAGTACATTATATACACGGTGAGTTTTGACAAAAATTAGGATAAAATCGATCATTTAGGCATTTTTCGTGATCGCTCAAAGTTTAATTTTCCGCAGAGAAGAAAAGCGGTTCTGCTTCTTTACGCGAGATGCGCTATTTCTAAAATTTATAAAATTGATAAATTTAAAAAAGGAATAAGAATGTCAGGTGCGGATATACGAGGCTGGTTTGAAAAGTCCGTGCAAAAATAAAAACTGCTTATGTGTTTGGGGTAAACCTTTTTTATTTTTCGACATAGTCTCCTTTTAGGCTTATACACTTCGTCCAACGATGTTCTAGTTTGTTGATCCCTTCCGAATAATAGGATTTGTCCAAGTCTGCAAAATATCCATTAGTGTCTGCAATCACCTCCTCGTTTGAATAAAATCTTTGTCCCGCCAGCCATTTCTTCAAATTGGGGAACAAATAGTAGTCCGAGGGAGCCAAGTCTGGAGAATAGGGGGGATGTGAAACGAGTTGGAATCCTATTTCCATTAATTTTGCGACCACAACTGCTGAGGTGTGTGCTGGTGCGTTGTCGTGATGGAAAAGGACTTTCTTATGGGCCAATCGCGGGCGTTTTTCTTGTACCTCGGTTTTCAAACGGTCCAATAACGATGAATAATATTCACCTGTAATAGTCTTACCCTTTTCCAGATAGTCGATGAGGATTATCCCTTGCGAATCCCAAAAGACAGTCGCCATAACCTTTCCGGCCGAAGGAACGCTCTTTGCCTTTTTTGGTGCAGATTCCCCCTTGGTAACCCATTGTTTAGATTGTTGTTTGGTCTCAGGAGTATAGTAATGTATCCATGTTTCATCCACAGTGACGAAACGACGCTTAAAGTCCTCCGGATTCTTCTGGAACAGCTGCAAACCATCCTTGCAACACTTCACACGATTCCGTTTTTGGTCAAGCGTGAGCAATCGCGGCACCCATCTTGCGGATAGCTTTCTCATGTCCAAATGTTTATGCAAAATATTATGTACTCGTTCAGTCGAGATGCTCACAGCACTAGCAATCTCACGCACCTTAACTCTTCTGTCATCCATCACCATATCATGGATTTGATCAATGATTTCTGGAGTCGTAACCTCCACAGGCCGTCCCAAAATTTTGAAACCACTTATAAACTGTTATAATCGAAGGTGCAGAGTCACCATGATGTTTATCAAGCTTCTCTTTAGTCTCCTGAGGCGTTTTGCCTTTCATAAAGTAATGTTTAATCACCACACGAAATTCTTTTTCGTCCATTTCTTGAAAATCACTCGACTTCCTTGATTCACACGAATGCCAAACACAAAGAAATAGACCAATATGGCTGAAACTTGGTGTGCGTTCATTCAAGAGATGCTACTAACTAAACATGACCTCGGACTTTGCGCGGACTTTTCAAACCAGCCTCGTATATATATATATATATATATATATATATATATATATATATATATATATATATATATATATATATATATATATATACTGTATGTGAAATTACTTATAAAAATTTAGTTAGTTAATTCATCTCTGGTGAAGACAATGAAATTTGCATTTTTGTTGGCCAGGTTGTATGTATGATTACACAAACATGATTAAAAGACACTTAGAGAGTTACACAAATATTAAAAATAAAACTTTGTCAATAAACATTAGTTAAAAACACTTTTGAAGACAGAAACATAACTGCAAGAATGACTGCATGATGTTGAAATGGTACTCCATTTTGAAATTTTTTGACGTCGAGTTTAGTAACTATTTAGTGATATTTGAGTCCGAACCGGATATTGTTGGTAGTTTATGTCGTCATCAGGTCGACAAAAAACCATAAAAGCATTAAAGTTAGGGATGTGGTAAATTTTTTTAGGTAGATGCTACTCTTAGATAAATTTATTATTATTAAGGATATCTATTTTTAAATTTGATGAATGTTACTCTTCGACAAGTTACTTGTTATTAATTATATTAATTATATTAATTATATTAATTATATTAATTATATTTAATTATATTAATTACATAAATTCTTTAATTTTATAACCAAGAGATTCATAGGCTAATTTGAAAGAGGATATTAATACTGGACGTTATTTATTATTTGTCATATTTAATTTTTTAATTATGTAATTTTAATTTTAACAAGAAGAACATAGAAAAGCAACTGGTAATAAACAGCAAACAGAAAGAGAAAAGAAACGTCAACTTTACTAGAAACTATTTTTTTCATAAAAATCGTTCTTTTTCATTGGTTTGGTATAGTTTTGTGTTAGTAAATAAGTATACATGGAGCTCAATCCTTCTATGTCTTTTTTGTGATTGAGATTATGTTTACAGGTTTTTATGTAACACATTTCCAAGAAATTTCTTCTGAAGTAATTAGTCTCAACATCTAGAATGAAGCTGTTGTTATATTGTACTCTGTATTATTTACGTGTAAGCTCAAGCTAGTTGCGTTAGGTTTGTGTTTACTATCACTTTTGTGTAACGCTAATCTCTTAGAGAGCTTTTGTGAAGTTTGTCCAACGTAGACCAAACCACATTGACAGGGAATGCCGTAGATTATATTAGATCTTTGTAAAGTATCGGTTTTATCTTTTAAATTGTTTTATGTTATAATTAGCAATTTTAATGTTTGTATTTTTAAAAAGAGAAGACAAGGACTGGGAAAGGCCTTCAATGTATTGTAACTTTCCTACTTTAATGTCGACATTAGTGGTGCCAGTTGGATTGATTTGAAGGGGGGTCTTTGAAAATTCTTTTTAATTATTATTCATCTAAAAACTTACCATCTTTTAATGATTTATTTAATTTATTGCATTTAATTTCTACTTTTGAAGTGGGATCGTGATGTATTATTTCATAGGTATTGTCATCTTGTAGTAGGGATTGTGATTTCTCAAGATAGGAAATTTTTGACATACCAACTGTAACATTGCCTTTATCAGACCTAGTAATCAGTAAATCGGGATGGTTTTTTTAAGAAAATTTTTGTTTCTTTCTCTAATTTATGAGTGATAGAAGTTTTGTCTTTATGTGATATTACATAGTTAGTAAGGTTTACAGCCCTTGCATCAATATAGTCTTGTTTTTGTGGGGGGACATAGTGAATTAATTCCTCTACCTCAGACAGTAGACTAAACATGTTTATATCTTTGTTAGATATAGTGAGACTAAACTTGGGACCAAGGGCTAGAAACCCTTTTACATTAGGTGGTATTTCTACATCAGAAATATTTTTTATCCACTTGTCTTTTCCTATATTAAATTCATGAAATTTCTTTTTTAAAAATTCTATTTTTTTAATATTGTTTTTTTTTTTATTTTATTGAATAAAAATTTATATTTATTATGTTGAATAAAAATGAAGTAATCAAAAATATGAAATGGTAATTGAGTCCTAAGGTCCTGTAATCGCTCATTCAATGATGTCTCGGGTCTTTCTATGTACCGATTAGTGTCAGAAATACATAACTTATGGAAATTGGTTGTTACCTGTTGTGTTATGTTTTCCAGCCTGGTTATATTATTGTTTGATATAGTTTGTGGAATTCTACAAACTATGAAACAGAAACTGAACATCATCAGAGGATTAAAGAGCAGAATAGATAAGATTTGCCACCCCTCATTTAAAGAAAAAAATGCAAAACTGTTAGAAAACATCTTGTTGGACAATTACTATCTTAAAGCTCTAATTAAAAAGAATTTTCAAAGACCCCCCCTTCAAATCAATCCAACTGGCACCACTAATGTCGACATTAAAGTAGGAAAGTTACAATACATTGAAGGCCTTTCCCAGTCCTTGTCTTCTCTTTTTAAAAATACAAACATTAAAATTGCCAATTACAATTTAAAAGATAAAACCGATACTTTACAAAGATCTAATATAATCTACGGCATTCCCTGTCAGTGTGGTTTGGTCTACGTTGGACAAACTTCACAAAAGCTCTCTAAGAGATTAGTGTTACACAAAAGTGTTAGTAAACACAAACCTAACGCAACTAGCTTGAGCTTACACGTAAATAATACAGATCACAGAGTACAATATAAACAACAGCTTCATTCTGGATGTTGAGACTAATTACTTCAGAAGAACTTTCTTGGAAATATGTTACATAAAAACCTGTAAAAATAATCTCAATCACAAAAAAGACATAGAAGGATTGAGCTCCATGTATACTTATTTACTAACACAAAACTATACTAAACCAATGAAAAAGAACGATTTTTATTAAAAAAATTTGTTTCTAGTAAAGTTGACTTTTTTTTCTCTTTCTGTTATGTTTGCTGTTTCATTGTCTTCACCAGAGATGAATTAACTGCTAAATTTTTGTAAGTAATTTCACATACAGTCTTACAATTCATTTAATCACATTTTAAAAAACGAACATTTTGGTTTATTTTCTGTACCTGGTTTGCATTTTTAGAATCCAGAAGAAGCTACCATTAGGCATATAGATATATATATATATATATATATATATATATATATATATATATATATATATATATATATATATATATATATATATATATATATATATATATATATATATATATATATATGTATATATATATATATATATATATATATATATATATATATATATATGTATATATATATATGTATGTATATATATAGATTATATATATATATATATATATATATATATATAATATATATATATATATATATATATATATATATATATATATATATATATATATATATATATATATGTATATATATATATATATATATATATATATATATATATATATATATATATATATATATATATATATGTATATATATATATATATATATATATATATATATATATATATATATATATATAAATATATATATATATATATATATATATATATATATATATATATATATATATATATATATATATATATATATATATATATATATATATATATATATATATATATATATATATATATATATATATATATATATATATATATATACATATACATATATATATATATATATATATATATATATATATATATATATATATATATATATTTATATATATATATATATATATATATATATATATATATATATACATGTATACAAATTCACTGAAAAAACCCACATACAATCCATAAATATATATACTATATACATAGCTGAACACGTATAATCTGTGTATTTTATATATACTTTTACAAACTGGATGCACATTGAGGTACCATAAATATGTTTGCATGTGTGTGTGTGTATGTATGTGTTAATACACATATGTATAATAATTGTAAGAATAAAATTATAAAATTGTACTATCTATATACATATAAATTAGATGTTATAAAAATATAATGTCTAAATATTAAGATCCCAAACTATTCTGTAATAATCGCTCTTTTCTATTAAACTCATATTTGTCTTCTTGTATTTACTAACTGCACGGGTTTGTAGAATAGTCTCACGTATGTTTTTATACAATGTACATAAACACAAATTTATAATACATTATTCTATGAGAAATTAAATAAAATATATTTATAAATATTATTAATCTCAGTTTCAGTTGTGATATCAACGAAGTTGAAAAAACACCGTTCTAATTAGAATTCTTTGTACTGTGTAGTATTTAATTTAGTATAGATTTTAATTTATTTTATACAAACAAAACTTGAATTTGACATTGTTAACAGAAAAAATTAATTTCATTAAAATCTAATACTAAATTAAATACTACACATTACAAAGAATTCTACACGAAAAATTCTAATTAGAGTGTTTTTTTTTTCAACTTGCTTTCTTGATATCACAAATGACACTGAGATTAATACAGAAGCGCATAAACAATAGAGCTCAGTGGAGACAACTTGGGAAGGTTTACATCCGACTATGGAGAGAATAAGCTACTGATGATAATGATGAAGTTTAAATATTATATGCTTGCATGCAATTTGGATTACTAATCCGTGAAGAATGAGGTTTACTGTTATATTATTCTTACCTTAGTAAATGTTCTTTGACTTCACCATTAATAAATTACTTCTAATAAATCCATATTTTTTACATTTTAGATGGCTTGGGATAACTCAATGTATGTAGGATGTGGTTATACTCACTTTCCAATAACTGGATTCTATAAATTTCAAAAAATATACGTTTGTAATTACGGTCCTGCGTAAGTTATTTTACTTTAAAGATTTAGTCTTTTTCGCATCTTAATTGAAGCGTTTACAAAAAAGATAACGGCTTTTTTTGTTTTAGTGGCAACTATCCAAGGGCACCCTACAGTACTGGTCAGTCTGGATGTGAAAACTTGTGTTAACTTAGTTATGTTACTTTGTTGTTTCTGATAATAAATAATTTTATTCTAGTAAGCACGACTTTATCTTTTATTGATGAAGTATCGTATTCACGAAAATATCATTTTTTGGTCTTCTATAGGTAATAAAACATATACACTCCTCCGCAACAATATATTAAATCATACAAATCTCTATAATGAATTAATTTTAATAATTTTATGAACATTGGTTACACTAAAAGTTAGAAAAAACTTTTCGGATACTTTAAAAGTGAATTAGCTACCAAATTTCTCTATAAGATTCGAATTAAAATTATTCTTAAGACCTATTAACAAAATCGTTGAAATTATGTAATAATGAAAAAAATAAACTTGAACACTAGTAGCAAAATTAATGGTGTAACTGGGACACTAGTAGCGTGTGTTGCCTCCTCTACTTCGGATGACAGCGTTTATGCGCCTAGGCATGCTTCTATTTAAATTTTGAATAAAATCTTGACGAATTTGTTCCCAATCTGTGATAACTGCATTTGCAAGTTCCCTCAGGTTTCTAGGTGCAGGTATATGACGTTTCACATTTTTTTAAAGTGATCCCATACATCTTCTATCGGATTCAGATCCGGGCTTTTTGGTGACCATTGCATAATCGGTATATCAACTTGATTAAGATAATCGAGTACCTCCCTAGCCACGTGAGGTCGAGCGTTGTCTTGCATAAACAGGAAATTGGGCCCCACAAAATGACCGAAAGGCATCACATGTTCTATTACAATATTCTCAAGATAGTAGTCAGCATTCATGGATCTCGTACGGACAGGAACTAACTCTGTGCGAGCATCAAAGCAGATGCCACCCCAGAACATAACAGAGCCACCGCCGAATGGAATCCTTGCAGAGATATTGCAACTAGCAAACCTCTCTCCTGGTCTTCGCCATACTCGCTCATGACCATCTGGATGTTTTAAACTAACCTTAGTTTCATCTGTGAAGAAAACTTGTTTCCAATCATCCACAGACCAGTTTTCGTGATTTCGAGCAAAACGTAACCTGGCAACTCTGTTCTCTCTAGTAAGCAAGGGCGCAGTGGATGGTCTCCTTCTGTTTAATCCAGCTTCATTTGACCGTCTTCTAATTGTTTTAGAAGAAATTGTGACATTGCGAACAGCTTCGAGTTCGTTTCATTTTATAGAACTAGTGACAGTCCTGTTTCTTAAAGCATATTGTCTTATAAAACGTTCATCTAGGTCGCTAGTGCATCGTTTTCGACCTTGCCCTAGCTTTCTAGAATAAGTTCCTACTTCATTCAAGCGTCTTACCATACGACTTATTGTGGAACGATGTTTGCCTAACAAATTGGCAACATAACTCTGACAATATCCCTCGTCCAATAAAACTGAGGCTCGCACTACCTCGTGTTCAGTTAAATTCCTTGTTCGATTCATTTATCTAATTCTTCGGGGTCAAAAATAAAACAGTCTACCACAAAAACGTATTACTTTGAAAAAGGGAACAATTTATAAACTTACTTTTAAAGAAAATATATCGCATTATTACAGAAAATTATTTATCTCCTAAAAAATTCTTTAAAGCTGTACTCGTAAATCTAAACGAATTGTTTTGATTTCTCTCATGAACAATGAAACTAAATATGCATAGCCTACTATTCAAATACTCGATAAACTTTAAAACTGACATAAGAAAAAGATAAATTAATTTTCAGATTGTTGCGTTAATTTTGTTCAGGAGTTTAGTTTTCAATTTTTATGAGTTAGTATGTCCATATCTTTCGAAGTTTTATAAGTTTGTTATACATTTATGAACTAGGGTAAAAAATGGCCCTGTAATTTTTGAGGAATGTCGCTCTAGAAGAAGGCTGCAAAAGAGGTTAAGGGCGATATATTTTATAGTAATTTCTTGGTATTAATTAAATAATTTATGAAATTAGCCAATACTTGATGGAAATTCATGCTAAATTAACAGAAATAAAACAGTTATTTGTTCAGATTTTCACTTTATTTTAATCACTTTGACGATCATTTCGGCCACACTGTGTTCTTTTAGTGTTCATTACCCGAACAGTTATGAGATCACTTCGATGTCTGTCCGTATGTCTGTCTGTTCGTCTATCTGTCCGTCTGTCTGTCACACCCGATTTTTTCCGAAAGTATTTGATATAGAAAAATGAAATTTGATACTAATATAGGAATTGATGGCCTCATCAGAGCTGTGTAGTCTTAAAATTTTTTTTTACCAGGTCATCGAGTGTAATACTTGCGCACACTTTTCTTTGTATTATTGTTAAAAAATCGTGAAAATCGCTGTTCCCCCTCCTTATCTTGAAAAGTACTGTTCAAAAAATTTTGAAAAAATTTTGGAATATTCTCTACAGGGTGTAAATTGAACGAAAATTATCACGAGTGCATCACCTTTAATAATTTATCTGGTATATATAAAAAAACGATAGTTTCAAGGTCATCAGTTTTCAGTAAAGATCGGAAAAAAAAAAAACTTGAACACTCATTTGGGGTGTGTTTTATGAAGTCATTGATCATTTTATACCTCAGTAACAAAAATTTTTGTTTTAAAGGCAACGGAACACTAATTGCGCATTTCCAACTTGCACTTGATCGATTTTTAACATTAAAGCATTATAACGATCATTTTAATAACGGTTGAGCCAATATAAGCTTTCAGTATGTTGTGCGCAGTCCATTTTGACTTTGAAATCCCTTAAACCACTCTTGAGTAGGTATTATTGATGTTCCTCACTTCGCTATCATCCTACATCGATATCAGCAGAAAATGGAAAAATAATGACATTTGTGGTAACATTAGAAAGGGTTATTTTTGGTTGTACGTTTTTTTTTAAGGGCATAGAACATGCGCTGCAGAGACATCTCTAAAGTGCTACAGGCGTCAGGTGTGCAGAAAAAGCCATTCATGTTGATTGTGAATTGCTGTAACTTGTACTCAGTGGGAAACAGTCCTGGGCAAATAATTAAAAGGGTTGTACAAACGGTGACAAGCTGAACTTCATACAGATGTGAAGTATTAGCGTGAAGTGTGTTCCTAGTATGCACCGCTTTGAGGAGAATTAAGCGGGTTACATCCATCGAACACTTTCCATAAAAATACTTGTAGAATAGACTCAAGTTGCCAACCGTTCTTCGGTATTCCAAAGAATCATGGTTGCAAGTCAGTTCTGGGTTTCCAGTTAAACGAACAGCTCTCTTATGGATACAATCCAACGAATGCAGTGTATGTTTTGGAGCAGAGCCCCAAACATGAGATCAGTCTCCCATCGTTGTTCAAATTTGAGCTTTGTACAGATTTAACAGTTATTGTGAAGTATAAAGCATTCTAGTTCGAAATAATATTTCCAGCTTTTGAGAAGCTTTGTCTTCCATGCTTACAACATGTTCGTGCCAAAAGATAGTTGCTCCCAAATTAACGCTCAGCAAATTGAATGATGATGTTAGAGGAATGGAGTGACCCGATATAACTATGTCGGGTTCAGCAAGGTCAACTTTTTTAGAAAAAACTGCCTCCTGGATTTTTGAAGCATTAAATTCTTCTTGATTACCGTCACCCAAAGATAAAATTTTTTCCAGGTCTTTGTTACGTTTGAACGACTTTCTGCTGCGAATATTTGTATGAGTAGCCGATGTTCGAGCGTTCAAAGGGATTGAAGAAATAAACGTACTGTCATCTGTAAAGGTGCAGATCGGTTTCCTTGCTCTTCACAGCAGATCGTTAATGTAAATGAGAAATAAAGTAGGAGACAGTATGGAGCGTTGAGGCATACTAACATTGATAGGGAAGGTGTTGGAAAGAAATCCGTCGATCGCCACTCGTAAAGAACGCTGTCTGAGGAAAAACGAAAGCTATAAATAGAACTTTTCACACAGACCATAAGAGCGTAGCTTAGCCAACAACCCATCGTGTCAAGCACTGTCGACTATCTTGGATATATCAACTGCAATCAGTCGAGATTCTCCAAAGTGGTGAATTGCGTTGTTCCAAACATGTATTACATGGTAGATGGTTTTTACCGATATTTGATTCTTTTGTGTGTTATCGAAATATTCTGGATTAAAATCTGTAAAATTTTTTATATTCTCTTGAAATAATTACCTGCCTGATACAAAATAGGCTAAATATCCTAATAAGAAATGCTGCTCCCACGACACAAATTATTGTTTTAATTTTATGTCTTTTTAACAAAGACTTTGTCCTACATAACATCCAAGATATATTTTTATTGAATACATATGTGCAACAAAGTTAAATATGTACCAAGCCAAGGTTTATTTTACAGTGTTTTACGTTTAGTTTAAGATACTATGTTAAATAAAAAAAATAATAATTTTTCTTTTATAATTAATAGGTAAGTAAATTTTTTTTCTCGTAATTTAACAAAAGGGTATAAATTAATATCATAAAGGTTTTTAATTTTTTTTTCTTTTATATAGAATACTGTTATACCCAAAAAGTTAATGGATAGGCAAAATCAATAATCTCTTGCAAAGTCCTATGCTTTGTAAATTACATATATCATTTTTAGTTAAAAATGACTAAAAATATACTTTATAGGTTACTACGGCATTTTAAGTAAAAAATAGTTGAGAGGCTATGCTAGAATTTTCTGTTTGTAAATTAAACGAAATATTATACGTAGTCTTTCCATAGGCTCTGCCTCTCATGCAGCTAAGTGCAAGTCGGATTTGCGCAATTAGTGTTTCGTACGTTAATTGATTCTAAAATAAAAATTTTTGTTACAGTGGTATAAAATGATTAATGACTTCACAAAACACACCCCAAATGAGTTTTCAACAAAGTTTTTTTCCGATCTTTACTGGAAACTGATGACCTTGATATATATTTTTTTATATGTACCAGATAAATTATTAAATGATATTTTTCGTTCTGTGGAGAATATTCCAAAATTTTTTTAAACTTTTTTTATCAGTACTTTTCGAGATAAGGGGGTACAGCGATTTTTCGCAATTTTTAAAAATAATACAAAGAAAGGTGTACGTAAGTGTTATATTATATATATTTTTCAACTCGTGTTTTTAAAAGCTTTCATTTGATACCCCACTCGACCCGAATTTTTCTTTTCACTGCCGATTTTACCCCCCAAAACTTAGCTTTCAAAACTACACGGCTCTGATAAGGCCATCAATTCCTATATTAGTGCCAAATTTCAAGTTTCTATGTTAAATAGTTTCGGAGAAATCGGGTGTGACAGACAGACAGACAGACAGACGGATATGGAGGTACCGAAGTGATCTTATAAGTATTCCGTACGGAACACTAAAAATTATGTAAATATATTAGTATTCATATTTAGGTCTTTATTACCTAATTTGCTGAGTTCTATACTCCATTAAATGGTCCAGCTGTGAGCGCATACGGTAGCGTACCCTTTGTTATAGACAAGAAATATTGAGTTAGAAATTCTGGTACAGAGACACTCATCTCTCACAACATGAATCATTTTCAGAAAATTTTCAGTTGTGTTAGATTCGGTTAAATCGATAGATCACCAACATTGCGTTGTCTTTGTTTTGTGCCCAAAATTCTATTTGGAATATTTAGCCCGCTAACAAGGTTTGATTTACGGGCTTCACTACTTTCTCTTTTTGTTGAATATCCTGTGAAAAAACCTTGATACCAAATTTCCAGAGGGCCACTTATTAGGATCTACTGCAGCCTCATTGTTTCCAGAATTTATACAATGTTCAGAATATTTTGCCTCGCGGGGCGCACGCGCGGTTTCAGAAAAATGCTTTCTTGTATATTTCTCAAAATCTATTTTCTGTGTATTTGCATTAAATCTAATAAATAAAAACGAATTTTTAGGAACCACCGGCAGACTTTTATTATTCGAACCACTGCCAACAATTCCCGGACCATTTCTAGGTTGTCGTTCCTGGCATGTCTCCAAATTCGCCGGCATATAATAATGATTATCATTAGATTGCCGTATAATAGTGCTTATATTATTTTATTATATAAATTGTGACCTCGTAAAAAATCCACAGCAAGCAAACCATCCATATGTACAGAACTATGTTATTTATTAGCAATAATCAACCACAAAGAAAAAAATACACGGCATAGCCTACAAGTTAGTTGTTTTGTAGTGGTTGTAAAGATAATAATGTACGTTAATTACGTCCGGTAAGTTACTACTAAATGCATTTTCCATGACCTGAAAACATCTTAGTATAATTTTAAAAGCAAGATGTTTTAGCTGTGTTGTTTATTTAATGAAATAATTGAATTTGAGGGGTGATTTCATTCAATTTTAGTTTACGAAATTCTGATCACGCAGTTAGTAAATGAGTCAAGAAGAATTCATCAAAGCTGGTTGGATCCCCCTATCGACAGTATTTACGATAGCTAAGTTATTTAGCTAGAAAAACAATAATAAATGTCCCATAGTCTTGTAGTTCAAATTCCAATTCAATATACTGCTATGTTTAAAAATTAATGGGCGCTTCGGCTATCTATTAAGTATTTTTTTAGCTAGCTTCCAAGTACTGTATTCGTAAAAAATACCAAACGCTATTTTTGCATTTCTTCACGTGTACATAATCCCCCATCTCCGTCAGTCTGTCGGTTTGTCTGTCGGCTTATTGGCATGATAACTATTGTACGAAATGGGTTATCAATTTCGAATTTAGTACACGTATATCACTTGGAGTCGGAATGAAATATATATGGTTTAGGTACTATTGTTTTAAGGGAGGGGGTGAAAGGGCTGGAGGCGAATAAATTTTGTCTATTTTCAATATTATTATGAGAATTTTTAGAAGGATAAGTTACAATATTGTAGCTATTTTATTATAAATTCGATATCATATTTTGTAAATTAACAAAACTAAACACTAATATGTTTCACAATTTCCAGTTTATTATTTTTTCCGTTACAATTGTTTCAACACGACAGTGTCTTCATCAGATGGAAGATATTCTAAACCAGTGATTCCCAAAGTGGTTCAGGTGGACCCCCAGGGGTCCACGGGAGACTCGACAGGGGTCTACGTTGGCGTGAAAAAAAAAAATGAGGGGTCACAAGTTGTAAGTGGGGGTCCACGAAAATTTATCTGGTTTCGATAGTAAAGAACAAAAATGTTGGTTTGGCTTTACCTATTAATGTAGGCAGATAATACACTACTCAAAAAAAATTAAGGGAGCAAAAAAAAAATTCCAAATTTTTCGGTGATTTTTGACAGGCTGTATTTCGGTGAAAAATGGTCGTATTGAGACTTTAAAAAAAAAGCATTTTGAAGCTTTAAGATTCTAATTTTCTTATTTTTTGGCTAAAATTTTTTAGGAGCTACGATTCTCATGCAATCCTAACAGATAGCGCGAAAAAATAATATTGCAAATATTTTGCTTTTTTTTTGGTCCACGGGTTTGAAAAAAAATTTTTCAGTTAGGCCGGCATATGGATCAGATAGCCTGTTTATTTAGCATTAATTTCCTTGTTTTAAAACCTCCCTTAATTTTTTTTGAGTAGTGTATTTTAAGAAGGTCAGCGACTGTTACTTGTAAAAACTTGCATATTCGATATTCAGTACAACGCGCGTCGAGCCTTGCAAAGCGCCGCCTGCCCGCTCGCAACGCAACCCGTTCAGAGGTGCAAAGGGACGAAATACGACTTGTGCTGTGCTTGCAATCTTGCATGAACTTGTTTGATTCTTCACCAATATAAATACGAATGCCAAGGACAAACGTTCCTCATTTGTTTCCGGAATTTTGAAAAGAAAAGTGTGAGTGAATCGATGTCAGTGTTTGCCAGTGCCGGAAAAAGTAAGTACCTGCCTATTTTATATTATAATAATATAATATTTGTTATGTTTGCGCGTAGTAGGTACGTAATAAAAATTAAATACTGAACAGGGCCATTATTCGATACTTCTATAAAAGAACAGAAAGCCGAGAAAGATTGAACTTTTAGTACTTTTTATTATAAAACTGTTTATTTACCCGACTGTGGTGATTCACTAATGGAGAGATATATGATTGACCTGCATGTTTGTACATATTTCAGTCTCCTCGTAGTTGCTAATGCTAAATGACTAAAAATATTTTCATAAATTGTACGTGTACCATTCGTAACGTACATCAAAGTAATAAATAAATCATTAAAATCGCGGAGTTTTGATGTCAAAATATTCTTTAAAAGTATTTTCTCTCGAATTTACAGAAGTGTATCAAAATATAATTAATCAAAAAATATTTTATATTACATTAAAATAGGTTCAGCCGTTTTGTAAAAACCTCTATATGGGTCTTAGCAGTTTATTGCTTTTAATAATTAAAATCAGTTTTGCCGCCGGCATTTTGGTTTTTTCATTGCAATAATTAATTAATCCTATTTTATTCTGTTAAAATAGCCATATTCTGTTAAAGTGGCCTTATGATTACTAAAACAAACATTTTTTTTCTTTACAGGTCGGTAACTGATACGAAACATGGCTGAATCTAAGAAGAAATGTCGACAGTACAGTGTTGATTATTTGAAATTTGGTTTTCTTCCATCAAAGGCAGACAAACGATTGCCCATATGCCTTTTATGCTACAAAGTTTTGAGCAATGACTCTATGAAACCATCGAAGCTCGAAGATCATCTAAGAAGGTGTCATCCTGATAAAATAGGTAAAGATTTAAAATATTTTGAAGGAAAAATATGAAAAGAGACCCACCGTGCACAGTATGTTCGCTTCAACGTCTCAAAGTAACGATGATGGCTTGCGGGCATCTTACAATATCTCATTGCTTATAGCGAAATCTGGAAAACCGCATACAATCGGAGAACAGTTAATTTTACCCGCTGTTGAAGAGGTTTTAAAAACTGTTCTGCACAAACCTCAAAAGAATTCCTTTGAGTAACAACACTGTACAAAGACGTACAGTTTCCAAACTTGTCATAGGCAGAATGTCTTGATGAAGATATTCAGACATACGTTCAACATTTAAATGCCCTGCATGATGACTTCAAAAATAGATTTGAAGATATTCTGACGATGGAAAAAATAAATCATAAACGGAAGTGGCGAATGTGTTATTACAAGAGGAGCTACTCGAGCTTAACACCAATGAGGAGGTGAAGGTAAAATTTAAAAAAGGCTATCAAACATTTTGGCTGCAGGCAGAAATACCCGAAAAATATCCCGGGCTGTGGGAAATTGCGAGAAAACTGTTGATAGCGTTTCCCTCGTCATACCTTGTCGAAAAAAGTTTTAGTGTCGTTACAAACCTATTAACAAAAAAAAAGGAGCAGATTGAACATCACAGAACGGGGAGATTTGCGGTTATTCCTTACAAAACTGAAGCCAAATATTGATAATTTGCTGTCAATCCATCAAGTACATCCCTCCCATTAAAATTATGACTATTTTTTTTAATTGTTGATTTGCATTGTTGAAGTTACGGTACGTTATTAATGTTTAATTTTAATTCTATTAAGTCTGTAATCATATTATTTTAATAAATAGAACACAAGAAAATATATTATTTTTCTTTTTATTTTTACCACTCCGAATTTAGGGTTGGAACTCAGCCAAGACGTAAATTTCCATCGTCAGATCTAATCTTCACATTTTTTGACGAGTTTTGGGAATATAGTAGAAATGTAGCAGCAGGGGGTCCACCGAACCAGTGAAATTTTGAAAGTGGTCTACGAGAAAAAAAAGTTTGGGAACCTCTGTTCTAAACTAATGCTAAATTGACGTTGTTTCTTTATATATGCATTTGGGTCTATCTATTTACTCTAAATGAAGTGTATTTAATTTAAATTATAAACATTTGGACTTATCTATTCACTAAAATTCCAGGTACATTTATTTTTGTTATTTCTGAATATAAATTAAGGTTCAATAATGGGGAGTTATTAGTTTCTAATTGTTGATTTAATAACATATCTGATTTTTTATATTTATTTATCTCTATACTTTCTAGGAAATTTAATTTTTTAGATTTCCTTTCATTATGGACTATTTTAAAATTGTCATTGAAAACGTGATTTTCTGTTACTAAATGATCGGCATATTGAGAAGTACTGTATTGTTTTATGTAACTTCTTTTATGTTCATTTATTCTTTTTTCGAATGATCTAGCAGTTTGGCCAATGTAACGCAATTAAGTTGGTATACTCCTGATTTTGTCCTTTTGTTGATTTTACTTTACTTCTTTTTTATCAAATTAGTTCTGAAAACAATATTTAACCCTCTTTTAGACAACTGTTTAGCTGTATAAGCTAAAGTACGAGGCTGGTTTGAAAAGTCCGTGCAAAGTCCGGCATTCGTGTGAATCAAGGAAGTCGAGTGATTTTCAAGAAATGGACGAAAAAGAATTTCGTGTGGTGATTAAACATTACTTTATGAAAGGCAAAACGCCTCAGGAGACTAAAGAGAAGCTTGATAAACATTATGGTGACTCTGCACCTTCGATTAGAATAGTTTATAAGTGGTTTCAAAATTTTCGGACTGGCCATATGGGCACAAGTGACGCTGAACGTTCTGGATGGCCTGTGGAGGTTACGACTCCAGAAATCATTGATCAAATCCATGATATGGTGATGGATGACAGAAGAGTTAAGGTGCGTGAGATTGCTAGAGCTGTGGGCATCTCGACTGAACGGGTACATAATATTTTGCATAAACATTTGGACATGAGAAAGCTATCCGCAAGATGGGTGCCGCGATTGCTCACGCTTGACCAAAAACGGAATCGTGTGAAGTGTTGCAAGGATGGTTTGCAGCTGTTCCAGAAGAATTCGGAGAACTTTAAGCGTCGTTTCGTCACTGTGGATGAAACATGGATACATTACTATACTCCTGAGACCAAACAACAATCTAAACAATGGGTTACCAAGGGGGAATCTGCACCAAAAAAGGCGAAGACCGTTCCTTCGGCCGGAAAGGTTATGACGACTGTCTTTTGGGATTCGCAAGGGATAATCCTCATCGACTATCTGGAAAAGGGTAAAACTATTACAGGTGAATATTATTCATCGTTATTGGACCGTTTGAAAACCGAGCTGCAAGAAAAACGCCCGCGATTGGCCCACAAGAAAGTCCTTTTCCATCACGACAACGCACCAGCACACACCTCAGCAGTTGTGGTCGCAAAATTAATGGAAATAGGATTCCAACTCGTTTCACATCCCCCCTATTCTCCAGACTTGGCTCCCTCGGACTACTATCTGTTCCCCAATTTGAAGAAATGGCTGGCGGGACAAAGATTTTATTCAAACGAGGAGGTGATTGCAGACACTAATGGATATTTTGCAGACTTGGACAAATCCTATTATTCGGAAGGGATCAACAAACTAGAACATCGTTGGACGAAGTGTATAACCCTAAAAGGAGACTGTCGTAAAATAAAAAAGGTTTACCCCAAACACATAAGTAGTTTTTATTTTTGCACGGACTTTTCAAACCAGCCTCGTATGTAAGTTTCGGTTATTGTTTTTAGAAGGATATACCAGACTATTGTTTGCCTGTAGGATTTTCTATTGGCAATTTTATCTATGTTATTAGGTTTCTATGCATTGTTAAACGCTGTTTTATTATATTTAGTTCTTTAATAAAATTTTCTTCTGCCATAGGTGTATGTAGGAATCTGTGTATTAAAGAATTAAAAGCAGCCATTTTATGTGAGTAAGGATGAGTTGAGTTATGTGTATTACTAAGTCTGTATGCGATGGCTTATGAAAAATAAAAAGTCGTGTTTGTTATTAACGTTTGTAATAGTTAAATCTAAGAAATTGATTGATTTTTGTTGTTCCATTTCTATGGTGAACTTTTTATTTCTGTGAATATTACTTATAAACTTTAGAAATTGTTGCAGTTGTCTACCTGTTTCAGTAAAACAGACCAAAATATCATCCACATACCTATACCAGAAAAGGCAATATTTGCTAAGGGGATGAGTGTGAATTTTAGATTCAAGATGGTCTATAAAACTTTCGTCCAACAATGGCCTTAACGGGTTACCAACTATTAAACCTTCTTTCGATCATATATAGCGTAAAACATAGTATACTAAATTTATACGATCTTGTCAACAATATCAAACACATACATATTCCAAAAAACGCTAAACTCGTATCTTTTGACGTCCAAAACCTTTTTCCCAGTATACACCGCAGTAAACTATAGAACTAGTAGAAAACTAACTACAGAAAAACAAAGTTAACGTAATTATACAACAGGAAATATTAGAATGCCCATCAATCTGTTTGGACCAAAATTATTTTGAATTTAACAATACTTTTTATATGTCGAAAGAAGGTTTAATCATGGGTAATCCGTTAAGTCCATTGTTGGCCGAAATCTTTATGAACCATGTAGAATCTAAAATTCACACTCATCCCCTTAGCAAATATTTTCCTTACTGGTATAGTTATGTGGATGATATTTTGGTGTGTTTTACTGGAACAGATAGACAACAGCAACAATTTCTAAACTTCATAAATAATATTGAGAGAAATAACTATTAATTTCTTAGATTTACCTATTCCAAACTTTAATGATAAACACGACTTTTTTATTTTTGTCAGAAGAAAATTATAGTAAAGAACTAAATATCATAAAACGAATCAACCTAATATCATAGATAGAATTGTCAATAGAAGATCCTACCGGCAAGCAATTAATCTGGTATACTCAACTTCTCAAAACAATAACCGAAACTTTAATATTTTAACTTATAAAAGGAATATAACTGACTTTGTTTCTAAACAGTTGTTTAAAAGAGGGTTAAATATTGCTTTCAGAACTAATAATAAACTTTCTAATTTGACAAAAAACAACAATAATAAAACCAACAAAAGGACAAAATTAGGAGTACGCCAAATTACTTGCGGGTCATGCCGGAAATTTTACATTGGCCAAACAGGTAGGTCATTCGAAAAAAGAGTAAATGAACATAAAAGAAGTTACATAAAACCTCCCAATATGCCGATCATTTAATATCAGAAAGTCACATTCTCAATGACAATTTTAAAATACTCCATAATGAAAGGAACTCTAAAAAATTAAATTTCCGAGAGATTATGGAGATAAATAAATATAAAAAATCACATACGTTATTAAATCAACAATTAAAAACTAATAACTCCCTATTATTGAACCTCAATTTATATTCAGGAATAACCCAATTAAATGTACCTGGAATTTTAGTAAATAGATTAGTCCAAATGTTTATAATTTAAATTAAATACACCTCAATTAGAGTAAATAGACAGACACACACACATATATATATATATATATATATATATATATATATATATATATATATATATATATACATATATATATATATATATATATATATATATATATATATATATATATATATATATATATATATATATGTATATAAAGAAACAATGTCAATTTAGTATTAGTTTAGAATATAGTTTAGAATATCTTCTCTCTGATGAAGACACTGTCGGGTTGAACCAATTTTAACGGAAAAAATAATAAAGTGAAATTGTGAAACATATTAGCGTTTCATTTTCTTAATTTACAATGATTTCCCATTAAATAACGGCTAACTCATATTTTTTGTTACTCCTGAGTATTGTAATAATTATTATGAAAAGAACTACCAATGAATTTTAGTTTTTTATTTGCCATAAAATAAAGTAAAAGTAGATGTCCATTTTAGATAGAATAACATCGTTAGTCAGTTCGGTTTTTTTTTCACAGATAAAGCGCTGTGGGTAGGTGCTTTTTCCTGTTCGATAATTCAGGCCTTATTTTTTTTCACAAATCAGTCCTTTTTGGCAGGACTTATAGTAATAGACCTGTTTTAGTGTTGAGCCCTCATGAAATCATTCGATGGAGATAACACCTTTATTATAAAGAGAAGATAAGCATTTCCTGACATTTTTGATTCATTTACCCTTCTCTGCAACAAAGGCGATTTTTAATGTATCGATTGTCTATTTTCAATATTATTATGAGAATTTTTAGAAGGAAAATGTACAATATTATAAAGAGAAGATAAGCATTTCCTGATGTTTTGATTCATTTACTCTTCTCTGCAATAAAGACGATTTTTAATGTATCGATTGTCTATTTTCATTATTATTTTGAGAATTTTTAGAAAGATAATGTACAATATTATAAAGAGAAGATAAGCATTTCCTGACGTGACTATCAATTCCTTAGATTTAACTATTCCAAACATTGATGATAAACACGACTTTTTTTATTTTTTATAAGCTATCGCATACAGACACAGTAATACAGAATAACTTAATTCATTCAAAATGGCTGCTTTTAATTCTTTAGTACACAGACTCCTACACATACCTATGTCAGAAGAAAATTATATTAAAGAACTAAATATCATAAAACAAATAGCGCTTAACAATGGATATCAACCTAATATCATAGATAGAATTGTCAATAGAAGAGCCTACCGGCAAGCAATTAATCTGGTATACTCAACTTTTAAAAACAATAACCGAAACTTTAATATTTTAACTTATAAAAGGAATATAACTGATTTTGTTTCTAATCAGTCGTTTAAAAGAGGGTTAAATATTGCTTTCAGAACTAATAATAAACTTTCTATTTTGACAAAAAATAACAATAATAAATCCAACAAAAGGACAAAATCAGGAGTATACCAAATTACTTGCAGGTCATGCCGTAAATGTTATATTGGCTAAACAGGTAGGTCATTCGAAAAAAGAGTAAATAAACATAAAAGAAGTTACATAAAACAAAACACTACCTCCTAATATGCCGGTCATTGAATAACAGAAAGTCACGTTTTCAGTGAGATTTTTAAAATACTCCATAATGAAAGGAACTCTAAAAAATTAAATTTTCTAGAGATTATGTAGATAAATAAATATAAAAAATCACATATGTTATTAAATCAACAATTAGAAACTAATAACTCCCCATTATTGAATCTAAATTTATATTCAGGAATAACCCTTAAATGTACCTGGAATTTTAGTAAATACATTAGTCCAAATGTTTATAATTTAAATTAAATGCATGTCAATTAGAGTAAATAGACAGACACAGATATACATATATATATATATATATATATATATATATATATATATATATATATATATATATACATGTATATATATATATATATATATATATATATATATATATATATATATATATATATAAGAAACAATGTCAATTTAGCATTAGTTTAGAATATAGTATAGAATATCTTCTGCCTAATGAAGACACTGTCGGGTTGAACCAATTTTAACGGAAAAAATAATAAAGTGGAAATTGTGAAACATATTAGTGTTTCAGTTTCTTAATTTACAGTGATTTCCCATTAAATAACGGCTAACTCAGTAAATGATATCATATTTTGTTACTCCTGAGTATTATAATAATTATTATGAAAAGAACTACCAATGAATTTTAGTTTTTTATTTGTCATAAAATAAAGTAAAAGTAGATGTCCATTTTAGATAGAACAAAATCGTTAGTCAGTTCGGTTTTTTTTTCACAGATAAAGCGCTGTGGGTAGGTGCTTTTTCCTGTTCGACAATTCAGGCCTTATTTTTTTCACAAATCAGTTCTTTTTGGCAGGACTTATAGTTATAGGCCTGATTTAGTGTTGAGCCCTCATGTAATCATTCGATGGGGATAACACCTTTATTATAAAGAGAAGATAAGCATTTCCTGACGTTTTGATCCATTTACCCTTCTCTGCAACAAAGGCGATTTTTAATGTATCAATTGTCAATTTTCAATATTATTATGACAATTTTGAGAAGGATAATGTACAATATTATAAAGAGAAGATAAGCATTTCCTGACGTTTTGATTCATTTACCCTTCTCCGCAACAAAGGCGATTTTTAATGTATCGATTGCCTTTTAGTTTCTAAATCATACTGGATAGTTAACGTTTTATTGGCGATTATCAGTCCAGCAAATCCGGAACCTCATTCAACATCTCGAGGATGTCTAGACAAATTTGTTGACGTACTTCTTTTAGCTCTTGGATCAGATTGTTACCCAGACGTTTTTACAGTCATTATGCACGATTTGTCAAATTGTCTGTCTTGGTACTCACCATTTCTCAAAGCATGTTCACATTTAATCTTTTCTTATGATTTTAACGATGTTTGTCATATTTTCATCCGTTTTTGATGTACTGAGTTGTCCTTAGTGTTAATGTCACATAAAAAATATTGCACATAACATACAATTCTTCCTGTATGTTTTTTAGCAGATGAAAACATTCAATCTGGGTGTTCTTGAGTTTAACATTAAACTTACTGTATAAGATGCACTTTTGACCATTGCCAAAGCGACACTAAGAGTTTAAGTATCTAGTATCTTTTATTGACTAATTAAGTAGGTATAACTCTGTAACAATTAATACTTTTAAGTTTTTATAAACGACGCTATTGAGATATGACATTACCATTGTTATAAAATTTGACATTTGTTATTGTTAAAACAGCGGCAGCTCAGAAATTGGCCCAGTAGTTTATTTACAGTGAGCATAAAAAAAACAGTTTTGTGAACAAATGGAAATATCACGTGAAGGTTTTCGTTGGATAATTTTTTACGATTTTAGTAAAGGCCTAACTCAACAACAATGTGTCGAATTGCGTCGTTCAACTATCAAAAAAGACCATTTACAATTGGTTTGCAAAATTTCGTCAGTGATGAATTTCGTAAAGGTTGACCAAAATCGGTTGTTGTTTCAAAAAACATCGATGTTGTGCGCAACGTGATTGAAGAGGATAGGCATATGACTTACCGTGTGATAGAGGCATCCTTAGGCATATCGAAGACTGCAGTATATTCGATTTTGCATAAACATTTAGCTGGGACAAATATCTATTCCCTATGGATTCCGCATAATTTGACCGCAACTCAAAAACCGGCTCGTATAAACTGGTGTAAGAAAATGCTCAAAAAACCCATATACATCGTAACAGGACACGAAACATGAATATATTCGTTCGAGCGGGAAACTAAGCAATAAACAACTGTTTAGGTGTTCCAAGGTGAACCGAATCCAACAAAAGTGAGTCGCTCGCGAATCACTTCCAAGAAAATGTTCGCTTGTTTCTTCGATTATACTGGATATGTTGTAACCATGGCTTTACAGGATCGAAGAACAGTTAATGCTGAATGGTATACAATAATCGGTTTGCCAGAAGTCATCAATGAAATCAGGAAAATCAATCGAGAATGTCGCATCATTCTTCATCATGACAGTGCCAGCTCTCACACAGCATGTGAAACGATTGTTTATTTGACGGAGAAAAACATCGAATTAATGTCCGTATTCACCTGATTTATCGCTTTCTTTTTGTTCCCGAATATCAAAAAAAAATGCGTGGACAACGATTTTCATCACCAGAAGCTGTTGAATTTTTCCAAAACCATGTTTTTGAGGTACCAACTTCAGAGTGGAGAATTGGTTCGAGCGCATTCAAAAGTATATTAATTTTAAAAGGCGAATATTTTGAGAAACAATAAAATGATTTTTGCCAAAAAATTTTTTTCTTTCATTGTTTTTGTAAAAACTTAAAAGGTAGCCCTCGTACATGAGAAGATTTAAACATGACTATACATATGTGTTTTAAGAGATTTACATGTCAGTAACCTCAATGAGCTTCGCCTAGGTAATATATTCTATATAAATACTAGCAGTGACCCAGTGGACTTGATTCACTATTATCGTCGTGGTTCTTGAGTGCTAAGCGCACAACAGACAGACAGACAGAGAGACGTTGCGTTTTATATATACTATATTCTTTGCTGCATCATATTGTTCCATATATAATGGTTTAGGTAGTGCATTGCAAGAGAATGCGCTAGCGGCAAACTTTTTTCCGACTTGATTCACTATTATCGTCTCTGCTTAATCCTTATGTTACCTAACATAATAAAATATAGCCTATAACCTGGCCAGAGAACATATGTATGTTTTAAAAAACAAAGTACGTAAATCGGATAAGTGGTTCTCAAGTCATAAGGACACTAACGGGCAGACAGACAGATAGAGAGACGTTGCATTTCATATATACTATAGAAAATTATAGATAACCTGGCCAGAGAACAAATGTATGAATTAAAGAAAAAAAATACAAATCGGATAAGTAGTTCTCAAGTCATAAGCGCACTAACGGACAGACAGACAGACAGAGAGACGTTGCATTTTATATATATTATATTCTTTGCTACTTGATATTGTTCCATATTTAATGGTATGTAGGCAGTGGATTGCAAGAGAACGCGCTAGCGGCAAACTTTTTTCCGACTTGATTCACTATTATCGTCATTGCTTATTCCTTGTGTTACCTAACGTAATAAAATATAGCCTATAACCTGGTCAGAGAACATATGTATGTTTTTTAAAAAAAGCACGTAAATCGGAGTGGTTCTAGAGTGATAAACGCTCTAACGGACAGAGAGACGTTTCATTTTATATATTATAGATTCTTTGCTACATGATATTGTTCCACATTTAATGGTTTATAGGCAGTGGATGGCAAGAGAACGCGCTAGCGGTAAACTTTTTTTCTGACTTGATTCACTATTATCGTCACTGCTTATTCCTTATGTTACCTAACGTAATAAAGTATAGCCTATAACCTGGCCAGAAAACATATGTATGTTTCAAAAAAAAAGTACGTAAATCGGATAAGTAGTTCTCAAGTCATAAGCACACTAACGGACAGACAGACAGATAGAAAGACATTGCATTTTATATATATTATAGAAGATTATAGATAACCTGGCCAGAGAAGAAATGTATGAATTAAGAAAAACATGTAAATCGGATAAGTGGTTCTCAATAACAGACAGACAGAGAGACGTTGCATTATATATATATATATATATATATATATATATATATATATATATATATAATATTTTTTGTTACATGATATTGTTCTATATTTAATGGTTTATAGGAAGTGAATTGCAAGAGAACGCGCTAGCGGTAAACTTGTTTCCGACTTGATTCACTTTTATCATCACTGCTTATTCCTTATGTTACCTAATGTAATAAAATATAACCTATAACCTGGCCAGAGAACATATTTATGTTTAAAAAAAAGCACGCAAATCGAATAGGTGGTTCTCGAGTAATAAGCGCACTAACGGACAGACAGACAGAGAGACTTTACATTTTATATATATATTATAGATGTTAAAAAGTTAAGATATTTGAACTGGCCGTATTTCATGAGATTTCATAAAATTAATTTAAAGCTAATCTTACGGGAGGGGTCGCATTATTTTGGGTACTAGTTTCTGGCGATGGGTGGAGGTCCATAGGGGGCTTCTGGCTGTGGGATTGGGGTGGTGAGTGGCTTTATCGAGGAATTTGAGGTGAGCGTTGCTCATTAATTCTCGGATTGTGGGCATATGAATATCACGAATTTGAGAATTCCAGACGAGCTATGGAGCTTTGGCGATAATCCGGAGGGCCTTATTTTGAGCGCACTAGAAGGCAGTTCTGTAGGTGCGCGACATTTCGCACCGTGCCGGACTCGAGTAGGTAAGGCTGGCTCTGTTGATTATTTTGTAAATTGTCGACTTATTATGTATTGACAATTTACTGGCCTTGTTTAGAAGACAGTAGAGTTTGCCAAGGTGCTGGCTGGCTTTCGTAGTGGAGGTGCTGACCGGGTATTTCCATACTCGCCACATGTAGTAAAACATGGAAGGATGACTGAATTCTCGCACTAACTCACTAGGAGGGACTTCAAGGATAAGAATAGATAAGATAGTAGAGGAAATAGACTCTCATGGAGCTCAGTTTTATTATTTAATTGTCACGCTTCATAACAGTCAACAAATAAAGTCCAACCAATAGACAATTAGAAGTTTTGTATTCCATGACAACTGAATCGAGTCTAAATTTTAGAATCTATTAGTAATTTTAGCTGCAAGTATGTATTTTGAATGTCCATTCGGCATGTTTTGCCTCTCTTGATCAAATTGCTAGATCAGCTCATGTCGATTCTAATATTTTAGAGCTAATATTTCTTTGGTAAATTAAATACATATATGAAAATGCCACCATTCATGTGAATTATCTCTTCATTCACTTTGAACGCTCGGACATCGGCTACTCAGGCTTTACACTCCACCAGAATTGTTAATTCTTTACAAAGCTCAAGTTCGACCAACTATGGAATACTGCTCCCATGTTTGAGGCTCCGCTCCCAAACATACACTGCATTTGTTGGATTCTATTCAGAGAAGAGCTGTTCGTCTGATTGGAGACCCGGAACTGACCGGCGGCCTTGATTCGCTGGAACATCGAAGAACGGTCGGCGACTTGAGCCTATTCTACAAGTATTTTCGAGGAAAGTGTTCGGAGGATGTGGCCCATTTAATTCCTCCCAGAGCGGTGCATGTTAGAAATATACGTCGCACTGATGCTTCACATCCGTAAGAGGTTCAGCTTGTTACTCCTCGTATAACGCTTTTCAAGCAGTCTTTTATATGGAGAACATCATCCCTTTGGAATAATTTGCCCAGGACTGTGTTTCTCAGCGAGTACAATTTACAGCGATTCAAGAACAGCGTGAATCGTTTATTCCGTACACGTGTCGCTCCTGTAGCTCTTTAAGGATTTCCCTGCACAACATGAGCTATACCCATAAAAAAAAATACACAAATTAATCAATCCACCAGTAAATTTGATGGGTGATACGCTCTCTCTCCGTCTTTTCATAACACTTCTGGAAAGTATGCTGGAATCAATAAACTGGGAAAGAATGGGACTTAACATTGATGGTGAAAAGTTAAATCACCTCCGTTTCGCCGACGACATTGTCTTAATAACAGACAAAATGCAAGAAGTGCAAACTATACTGCAGATGTTTCATGAAGTTTCAAGAAAAGTTGATCTAAAAATCAATCTATTCAAGACCCAGTTTATGACAAATCTTGTATTAAACGACATTATAAAAGTGAATAACGTGAAGATCGAGCAAGTGCACCTAGGGCATTAAATCAGCATAGGACGAGACAACCAAACACATGAAATTCAGCTAAGAATAGGTCTCTCGGCTGCATATGGCAAACTGGCCTATGTATTCAAATCTAACCTTTCTATGTGTTCAAAAAGAAAAGTTTTTGACAGATGCATTCTTCCTGTTTTTACGTACGGCGCCGATACTCTTACAATGACAAAGAAAAACATCAACAAAATATGTGTCATGCAACAAAAGATGGAGAGGTCAATGTTAGGCGTTACTCTTAGAGATCACATCCCAAATCACATTATCAGGAAGAGAACGAGGGTCCAAGATGCATTCAGGTTCATTTTACATCTTAAATGGAACTGGGCTGGGCATGTTGCTAAGTTTAGGATGGACGATGGATAAGTAGAATTATAGAGTGGCGACCAAGATACGAAGCCCATCGGAACAGATGTAGACCACTAAGTCGGTGGACTGATGATTTGAAGGGAGTGGCTGGAAATTGGATACAAGTGGCACAGAACAGAAAGACTTGAGGGGAGCTTTCGTTCAGCAATGGACAGTATGATGATTAAGGAAATCCAAATATGCAAGGGAAAAACTTTAAAATATGCGCATAAATATGCAAATAATTTTCTCAAAATATGCACATACATGTTGTCTATATGCAGTAAAAAAAATCGAAATTGACTTGAAAAATGTAAATTTATTTTTTCACATTACATGATACGAGTACTATACAAATGTAGCAATCAAAAACCCATTTTAAATTTCAACATACAGGGCGAATGAACTAAATGTAAATAATAATGTATTTTATTACTTTACTTAAAGATGAACATATAATAATGTAGGTACATATTATAAAAATTTATATGCGTAGTAAACGGCATAATAAAACATACATTTTAAATTTGATACATACAGGGCGATGCAGCTAAGTAAGCGGAAATATGCAAATATTGCAAAAGACAGGGTCGCAGTTATAAAAACAATAAACTACTAAATGTTTCTCAAAATTCTTAATTGAAAAGTTTTGTCTTCTATCGTATAAAAATTTATAAATTGAGAAACTCCTTTCCACATCGACTGATGTAATAGGGGCGTTTTCAAAATTATTTAATAGCATAGGATCTAAAACAATGGAATCAGTAAAATCCCCCTTTAAAACATTAGCTACTTGGCTGACAAACTGAAACTCACTTTTCCATAACATTCCGAAATTTTTGAAAAATTTTGCTCCCAATTTTACCTGCGATATTTTCAAAAGCGACCTCACATTGTTTTATTAGTTGAACACTTTGGGTTAATGGCAAATTTGATTCCCCCATTTGAGTTATGGTTTTAGAAACAAAGCTATAATTTGTTTTAAGAAAGGAAAGTTGTTGTTTTATCTCCTTGTTTTTGAATAATCGTTTAAGATCTGTAAGGGATTGGGCAGATTCGTCTGATAATTCTGCAATTAGACCATCTAGTTGACAGAAGTTGTCGCAATAAAAAAATGTTGCTTCCAACCAAGTGCCTCATCTTGTAATAACAGGCTGAGGTGGAAGAGGAGTGTTTGGTAGTTTTTCTTTGTAGAACTGAATCCTTAAAGGCACTTTAAGGAATATTTTCTTCATGTTAGAAATTAAACTATTCACAAGCGGAAAATGATTCCTAATTTCCTCAGCAACCCTATTTAAAGCATGAGCGAGACATGTTACATGTATTAAGTTTGGATGAAAAATTTTCAAATTGTGCCCGGCCTTTATCATGTACGGTGCTGCACAAAATAAGCAAAAAATTATCTCCTGGAACAGGCGTAGGAAGAAGAAACTTCGATAGTTCCCATTGAACAAATCTGTCAATGCACTGTCTGCACTGTCAATGCATTTGTTTTTTTCTGTTTGGAAGCAATCAGATAAGATTTTGGCAAAATATCGTCGCTAAGAACTCCAATCAATAAATGCGCAATATACCGTCCTCTTGAATCGGTGGTTTGATCAATACATATGTAAAAATGTTCGTTGCGAATTTTACCTTTAATTTCTTCAATTACCTGTGAATACAAGGAGCTTACGTCGTTTCTCCGTATTGTTGTTTCACCTGGGATATTAAATTTGCAATACTTCTGGAGGAAGGAAATAACGTTTTGATTACATAGCTTCGATAACGGAATGTTTGATGTCATCATTGCACGGCATAGATCTCGGTTAAAGATGTCTTGTTCATTTAGCTCTTTATTTTTGTACGTTGGTTGGAAACATTGCATTAATGTGTGTTGTGGCCTATCTCCAGGTTTCGTCTTACTCAATTTGGCAATATGGCAAGCAGTTTTTACGTGTTGCTCTATTTGAAATATTTTATCGCATGGTATCTGCAATAAAAAAAAGAAAATTTAATTAAAATCCCAAGGAAAAAATTCGCTAAATAGAAATTTCGTTAAATAGAAAACTAGGTGCTTAGGGCAGGCAAAAATTAAAATTCTGCTTTGTACCTTCTTTATTAGAATACCTAGAAATACATACGTTGACGTATGTATTTCTATTTCGTGGTTTCGTTAAATAGAAATTTTATTCGTTAAATGGAACAAAAATAATTTAAATAACATTGAAAATAGCATCAACGGCAAAATTCTGAAAAAAATTTCGTTATGTTTCAATATTAAACGAAAATGAAATACCCTGTATATTCAATAGGTATTCAAAAATTATAGTTACAATTTTAACACATGCAGAACAGTAGATTTTTCCCATATCTATTCTTACTTCTTTGTATGGTTTAATCCACACTGACACACTACTGGCTTTGGGCATTTCACTATAGTAAAATACGACTCACAAAATTAAAAGCACAACCAAAAATGAAATTTAATAAATTAATAATACAAATATGCTCTGATGGCCGTCTGGGGTTTACTGACTGGTTTTTATTCACCATAAAATAATAAAATTTATTTGGGCAAAACCACCAGCGCGGCGGCGGCGGCCTAAACATTGAAAAATGAATGAAAACGCCTGCCAAAGACCTACATTATTATAAATTCCTTCAAATATGCACATATTTTTAAAGCATTTATGCAAATATTTAGAAAAATGCATATAATATGCAAAATATGCAATATATGCGCTTTGCATATTTGGGTGTCCTTAATGATGATGATGATGATTTCTTTGGCACGCGACTGTATAACTGAATGTAGTAAAAGTTACATCTAATAGGATGGAAGTTGGTTTCACCCTGCCAAAGAGCTCCGTTACAAATCCAAAAAAAAAAATGCTTGGTAGGTATTCGGTGAACGTACTCAGATTTTCTTTAAATTTTGTTTTAGAGTGATATACCTACTTAAATCACTTTTCCTGTTGGTTAATTTTGCTTTACTTTGTCCAGAAAAAAATAAATTTATGGTGACACTTCGGGAAATACTATAAAATACATCATAAGGAAATTAATCAGAATAAAACAAACAAAACGTGATTTTTCAAAGGTTCTACAGTTGAGATATGAATAATTAAATAGTCACTTATTAGTTTTAAGTAATAAAATTGATAAGAACCGATAATAAAAAAATTATTAATTAAAAAATTATCAATTTCCGAAAATACATTACTTATAACGTTTCTGTCACGTTTTTCTTTAATGAAAAACCACTCAAAATGTAAACAATTATAATTACTGTTGTAAAAATTATCAGAACACTGTCACTGGAAAATCTATTTCATGCTTTACTAACGTTTACTATATGTGTTACTGCTATAAAAGTCTATTCATTTGATATACATTTTATTTTTATATTTCAGTTGACTCTCAATACGCAAAATGAATTCAGGTCTTTTAGTGTTTTTACTAGGCTTCCTGGCTGTTGCTTGGGGATATTCTAAAGAATGTGGAGAAGTGTATGGTAAGTAATATTGATTAGTTTAGTTGGTGTCTACTCCCATCACTAAGGGTAGTAATATATTCATGATAAAATTATTCTCCGGGAATTTTATATTTCTTTATATTTCATGATCCCTAGCCATTGAATAGCTTCGTATATAGCGTGTTATAAGTCGTTATCAGGGTTCTTGGCGTCAAATAATCATATTATTACTTCCTTTGCAAATGGGAAGTAGTATAATCGTGAAAAATTCACCCCCTGGAATGTTTGCATTTATTCATGTGTTCTCGAACAACATGGTTTTCCCATTTTCGTCGGTCTGCTAGTCTGTTAGTATGTCGGTCATCGCTTCGTTAGCGAGATAACTCTCGAGCGAATTCAAATAGGGATGGAACAGATAGTTTTTCAGGGAAAAGGGGTGTGAGGGGGATATTCGAATAGTACTATGAGAATTTTTATTGAATTTTTGATGAGAAAAACTGGAAGTTAAAGGGGTTTCTTTGAATATATCATGCGAAATGCCTTTTAGACCTGATGAACTTGAAAATAATGTTATTTTTTTGATTATTTCCAATTTTAGTGCCAGACTTTGTGTTTAAAATATTAAGTTGTAATACTTGGATTTAGTTATTCGTTAGTTTCAGAAAGTCAAACTCCGTGTTTATTTGGGAACTGCTTATTTTGGAAATAAATCACTTGTTAATAAAATATGTTTGTTATTTTAATAAGCCCGCGATAAAACATAACGCTAAATATTTAACGATACCTGGGATAGTATTTTTGTGATGTTCAGCCAATAATTGCTGAATTGTGTCTCGATATGTTCGTCTGTTGATTTGTTGCTCTATTTGCCTATCCAACTGTTTGTTCGTTTTTCCTTTTACTCGGCTGTCTCTTTTTTTGTCTCTTTCGATCTACCTACCTGCCTGCCTTTATGTCAATTGTCAATAAGTGGCGGCCCGTGGCTCCGTGGCGTAGTGCTTGTTGTGGTGCAGAAGGTATCGGGTCCTAATGCCGGCAGGTCAGTATACTTTATTTATTAATTTATTTAGGTATATTTGACTTGGCTACGTACATAGGTCGTAGTTGTTTGCAGAAATGTAATAACGTCCGTGGCAGCACTACAGCATTGTCTAAAAGGTGCTGTGAAATACAAAACTGTGTATTTCGATACTTGGACAACGTTGACGGGATTACGACATGCCCCCCGGTATCCTCAGTATATGAAAAAGGGTAAAATAATTATTTAGGCGGGGAGGTGAACAATAAAAAAATAGCTATAAATTGAATTTTTGACTTTTTGCAAAAGATTGTTTTTGTCAAGGAAAAATAGCAAATATGACGCCCTGGGGTATATGGACTTGATTGTGAAGGGTATTCAGCTATATCCAGCAATTACTATTTGCTAAAAAGCTAACATTTAAAAAACTCGAGGGCCGTGAATAAAATCTTTCAGACAGACCAAAAAGCCACAGCTTATCCAACAACACTGACGAATGCCATAAATCTCCTGTTGATCTTTGCTTTCAGAAGCCATATTGGTGGTCTAATATTTTGAGACTTCTGGATATGCTAGTTGATGGCTTTCTCCATAATCTTCGATGTTACTTTGACTATTGCGATTGGTCAATAGTTGTTTGGCTGAACTCATGCATTTCCAAAGAAAAGAAATAGTCCTTTTCTCTAGGATACGTTGACAAGCATACAAAACAACGTTTTTAGTTGGTTGATATATTGTTTGAGTACAACTTAGAAAAAACACCGGTCATTTTTTACAGCACGTTAGGAATAGTTGGTACTGTGTTTCCCAATAAATGGACAGGAGAGGAACTAGGAGTTTAGCAACAGGCATAATTTTAATTGGTTACAGTACTCACCAAATGAAGTTTGTGAGTACTGTAATGTGAATGTAATGTAAATTCTAATTTTAGAGTGGATGTCCAAAATTGCCATCGTCTCTTGCTCGCCGCATCCAAAATGCAGTATATTCGGATAAATCGGAAAGATGTCTTCGAATCCTTGGGATTGGACCTCGCTAATGAAAATACACGCCCTTTTGTTGGCCTAATAACTTCTAAGAATAAGATGATAGTATAATGTACCAATAAAATATAATTTTTTATTTCCGAGAGCAATAGGCAGAAACTTGTTGTTTTAGTGTTCCGTATGGAACGGTTATAAGATCACTTCGGTGTCTCTCTGTCTGTCCGTCTATCTGTCTGTCACACTCGATTTTGTCCGAAACTATTGTACAGGGTGAGTCAACGATAGAGTAAAGTTCATTATCTCATTTGTTTCGGGAATGACGAAAAAAATGTTAAATACAATTGTTTTAGGGAATGTTAAGGTGAACAGTTTAAAACTATTTTTGAGTATACAGAGTACTTCAAAAAAGTGTGGCCGATATAACATAAGTTTTTTTAAATGGAACATCCTATTTCCTAATTTATTTTTAAATTCTAACTTTTTTATTAATAATGTTATATACCTAAACCTAGTAGTTTTTCTAATATTTCAATTTTTTTTTTTTAAATACTAGTTTTCAGTTTTGTAAAAAATTGCCAGTAGCGCCATTGTCTGTGAATGTGGAATACTCATAACTGGCACGACCGTTCTATAGAGATAAAAAAAAATAAATTTATACATTTCGACTATTTTAAATGGAAAAATCTAAAATTTTTTAAATAGCACACCCTGTATATTATTATTTTTTTCTGATAGATTTTAGAAAACCCTCCAACTTTTATTAAGTATGTCATATACCTATTTCTAATAGTTTTCGATTTATTTTGAATTTTTCAGTTTTTACCCTTGTTTTTAATGTATTTACGCTATAACATCATAGTTGCCAAGACAAAATAAAAATGTAGGCATTGTCAAATTTTGAGATGTCTATTAACCAAATAAAAATAGTTTAAGGGTGGTTAAGTTTTAAGGGTAGAGTACCTGTGTTAGGGTTGAAGACGCCATTTTTTTTCAAAAACAATTTTTTTTATTTTTCGACATAGTCCTCTTTTAGGTATATATACTTTTCCCAACGTCCTTGCCATTTTTTTAACTTTTCCAAAAAATAGGAAATTTCCAACTCCCCAAAATACTTTCTGTCTGGGTGATGACCTCCTCATTTGAGCTGAATTTTTTTCCTGAGAGCCATTTCTTCATGTTTGGGAACAAGAAGAAATCGCAGGGAGCCAGGTCGGGCTAATAGGGAGGATGCGGCAGCAATTCATAACGCAATTCATACAGTTTGAGGGCGATAACTCTGGATGAAAGCGCTCGAGCATTGTTGTGGTGAAACAGCACTTTCTTCTTCGCTAAATGATGCCGTGTTTGCTTTAATTTCTTTAAGAAGCGGTTCAGTAACTCATTATAGTAGAGTCCAGTGATCGTTCTTCTTTTTTCTAAGAAGTCAAGGCGTATAATGCCCTTTGCATCCCAAAAATCGTCGCCATAACTTTTCCGGCCGATGGGACCGTTTGCGCCTTCTTTGAAGCAGATTCACCAGAAGCAACCCATTGTTTTGATTCTGCTTGGTTTCGTAAGTATATTAATAAATCCAGGTTTCATCGACGGTGATAATTCGACGCAAGAAGTCCTTCGGATTTCGCTTAAATTGCTCCAAACATAGCTTCGAAGTTGAATGCCGCACCCGCTTGTTGTCCACGGTGAGCAATCGCGGCACCCATCGGGTCGACAACTTTTTCATCGCCAACTATCACATCCAATATTAAGTACCGTTCCCTTTATGGTCTCTGTTAATGCGTGCACTTTCGTTCGACGACCAACGAGAATCATGTCGTGGACTTTTTCAATGATTTCCTCGGTAACCACTTCTGATGGGCGTCCTGGGCGATCCTCATCAAAAACGGATGTTCGACCACGTTTAAATTCGTTGAACTAATATCTGACTGTTGTCATTGATTGCGAAAGGTCCCCATAAACAGTATCCAATTTCACTTTTATCTCCTCACACGTTTTCCTATTCGAAAGCAAAAGGCAAATCCTTGAACGATCCTGCACTTTTTCCATCTTAGCGACGTTACACTATTTTCGGAAATGGCTGCCAATGCAAACTAACCTATGAAACAGTGTCAAATTTTTTTCGGTGTCATCTACCAGATCACGATGGTAACATCAACTTGCCTTAGCAATACCATCTGTATTCAAACATGGATACTTATTGAACCACCCTCGTATTAGAAAAAAAGATATATTCATTTCTATGCATCGTTTAATTTAAATACTATTTTATTTAAACATACACTAATTATTTTATGTATACTGGTCATTACACCAAACGAGTTTTTCATGTCCTGTAACTCCCAAATTTGTTTTGCATGCATTGTTTTTTTTTTTAAATCAGCCGTAAAATTATATTGTTAAAAGCTTATCAGAGGTAATTACTTACTTACTTAGTCATTTTATACAGTGAATCACAAACTGTGAATAGCATTGTGCGTTTATCAGTGCTCTAAGTTGTTATTTCCATTATTGTTTGTTATCGCAGTCTAATTATTCACACTTTCGTAAGATACATCTATACTTATTTTCAAAATAATCTCCCGATATCCCTGTATCTAAAGTTTGAATATAAAGCTGGTATCCGAAGATAAGTTTTTACCTAATACCAATAATATTTTAACTACGATGGTATTTTATAGATTATTTCTATGCTTCACGTTAGATTAGTGAAAATTTCTCGAATTATTTTATTTGCATTTAAAAAAAAACTCCTCTTTTATGCCTCAAAAAAAAACGATGCTCAGGTGCCTTTCAATGTATTATATGAGAAAACTTTTCGTCTCTGAGGTCTTTCCACAGATGTTTAAAAAAAAAGTTATAGAGCTTCAAATCAGGACTATAAGGTGGATATTATATCTCGGTTAATCCAGAGATTTCAGTTGTGTGTTGCACGACAACAGCAAAGTTTTGGTTCTCCATGAATCTGGATGTTTTTTGTAATGGTCTGCCTTAAGTTGTAGATCGTGCTTCTGTAAACTTCTTCATTAATTGTGGACCCTTTTTCTGTATGTTTAATAAGCAAAATTTTTTCTCAGTCCCATGGAAGCATCAACTGCCATCCACTTTCAAGCAGCCAATCGAGTTTTTACTTTCTTTAGAAGCGGAGAATCCTTATAAACCTGCTCCTAATTTGTGAGACGATCCAGTCTTGTCGCCTACAGCACATCAGGAAAAGTCATTGATCTCTAAAGGTGAAATAATCTGGAGAAATTTCTTTCCTGGCTAATTTCGGCTATCGTGTAAGAGGATCCATCGTACAGAAACTTTTTCATCTGCAATATTAAAAATAATAGTTTTGGATACTTCAGCTTCTATAACAAGCACTGGGATCTTCTTTAATTTGAAAGCTCCAAATCATCGACAAGCTTGCTGATTTCCTTCAGTTCTTACTTGATCTGGGATCATGTTCAATTGAGCCTCGGCTTCATTGAAACATTTAGTCAAATATTTTTATATGAGGTCATATTCGTAGTTAGGTATATCACATCTAGTCACGTAATCAGACTCAAGGGAGGAAAAGAGCAGAAGCAAAAGCAGCACACAACAGGAGAAGTTGCTAATAGAGAGATGCATGAATCGATAACCTGCCCGGAGGATTTTAAAGAAAAAACCCCTTTTCCAATGGAACTTTGAAACTCTAGATCCTTCCTACCACCATAAATTTAAAATCAATAACAGGGAAGGGGGTATTTTAAAAAAAAAACCTTTCGTTCAGTGGAACCACAGAAAAAAGAAATATTTAAATTATGTAACTCCGTGTAAATTTTAGACAACCAAAAGTGTGAGAAAATTCTTACAGCAGCAGTGGCGGCCCGGATATATATATATATATATATATATATATATATATATATATATATATATATATATATATATATATATTTACTATTACTACTACTAATAATAAAATAACTACGTTTAAGGTTCTTATGCCTTCCAGAGATTTTTATTTGTGGTGGAGCAGCGTCCATTTAAGTTTCAAGTCTATATCAGTTCGTTTGTTTACGGTGGAACTTGAAAAAGTTAAACTCAGTTCACAAATCAATGACCAGTAAGAGGCGGGGAGATTTTTTCACAAAAATATTTCTTTTATAATAAAATAGGTTTTTTACACACATATCCCCTGATAGTGATCCACATCTAGGTCACGTTGCTGTAAGATTTTTTTTTTAAATAAAAAATTAATAAAATGAACCGGTACCACGGTCTGTCTCTCCGTCCATCTGTCTGTCTACCTGTGTGTCTGTCGTCGGTTGGCACCAAAACTCATGAACAAATGAAGATATCGATTTCAAATTTAACATATAACGTTCAAGATACTGGGGGGAAAAGCGTCAAGCTGTGATATCTTAAAGGTTAAATGGGGGGGAAGGGGGTTAGAGGAATTGCTTCGTAGATATCGTGGTGGAAGTTTTTTTAGAGTTTTTTTTTCAATATTTTTAAATATTTCTAGTCAAACCTATTAAGAGTTAATGGAGTGGCAAAGGCAGTTGGATATATTCTGCCATATATCCGTTTCAAGATTTTTGGAGTTGATAAATCTAAAATGTGTTTTTTACTATTTTCAATTATTTGTGCACAAATATGAGTTAAAGGCGAAGAGGGATTAGAACAATTAATGAATATATAAAGTAATAAACATTCTTGTCAGGGTTCTTGGATTCGAGAAATTATAAATATTGTGTTATTTTTCTATTATTTTCAATTATTTGTGGTAAGGTAAGGTAAGGAGTTAGGAAGGCTATAAAACCTTAAGTGGTGAGGAAAGTAAGAGAGTACATATATACCGAATTATACGTCTTTTTCAAGGATCTTTTAGTCAAAGAATTTAAAAATCGTTTTGTCTGTTTATTATTTTTCATCGTTCATGGTTAAATATTAACTTTAAGGAGAATTGGAAGGAGTTACTCCATATATAACTTGTTATGAATCTTTTTTAATTAAAAAATTTGACAATTGTATTATTATTTTATTACGAGAGTATTTAACTATTTATAGTGAAACAAATAAAATCTTAAAAGAGTGGAGGAAAAGTTAAAGAAATTGATCTGTATACATATGCATATACGATTTTCTCAGGGTTATTGGAAACTGAAAACAAAGTTATTTTTTCATTATTTTCAGTTTCTTAGCGTCAAATATGTAAAGGGTTAAGAGGGCGGTGAAAAACATTAGGCGGCTGCTCCGTATATTTCATGTTACATATCCTTTTCTAACATGTGATTACGAGTGTCCTTAACAAATAATTATTATTATCAAACCTTTTATTTGTTTCTAGTTAGTCAGAACCACTAGTTTTAAATGTATACATTCGTTCATGTAAAGGATTTCATTTTTTTGTAACTGATTTCTTACCATTTCCCATCCATCATTCTTTAGTGTGAGAAACTCAAATTCCGTATATATTTAACAATTTGCATTTGCAAGAGAAATAATAACAATTTTTTTAACAAAGAACTCACGATTTGTAGGAACCGGTGTCTCGAAAAAGGATCAAGATGTAATTGTTAATAAACACAACAATTTACGAAAACTTATAGCAAATGGAAATGTAACTGGACAACCGAGAGGAATTAACCTTAAAACAATGGTGGGTATATTTGTAACAGTATGAAAATTAAAAACAAATTGTAAAATACTGGTCTTTTTGAAATCAAATTACTTATTTTTTAAATGGTCAAAATAACACAAATTTTTCTTATTTTTTAATTGACCAAGATTTCACTCGACATTTATGAACTCTATAAAGCTATGCTAACCGCCAAAATGATATCGAATAGGCTCTGCACTCGCATTTTTTTCACAATTCCTTACAGGCCTAACTCCCATTTGTCGTGCCTGCAGCTGGTCATTGCCTGTGACTGTTGGTTTCCCCGCACATAAACCTCATTTGAACTCTACGCTCATTTATCACATCAGATCTAAATATTTTTGTTTCCGTTGCATTCATGTGTCTAGTATCATTAAAGGCACGATTTTTGGGATTATCAGTTTTGACAGTAAATTTTTGAATGCTGCATATTGCCACATTTACATCTGTTAATATGGTCAGTCCAAAATTAAAATCATTCAATGAATTTTATTCAGAAATTGAAAATATTGGATTAATTCCAATTCCAGTTTCTCAGTGTGACGGCTAAAATTTGAAACTTATTTCAGGAATTGTTTTTTTGTAACAAAATAAAAATTTATTCATTTTTTTATATGTTATTATTGACATCTTAAACTATACAAAAAATTTTGTCTTACTATATTTTATAATATTTTGTTCATGTTTGCCGTCAAAGTGATCGCCTTAAACAAAAAAAGAGGTGGGTGGGTGGTAGGAAGCACATCTCCATTTGTAATGATCTGTAAAAAAATATCCAAATTAATTATTGTTTAATAAACATATCTCTATCGGGTTACATAGGATTAGAGATTTAAGTAAACAAAAAACAAACTTGCCGACTTGTAAATTTTTTTTTTTTTCAAAAATCGTGTTTATTTACGTTGAAAATCAAGAAATAAATTAAGAAATTATTAATAAAAATAACTGATTCTTCGTGATCCGATAACTAATTTTAATAAAAACAACGTGTGAAAATTTTAGCCCTGTCGGATAGATAGAATTTTGTCTCTGCTTCCCACGAACCGAAAAAAAATTGGTTTTGAGAAAAACGAGTTTAAAGTTTTTGTAACTGATTTTTTATAGAAAACTTATACTTACACTAATCAGCTATGCCTGCAGTATACCTTCCATTTTTTTAAAAGGTTCATTTTCGGCTGATTTCTCAGACCTTAGATTCTTTCTTGGCTGTTTGGAAGCATCAGATGTCCGTTGCTCTGCCCTCGATACTCTCAGTTCATATTGTACCTGAATGAAGTTTACGGCCTCTCTGCCTATTGTTGCACCTAATTTCCATGATTTTTAAAAGAGGAGGAAATCCTTCATTAAAGGTGCGTGCTGCTGCCAGTGTAGCAATTTTCAGTAAAAACATGGTTTGGAGCTAAATTCCAAACGGATGAATTAAAACTTTCGTTGCTGTTGAGTGTTTCCTCCTAAGCATATTTCCAAGAGATCGTCAGCTGATAAGTCTTCATAAATTGGTTTTAAAATCTTCTGAGTATCTTCGTCAAACGTCAAAAGATGTATAAAAGTGTTTCATTTGTTCTGTACTTTCAGTATCTGATATTTACACTAAGAAATTGCACCTTCCGGGCAGTAAGAGTGTTGCGGATTTTCGTCAGTGGAGGTCATGTGATAAAACATTGTCCACACAGCTTTTTTCATGTTTTCAAGAGAATCGGAATGTCTTAAAATTGCTAGTCCATAATATCTTGACATTTTTTTCTTCATTTCATTAGTTAAAATAAATAAATAAATATTGAAATATTGCTTACATTGATTTCAGGGTGCTGCCGCAAGGACACATTTAGTGTTGAAAAAAATTGACCAATTTCAGTAATCGAATAGCTAATATTTAAGCTATTTTCAAAATTGTGTATGCATTCAAGTACTCGAGATCCAGTTTAGGCGCTTAATGACGTTGAATTAAACGCTTCTATAAAATTTCTATTACCTAATAATTTCTTACTTGAAATTCAAATCATTTAATGATTGATTCAGTTTGGAACTGTTCGTTATCTTCGTTAATTCTCGGCCATGTAAAAAAGGCGATGGATTTTATTATCAGTTTATCTTTTTATTTTTTAGAAATGGGATAATACTCTTGCAGCTGAAGCCCAGAAGATAGCAGAAACTTGTAAATTTGCACACAAACAAGTGGATGATTGTAAGTTAGTTGAATAAATAAATTAACTATTGTCTATCGTTAGAATAGAAGGAAATATCTTATATGTCCAGAAACTAGGAGAGAAACTTTCTTGACTAATTTATCATCTGGAAATTCCCTTCTATGAATATCTTCCTTCGGGGTTCGAAACAAACCGTAATCTCGGGTAGCTGTCGCGGCTATAAGGTGGATGTTTGCAGTCTATAAAGATTCTTTAATAATAACCCGTAGTCTGCATAATTTGTATCCATGTGTCATAGAGCAGCAACACAAGAGTAGACCACTTTCTATAAAATTTCTGTTTCACATCCTTCCTTATTGTAGTAGCACAGAAGTTTCCAGTGTGTCATCACTTCTACGAGTAGATTACTTTCTGTGTCCGGTGCTAACTCTGACTGTTGGATGATAAATTACTTGGTATTGAACCTTTATATTTCTATTGCATAGACTCTTGTTAAGTCTCAAAATTATTACATATCTCGTCATTTAATAATTGGGGTTTTGAATAAAAAATAAGTATCGATTTTTTTTACTTTATTTTAAAACTTTATCATAAATAATATTGATAATCGATGCGAAAAATTTTTTAAAAATTTTTTGCAATTAATTATAAATGAATTAAAATTTACAAAATTTAAAAGAAAATCACGTGATTACGAAAGCGCCACGATTGGCTGCGATTTTTGTAACGTCATTATGTTAAAGTGTTTTCGCGTAAGTACTGTCAACAGCTTCTGCCTGTGTATATACAACAGTCAAAATTATTGAAGAATGCTATATTTTGATATAGTTGTTAAAAATGTAAGTGTAAATAGAAAACAAAATATTTTCATTAAATATAATTAAATTATTTGTAGGGTGTCACTCGAAAGTTACGGTTATAAGTTATGTTCAACTTAAACGCAAAAATGATTACTATTATATTAAAATACTTACATCGAATTGATCTTCACGACAGAAAAAATTTGATGTTGTTTTAGGATTAATATGTCGTTCTGCGTGGAACCATTGATTTCGACATGTAACATCTTGTGCGATATTTAAAAACATTTTTTTGGGAGTTGTTTTTGTAGTATTCGTACAAAACGGTACGAAACAGGCACGATAACTTTTTAGATTAGATATTTTCAATAAATTCATCAATACACTGACGATTAAAACAAGAATAAATCGATTGAAAACTAAAATACTCATATCAGCTGTCAGTGATAGAAATAAATAAACACTAGGACGTCACACGAGCTCGGATTTTTTTCGGCGCGTCACCGGTAATAAGTTTAAAAATTTGATATAACTTTTTAATTATAATGAAAAAATAAAAATAGTTCTGATCTTTCCATTTATGACAACATTTTTTTTGATCAAAACCCCAATTCTTGAGCAGTAGTTAACCATGTTTGGTGTAAGCATGTCTAAATTCTTTTAAAAAAAATTGATGATTGATCAAGGTGATTTTGTGAATCGTGCCTATCCAATGTTCAATTCATGACCTATAATGCAGATCTTAACATGACGATCTTGAAAGATTGTGGCTTTCACTGTTGGTGCATTTTTTTAAAAGAAATTTATCCCTTTTTTCCTCAAATTCATGATCGCAGATAAACATTAGTGAACTTAAATTTATTTTTATCTACATTATTTTTTTTTTTAGCTCGATGGCATGCTGTTGGACAAAATCTATATATTAAATACTCTACTGCTTCATATAAAACAAGCGGTTGTGATTGGGATGAAGCTATTCAAAGCTGGTTTGACGAGCATAAGGACTATAAGTATGGGGAATGTTGCAACAGTGGATCCAAAATGACGGGACATTATACACAGGTCAAAAATACTGAAATTTTTTTATCGTTGAAGAAATAAGTTATATATATATATATATATATATATATATATATATATATATATATATATATATATATATATATATATACAGTAATACCCCGCTTTACGCGAGGGATACGTTCCGAAAAAAATCGCGTTAACTGAAATTCGCGTATATCGAGGTTTATGATTAAACATAGTCAAAATTTAATACAAAAAAATACAAATCATTTTAATCAATCACTTTAATTCTAAGAACACTTTATGCAATACATACTCTTATTTTTTACGGAAAAATACATCTATTGTCTTTTGGGTAACGTTTTGTTTACGTTCTTGTAAAATACGTTCATAACACCCAACACTGTTTTTAATTGTTTGACACACGGTCAAGACACGGTCATCATTATTGTCTATACTCTGCAATATGTCCAAACCTGAATAAATTTTTGAAAGTGCATTTTGTATTTCCCCTGAAGATAAAACTTTCTCTTCTACTTGTTCTTCCTCATAGTAGATAGGATTATTCTGTAACTCGATCAGATCTTCATTGCTAATAGGATCGTCGTGCGTTGCTACAAGTTCTACGAGATCTTCTACCGTGACATCTTCAAGTTCAGACCCCTCAATCATTGCAGCAATGTCTTCAAACACTTGTCTCTGCATCTGGACAATTCTTCTAGGTGCTTCCACTACATCTGGCCAAAGATTACGCCACACCCCATTCATACAACTCATTTTAACTTCCTTCCAAGCCTCTTCTATGTTGTGAATAGACTTCATAATGTTGTATGACTTCCACCACTCTCGCATAGACTGTCTTCCTTCCCCGTCAGTTTCATGAATTAGTTGGCTAAAAGTGCGGCGATGGTAAAAAAGCTTTGAAGTTTGCTATTGCTCCCTGGTCCATAGGTTGTAATATTGACGTAGTGTTTGGTGGAAGGAACTTTACGTACACTTTTAAGTCTCTGGGCGTATCAAGTGAGGTTGGATGTCCTGGGGCATTGTCTAAGAGTAATATAACTTTAGGTTCAAGCCCATTTCTGTCACAGTATGATTTGACTGATGGGCAAAAACTATTAGAATACCATTCTTGAAAAATTTCCCGTGTAACCCACGCCTTTCTGTTTGATCGCCACACAACTGGTAGACTTGTCTTGTCTGTGCCTCGCATTGCACGGGGTGTTTCTGAATGGTACACTAGTAAAGGTTTCAGTTTGAAATCACCAGTGGCATTACCACCCAGCAGAAGTGTTAGTCGATCTTTCGCAGCTTTGAAACCACTGGCTTGACGTTCTTCCTTAGAAATGAATGTTCGAGATGGCATTTTTTTTTCCAGTAAAGTGCGGTCTCATCAACATTGAAGATGAGACAAGCAGGAATTTTCTCTCGTCTAACGAAGTCTTGAAACTTGTCTGGAAACTCAGCTGCAGCTTGAATGTCCGCGCTGGCCGCCTCGCCTGTTATGTGGATATTGTGAAGATTAGAACGCTGCTTGAACCGATGGAACCAGCCTCTGCTGGCAGCAAAAGTCGGAGTGGCACTCCCTTCTCCTTCTTTTGTTTTCAGCATCTCATACAAAGATTTTGCTTTTGTGCATATGAGATCTTGACTTAGTGGTGTGTTCTTCTTATTCAAATCTTCGATCCAGACTGACAGTAATTTCTCCATTCTTTCTAAGATAGATGATCTCGAACGAGAAAGTTTTGTTGCACTTATAGGTGTTGAACCTTCGCTGGAGATTTTAATTTTTTCCCGATTTTTATAAATCGTTCTCACAGTCGATTCTGAGAGTCCAAAATCTCTCCCAACAATTGTTGCTTTGCCTCCATTTTCCATTCTTCTTAACACTTTCATCTTCAATTCCAAAGTGACGCTTTTACGCTCTTTTTTCTTTACAGGCGGCATTTTTAACGTAGGGTTAAATTATGTATGTATGTATCTCCAATAAATATTAAAACAAAACTGCCAGCCGACCGAACTAACATTACGGAACAAATGAACACACGAAACGAACGAGGAAATCCCCATAGAACAAAGTCGAAGGACAGGGAATTCCCAATTCTTCAAAGAGAATATTCAGAGAAAGCGGGGATCCCCCCGCGACCATAGAGAAGTTAATGACTACATGAGCGCGAAATTTGAAATTCGCGTTATAGTGAAACCGCGCGTAACGGGGTCGCGCTAAGCGGGGTATTACTGTATATATATATATATATATTTATATATATATATATATATATATATATATATATATATATATTTACATATATATATATATATATATATATATATATATATATATATATATATATATTATATATATATATTTATATATATATATATATTTATATATATATATATATATTAATATATATATATAAAATATATATATATATATATATATATATATATATATATATATATATATATATATATATATATATATATATATATATATATTTATTTATTTATTTATATATATATTTATATATATATATATATATATATATATATATATATATATATATATATATATTATATATATATATATATATATATATATATATATATATATAATATATATTTGAATCTTTAGTGTCATATTATTATTGAATTGAATATTTATTCTATACTACACGAAAATGAATGATTGGAGGCTTATTTTTTTTATGGGCATAGCACACGTGCTGCAGGAAAATCCCTAAAGTTCTACAGGAGCGACATCTGTGCGAAAAAAGAAATTCATGTTGGTCTTGAATCACTGTAAATTTTACTCGGTAAGATGCATATTTCTGGGTAAATCATTCCAAAGGGATGCGAGTCTCCATAAAAGACTGCTTGAAAAGGACAATAGTGACAAAATGCACCTCATAGGGATGTGAAGTATCATTGCGACGTGTAGTGCTAGGATGTACAGATCTGGGAGGAATTAAGCGGGCTACATCCATCGAATACTGTTCATGAAAAAACTTGTAGAATAGAGTCAAGTTGCCGACCTTTCTTCTATATTCCGAGGAATCAGGGTTGCTGATTGGTTTTGGCGAATTCTTCTAAATATAATCCAACAAATGCAGTGTATGTTTAAGAGTAAAGCCCCACACATGAGAGCAGTATGCCATCGTTGGTCGAATCTGAGCTTTGTACAGTATTAACAGCTGTTGTGGAAAGTAAAGCTTTTTGATTCGAAATAATATCAGTTTTTGAGAAACTCGTTGCTATGCAGGCAACACGTTCATGCTAGGATATATTTACTCCAAAATTAACGCCTAGCAAATTGAGTGACGATACTAGAGGAACAGAGCGTCTCGACATGACTGTGTCGGATACAGTAACATTAGCTTTTTTAAAAGAAATTGATGCGTGGGTTGTGGTAGCTTTAAAGTCTACTTGGTTACTGTCACCTCAAGATAAAACTTCTTTCAGGTCTTTGATAAGTTCAGCGACTTCCTGCTGTTTGCGAATATTAGCATGAGTGAATAAACAAATAAGCTTACTGTCGTCTGCAAAGTTGTAGATTAGATTCCTGTACCTTGCGGCAGATCGTTATTGGAAATAAAAAAAAGAGTACGAGACAGTATGGAGTCTTGGGGTACACCGGCGTTGATAGTGAAGGCATTAGAAAGAAAACCGTCGACTCTCACTAGTAACAAAGGTCACTGAGGAAACACGAGAGCCATAGACAAAACTTCTTAGACATACCATAAGAGCTTAGCTAAGCCTACAATCCATTATGCCAAACACTGTCGAATGCCGTTTATATATTAACATGTGTTACACAAGAGAAAATATCTAGAAGATTGTAGATTAGAAGATCTCCTGTTGATCTTTACTTACGATACCCATATTGTTGGTCGCTAATATTATTAAATCCCTTTAGATAGTTTAAAAGATGCTGATTGCTAGCCTTTTCCAAACGTTTCAATATTACTGAAAGCAGTGCGACTGGTCGGTAGTTGTTTGGCAAGGTGTTCTTGTCTTTTTTGTGTATCCGCTGAAGTGTAAAGCATTCGTAGCAGAATGGAAATATTCCCTTTCTGTAGAGCAGATTGAGAAGTCTACTCTGAGAGAACTACTCGCGCATTTTTGGTATCTAGTTTCATTAAAATACATTTTATTATACGCTGTCTGAAGATAATATCGAGCATCCTTGACTGCACTATGAATATAGTGAGTAGTATTTTTCTTGGAAATCGACAGTAGTATGCGAAGCAAAGAGTTCATCTAACAAGTTGGCTTTCTCAACTGGTGCTGTTGCAATAGGATTATCTGGCCGAGTAAGTGGTGGTATAGTGAATTTAGTTTGACTAATGTCCTTAGTGACTGACCAAAAGGACCTGGAATTGTTGGGGAAGGTAAGTTTGTATTTCTTTGATTGTTTGTCTCCTTGTTTCGCCGATAATTTCCGGATACGATCGAAGATGTTTATGACTTTAGGATATTCACGCTATTGTCGACAGGCAAAGTGTTTAAAACAACAGCTTTTTTGCATTTTCGATCAACAAAGGCTTGCAGTTGGAGGAGCATTTCTTCAATGTGATGCCAAATTAACAAAAAAAGTATAAATAAATCCACATTCCTTAAATGTTCAATCATTTAACCACTCTTGGATGTGCAAATTAAAACCCCTTCCTGCGGATCTTTTTGTACAGAAAGTAAGAACTGGATAAGTTTTTGTAAGACGCATTACGTAGGATTCCTTGATGTTTCCTTTTAGAAATTAAAACTATATAAATATGTGACCTATTTTAGGACACTCAATCAATAGAGTAGAGAAGAAAAATTCTCATTTACAATTTAAATGTTCCACAAGAGAAGATACATTGATTTTTTTGACATTTTTTTCCTTACAACTATTTTACGAATTTTTAAAGCGCCTCGATGTCAAATTTTTTCGCAATAAGTGATAAAGTGGACATTTTTTAAAATTAAGCGTACAAGCTCTAGTGTAATACTTACTTACCTTCTTTTTTCTATAGACGTAATCTAAACATATCTAATCAAGATCGTTTTCTATTTCGGTAAATTTTGAAAATTGTAAATTGTCGAGACCACGAGATTGTCACACACCGGGAGATGGTAATAACGAAATTATAAATTTGTTACAAAATCTGAAATAGTCTAATAGGGAGACCTGAGAACTTAAATACACCTTGTAATAAACAAATTTTATACATATTTATTTATAATTACGCATACAAGGGGGTGAAAGTGGTGGGTGATAAGGTGGTTGCTTCGTATATATCGTATTTCATGTCATTTTCAGGATTCTTGAACCCTAGAGATCTGATAATTAAGTTATTTTTTTCATTACTTTCAATTTTCAAAGAAGAACTAGGTAAATTTTTTTTTCAAATATTGCGTTGAGACCATGGGGAAATTTCAGGCATAATTATTTATAGGAACACATATTAGGGATTAAAGGGTTGATGAAGGGAGTTAAAGGGGCGATTTTATATTTATCGTGTTATAAGTATTTTTTCACAATCTATAGAGTAAAGGATCTCAACATTTTGCTATTTTTTCATTATCTTCAGTTTTAACAGAAAAAGAGATTGGAAGAAGTGGGGTTTTTAACTATTGCAATGACTAGAGATATGGTTGCTTATATGTCGTAACATTTTAGAGTTCTTGGAGTCGAGTAACATGAAATTTTAATATTTTTCATTATTTTCAATTTATCAGAAACCCTTTCTTTGCCTAATTTGTTTTATTAATATTTGAATTACCTATATTAAATTAAAATATTTTAGGCTGTTTGGGCTAACACTGAATATGTCGGTTGTGGCTGTGTGTACTACGGAACCAATGATTATTTTCACTACCGAAAACTAGGAGTTTGTAACTACGGTCCTGCGTAAGTACTTACATGCTAAAATAAAAAAAAATATATATATTGATAGAACAAAAAGTGACATCTATAACAAAAATCCGTTAGGAAATAAAGCAATCTTAGTGTTTTTCGTTTTTTTTTTTAAGTAGCACATCACCAAGTTAAAAGGTGGATAATTTGAACGTTTTAGAGTTTATATAGAATTTGTAGGCATATTTTTAATATCAGTCAAAAGACTCATTATTTCGGCAACAACAGGCATCATGCCAGAGAGATAGTAACAACTTGCATGAAACTCTACTCAATGAAAACACGAAATAAGTTCTATGGGCTAGGGTTTTATACAGTTTACTATTGTATCCACCGTAATTATGTAAGATATTTAGGATATATGTTTTAATTAAAATTACGGATCATGGTCTGATACGTGTGCTACCTTTTAAGTTTTTACAAAAACAATGAAAGAAAAAAAAAATTTGGGTACAAATCGTTTTATTGCTTATGATGAAGAATGATGCGACGTTTTTGGTTCTTTTTCCTGATTTTATCGATGACTTCTGGGTAACATTCAACATTAACTGTTCTTCGATTCTCTAAAGTAATGGTTGCAACATGTCCAGTATAACCAAAGAAACAAGCGATGATTTTCTGGGTAGTGCTTCGGGAACTAACCACCTTTCTAGATTCGGTTCATCTTGTAACACCCAAACAATTGATTGTTGCTTAGTTTCCGGCTCGTATGAATATATCCAAGTTTCGTCTCCTGTTACAATATTGTATGCGGATTTTGCATATCCTCGCTCGAATTTTTTGAGCATTTCCTTACACCAACTGACACAAGCCTATTTTTGAGTTTTGGTCAAATTATGCGGAATCCATCGGGAACAGATTTTTTTTCACTGATAAATGTTCACTCAAAACCGAATGTACTGCAGTCTTCGATATGTCTAAGAATGGCTCTATCTCACGGTAAGTCACATGTCGATTTTCTTCAATTATGTTGCTCACAACATCGATGTTTTTTGGAACAACAACCGATTTTGGTTGACCTTCACGAAATTCATCGCTGACGGAAGCACGACCATAACGAAATTCTGCACACCAATTGAAAACAGTCTTCCTGATGATGATTCATTACCAAAAGTTGAACAAAGCGATTAGAGGCATTGTTGAGTTAGACCTTTACTAAAATCGTAAAAAATCATCCAACGAAAACCATCACGTGAAATTTCCGTTTGTTCACAAAACACTTTTTTTTAAACGCTCACTGTAAACAAACTACTTGGTCATTTTCTGAGCTGCCACTGTTTTAACAATAACAAATGTTAAATTTTGCAACAATGGTAATGTCACAACTCAATAGCGCCATCTAGTGGTCGTTTGTAAGAACCTAAAAGGCGGCCCTCGTACTACTTACGTTTTTAACTTGTAAACCATATTGTAGAGGATTTCAATGAAAAATTGCACTAGTGTACGAAATTAGTGCGGTTTTCACGCCATAGGAAAAAAATGTTTAGTAATTAATTATTTTATTTTGCAGAGGAAACTATATAGGACAACGCCCTTACAAGACAGGTGATTCTGGATGTGAAAACTTATGTTAATAATTTATAAAGTTTAATATTTATATTGTTAGTACATGTAAATTTGTTATATATTATGTTACTATTAGAATCAGTTATGTTTTAAATTGGAGTGTGTTTGGTTGTGCCAGAAGTAAATTTGCTAATAATATTACCTACTTAATATCTTTAAGACAGACTAAAAAAAAAAATCTTTGTTTTTACTACCTACTCTTTTTCAAACACAAAGTGTTTCATTATTATTATATCTATATTTATTTAAAAAATAATTGTTATTGACTTAATATATTTTAATTTTAATAAATAAATTATAGAAGTTTTTTGCTTGAAAGTTTGATAAGTATGTAATATACCAGGTTGTTTAGACTCAAAGAATAATACGGACAGCTACTGAAAAAATCGGCCAAGTGCAAATCGGACTTGCGCAATTAGTGTTCCGCACGTTGATTGCTTTTAAAATAAATGTTACGGAAGTATAAAATGATCATTGACTTCACAAAACACACCACCAAAATAAGTTTTCAGCAAAGTTTTTATTCCGATCTTTACTAAACTAATGACCTAGAAATTAATGCAATGTGATAATTTTCGTTCAATCTACACCATGTAGAGAATATTCCAGAAGTTTTTTGATCAGTACTTTTCGAGATAAGGGGGGACAGCAATTTTTCTCAATTTTTTAAAAATAGTACAAAGAAAAGTGTACGCAAGTAAAAAAAAAAATTGCTTCCGATTTCACCCCCCAAAACCAGCCCCTTAAGTCAAAATTTAACTTTCATACCTACACGGCTCTGATGGGCCATTAATTCCTAAATTTGGGCCAATTTCAACTTTCTACGTCAAATAGTTTTGGAGAAAATCGGCTGTGACAGACAGACAGACGGACAGATACCCAGATGATCTTATACGTGTTCCGTACGGAACGCTAAAAATGAATTATTTCTTTGGATCTGTTGTGAATAAGTCAAGCCCGCCGCCAGCACGCGTGCACTTCGCGCCGGCGGCATATCTAGGGGAGAGGCAAATACATAGTCTTTTGTACAAATTACTGTCAGGGAAAATAGGATGGGGGCGGACACAGAAAATTTCTGGGGGGGGAGGACCAAATGAGTTAAGCTCAATGGAAATTATGTTGAGAAGTAAATTTTTGTTTTTGCAAAAAACTGTTATTTGCCTTATTTTTAGTCTTTTAATCTACCCTCATATATGAGGTAAGTAGTAATAATTGTGACAAACTAGAAGGTTGATTTAACAACGATTTAATAAAAATTTAGTTTATTTGAGGTCTGATGGATCATAATAAAGCAACATTGCCGAACCTGCATTTGAATCTTCATCACTGATCATAGTATAGTAATAGACCATATGTTGACCTGTCGACTAACAGCCTGCCTAGTTGTTCATTCTATCGGGCGGGTTTAATAAAAGCCTTTATAGTTGATTTTGCGGCCCTCGTGCTCTGGAATGCCCAGATAAGGCCCAAAATGCTAAATCAAAAATGGACGTTTAACCACTTAAATCAAGTACCATAACACTTGTTGACACTAAAAAAGTCGAGCGCCCCAAAGAGCAGACGCCGCCGAGACCGGACCCAGCTTTAGGGCCCAAAAAACGTCAATCCAAAAATGGACTGTCATTTAACCATATAAAATCAATAAATTTAGTTTGTTCTTGTTCTTGATAAAATAGGAGGGAACCTGCAAAAGGCAGAAGCCGCCAATACCGGAGGATCAAGGTCAAAATTTCGGGTCACCCTCTTGGATTATAATATAAGATAATTTGAGTGTAATTAAAGATATATCTGATAGAAGATTAATAGACGCATACGACAGTATTGAAACTAAAAAATGAAAAAACAAGATCCTAATAAGAATAGAGGACCTATTCTTGATTGGTTGGTTCCGATCTACTAAATAACAATTCTGACGTAAATAGTGTAGTTTTTATTCTAAGGTTTAGTCAATCATCGTTCCCAATAAAAATAACATCGTGAAAGAGATGCACGCCAGGTGCAACAACAAAGTAATTGGTGTTGTGGTGATAAGTTTTGTGCAGTGTCATTGTGCCGAAGAAAAATAACTTCAATTATATTAGTAATTTATCGGCATCGTAACCATAACTTAACAAGTAAAATTACAACTTACAACGATTTTTAATAATAAATGAAGTTTGAAAAAAATCGTTTCACATGGCACCTCATTGCTAATAACAATCATTCAAGGTATCCTCGATTAGCTTGAATAACGTCCTCCATTTTCGGTCTGAAGCGTCGGCACACCCTCTGTAATTCCGCGCTGTTCATATTGACGAACGATGTCTCAATAGCGGTCATTAATGATGTCATATTGAGATGCCGAAACTTGTTTGTGAGCCTTTCAACTACGCTCCATACGTAATAGTCAGAGGGATTCAAATCTGCACTAGGAGGCCAGAATTCCTCGGACTTTGACTTCAGGGGCCCTCACGATACATTCTTTCAAGTGGTGCTTCCTCGGAGGAATACTAGATAGTGTTGCCAGGTGTCCCGATTTGAGCGGGACGTCTCGATTTTCAGGACTGTGGACATGTCCCGATTCACTCTTGATCGGGACGCCGAATGTCCCGATTGTGGGTCAATCGGTAACTACAAAAGGTTCAAACTTCGCGCGTATTTTTTGTGACTGCGAATAGCGCAATAGAGCTTGACAGTCATTCAATCATTCAGTCAGCCACGCAAAGTTATGTTCGTTTTGCGTTTTGCAATTTTATTAGTCGGAAACGAACGTATTGTAAGTTGTACCTACGCATTTCTTTTATATTTCTTTTAGCGGTTGCATTGTTTGCAATAATTAAACATAACGTTATACGAGTATGTTATACTTTTATCTAGATAATCTAGAAGTTTAAAGGTACTAGTTGGTTGAGTAAAAATGGCGCGCAGCTGGAATATAGTGGAAGTCCTGGAGATTTGAACCCCCTTTTATTTTAACATACATAAAGCCTTGGTAAATAGGTACCATTTTCTAATGTCAAAGTTTCCGTAATCCACTAACTAGAGCTGTTAAATCATTTTTTTTTAAATCGAATTGTGGTTCAAATCTCCTCGTGTGAGAGTTGAGCATAGTAGTGGGGAGACTTAGCCATATCTATTTGTATAGGGAAATAATGGCAAACACTTTGTAAATGCCACATATTTTAATAAAAAGGTATCTCAAACGTCATCAGTAAATATTTCTAATTGAAAAGAGGAAGAGTAGGTATAACGAAAAGAGTCAATATTGTCGTTTTATTAACAAATTACTCTCTAAATAAAAATATAACAAATCAACAATAGACATTTTAGCCTTTTTTAGAAAAAATAATATATAAAAAACTTTAATTGAGCTTCTTAGTTAAAGACATCAATAATCAGTCACTAATTTTGTAAAGGCACATGCAAAATCACGTTCATTTTTTAATTTTTTAGTCTTTACTGCATATGAAATTTTCATCATCTTTATTGGTCAACCCAACAGATATTTCGTGAACATACATATCTCTTACAGGCAATACAGAGTCTCATGTCTAAAACTTGTTCTATTTCTCAGCATATAGAACGACACATTCGTCTTCAATGTCGGTTTCACTGGTTTGAGCATGTTTTTTGGTCTTGACGTTACATGTTTTTCTTTTTTTATTTTCACTTCCTATCTTACTTTGTAAATTTCTCTGCTTTGTTTTCTTCTTCACTGGCTTCTTTTTAAGTGCAACATCTTTGCTACAATCATTCTCACAAACTGTTTTGCTCCCACTATCCTGCAAAACTCTTCTTTTCGCTTCTCCTATATTAGGCTTTTTTCCCTCCTTTTGGTTATTTTTCTTAATTCTTCTTTGATTAGATATTCCACTGGGTGTTGAATCATCTGTAGCGTCTTTTTCTGGAATTTGCGTTAGTATTTTTGTTTTTCCTGGTTGATGGCGTCTTCCTGGGTGCAGCTTTTGGGTATGGTTTTATTGTTTGTGGAGTTACGACTGAGATCTTCTGACGAGTGGATAAGGCTCCAGCCTCAGCACCACCAGCATCACTTTGGTTGCGTAAAGGTGAGCCTTCAGTTACGACTGACATCTTTTGAGAAATGGATGAGATTTGGCCAACGTCGGTCTTACCTTGGACAGTTATAGCTGATTCAGCAATGATCAAAACCTTCTGAAGAACGGAGCTAAATCAGTATCATCATCATTTTTCCCTCGTAACGGTAAAGGCTGAAGAATATCCGAGCTTTGCACATCATTTGCTTCTGTTTGGAGTATGCTTAGAGATGAATGATGAGAAGATTACCAGAAGAGTTCAGTTCAGGAGGAACATAAGGAATGCTATCCAGATTGTGCTGCGAAGATGATGAATCTTCCATATCAGTGGAGAAGACAATTTGAGCTCCACGGTTTTTAGATAAAGTGGGATCTGCAGGGAGTAACTAATCAACATTCGATAAATTTCTGTCTGTGACTGCAGAGCACATGAAGTCTTTTTCTCCGAATATATCAGGATTAAATGGATGGATGCCGGTACTCCTGAATCTACTTAGGATGTTTGCCTGACTAAAGGTTTGTGACATCATACTTTTTATAAGCCAGTAATGCTATAAATTGTAACTGTTTTCCCGGGATTTGACAGCATCCAGTTGTTTATCACATTGTTGTACCTTGATTTAAATGAAGAGTAAACAGCAACGTCTAACGGTTGCAATTTGTTACTGCAGTGTGGAGGAAGCGTCAGTATAGTTATACTATTATCTTTGGTAAACTTGACCACATCTACGGTTACTTGGCTCTCGTGATTATCAAGAATCATCAAGACGGGATTTTCTTTTGATTCACGGGAATTCCATAAATTTTAAGAAGCTCTTCGTAGTCATCCACCCAGTGAAGTATGCGTCACCATCTGACCCTTCTGGCCCACCAGACACAAAATCTTGCCGATATTTCACACGAGGGAATATAAAAAATGGTAGTATGACATTTCCAATTGCATTGACTGCAAAAGTGTAACTAGAGTTCCTCTCTCAGCAGAAGTAACCTGTCCCACTTGTTTCGATTTTTTGCTTGCTTACACTTTAGGGCAGTCTTGGACAGTGGTACATCCGCTCTCGTCGCAATTATAAATATTTTGCGGTTCAAACTTAAATTTTTCTCGAACAGATCTCAAATTTTCAAAAAAAATCGCTAACGTTTATTTTGTTGAAACTAATTGCTCGTGATAAGCTAGTTGCTTCAGGAGTCCGAAGACTTATTTCAGAATTTCTACGAAGAAATCCGAGTCTTTCCAGCTGAACTATTTTTTCGCCAACTGTCTGGAATCTTTTTACAGTTTGATCAATCAAACTCAAAAGCTAGTTTTATAGCGTCTATCCAAGTCAGGCCATAGTTCATTTTACTGCATTTTAGTAAATATTCTACCAAAAGCTTCTCTTCTGGAATTGTAAAAATCTGAGAAGCTTTATATGAACTATTCTTTTCGTTAAACACAGCAGTTTTTCTTCATGTTTAATGTATCGATGTAAAGTGGTCCTGTCGATCCCATATTTGGCCGCTGTTTTTCGAAGAGAAACACCAGATTTCACTTGTCGAATAGCGTTTTGTAATTCCTGCTTGGTGAATTGCTTGCGGATATAACCTCCTTTTGTTTTATACTGAAACGGCATGACATCAGTACCTGAAAGCGAATAAAAACATTTTTATCTTTTTGTCAGGCAAATCTGAGGGACACTTGAACCGTTGATCATGTCCCCCTTCCGCATTACGGGTCAAATCTCCCTAACCTAACCTTCTTTACTTTATTCCATGTTTGTAGAAATTGGTTAAATCGGAGGACTAAAACACGCAAGGTTCTTAAAACTAAATTAATTCAATAATCCAACTAATAAGAAAGTCATTACGTACCTTAATATTTATCGAAGTAACGTAAAAACACAAAAAATTATTTTTTTGTCAGTTGCGACCACCAAAAACGTGTTTACTTCGCTCACTGTCGAACCGGCGTAATGGCAGCCAATATGGCATCACGCGTGTGACAAACAATGGGCGAGCGTGCAGGGACCTGTCAGCGAACCCGATAGCGCGAAATTTAAAATGATTTATGCGATGTGGAGCATCTTTCCCACCTGAGCAAGTCTCTCGGATTCTCCATTTTACCCTCAGTTTAAGAAAACAAATGAAACAAGGTTTTTTACATATAGAAATAAATGAAATCATATTCCACCCGCGGACAATGTTAACTCAACAGGCTTTTCAGCCTTGGATTAAAATATGTGATTCTGAATGACAAAAAACAATGCTTTTACGAGTTCTGTTAGTCTAAAAAAGAAAATACGACGTATGTGTCATTTATCGAATCTGTCCCTAATACTCGTAATAAACATAAAGCACACTGCACATTGTGTCGAAAGGATTTCAGTATATCTCCTGGAGCATGGCGGCAAAAATGCCATAGAAAAGCATCAGAATTACAATGATCATAAGAAAAAAGAAAGAAGTGCCAACATGACAACATCTTTAAAAACGTTTCTGAATACTGACCAAATAAGCACCCAATTATAAAAAGTTATAGTTGCCAAAGTAACTAAAACTTACCATTCCGTCAAGCACACTTTGTTATATAATTGTGAAGCTAAGCTTGAGAGCGGCTTCTATAGCGATTCGAAAATTCTAGAAAAACTTAAACTCGGAAGAACAAAGGCCAGCGCAATTGCACATAATGTTTTAGGTCCGGCGTCTATTCAAGAGGCGATTGAAGTTTTTTACAATAGTACGTTTTATAGTGTTGTTACAGATGCTTTTCTAATTACGGTGCAATAAAAATGTTTCCATTCCTGGCAAAATTTTATAGCCCAAAGACAAATTTAAAAATCTGCGTGCTTGAATTTTACGAAGACGCAGATGAAAGCTTGGTGTTCTTTATTTGTCCCTATTTGAAAACCAAAATCCCGATTTTTTTCACCTTTCGCCCCGAAATTTGGGATACTGAACCTGACAGCACTAACCTTCATTGGACTGTTTTTAAACCCTGTATTTGACTACTACGTTATAAATAGTTGATTTTGAGTATCCGAAACACCGAATTATTTCCGGTGCTGAACGACCAGCGCGAAAGTCTTCGATGATCGCGGCTCTTCGATGATACTCCACACTTGCTTTCGACATGGCGACAATTTTGAGCCTAACACTATTTACTTCAGTCAGTTTGTTACCCGAACGCCACTTGCGACCTCTGCTGGGAGATTTCAATTGAAATCTGGCCGGATTTTGGTAACGCATCCTGTATTTAAAAATATGTTTATGTTTTCAGGTATGTGTTAATCTTTTAAGTACGTAAAATTGTTTGAATTGAATTTATATGTTATCTCACTTAATACAAACCTAATATTCTTTAAGCACAGTAAATAATATATCATGCCATATTGTTAATGTTCTAAGAATTATGTTACTTGCTATTTCTAATATCTAAATAGTATGACTTCTCACAAGAAAAAATACGCTAATCTAACCTTAAAAAAGAAAATCATTAATCCTAGGTTTTTGATTTAATTTCTTATTCATTGTTTTATTCAATAGAAATATTAATAATTTAAATAATATCTATTTGCTTGGATCATTAAATAAATATAGGGTTATAGGTGGGAAATTTTATTATATCTAATTTTTATCTTATATTTATTTGTTTGGAATACTATAAAAACTTTTATGTAGAATTGTTGCTCCAGTTATTCTTCGACTCGCAAAAATGAAATTTTATTTGATAGTTTCCGTATTTAGTGTATATCTTGGAATAGGACTTTGCCAAACGATTTTAAGTAAGTTTTTTAATTATTCTTGGAATAAAAATTTTCAAAATTTTTTACCTAATACTGTTTTCACAAATACAAGTTATAAAATAACTTAGTATTAATTATTAGTCAATAATTATTAACTATTAGTGTAGCCCAAAAGCTCAGAATATTATTTGGACCTAGTGCGCTTTACACTGAGGGCTCTGCTCCCAAACATACACTGCCAGCACGAGCAACCTTCATTCTTTGGAACATCGTTAGCGACTTGAGTTTATTCTACAAGTATTTTCATGGTGTTCTCTGCTTAATTTCTCCCAGAGCGATTCATGCTAGCACACACGTCGCGCTAATACTTAACATCCGTATGAGGTTCAGCTTGTTACTCCTCGTACAACCCTTTTCAAGCAGTCTTTTTTATATGGAGAACCTCATCCCTTTTGAATGATTTGCACAGGACTGTTTTTCCCACCAAATATAATTTGCAGTCACTCAAGAACATCGTGAATTGCTTTTTCCGCACAGGTGTTGCTCCTGTAGAGCTTTAGGGATGTCTCTGTGGCATGCGTGCTATGGCCATAGAAAAAATAATAATAATGGGCAAAGTGTAAATCGGACTTACGCAATTAGTGTTCTGTACGTTGTTGCTTTTAAACTAAAAATTTTTTTTACGGAGGTATAAAATGAACAATGACTTCACAAAACACATCCCAAATGAGTTTTCAACAAAGTTTGTTTCCTATCTTTGTTGAAAACTGATGGCCTTAAAATTTTGTTTTTTTTTTCTTAATTTTTCTCCTTCTCATAGCCTTCCTACATCCAGTGTCGGATATAGGCCTTCCCTTTTGTTCTTCACTTATCTCGGTCCTGTGCTTTTCTTGTCCACGCAAGGCGGGCGGTAAGTTTTAGATCGTCTTTCCACCTGGTCTGAGGTCTGCCCCTTGATCTTTTTTCCAACCAGGGTCTCCAATTCTGCATTTTTCTATTCCAACGATTGTCCAGTTGTCGCATTGTATGTCCAGCCCATCTCCATTTTAGGCTTGCTATATGTTCTTTTACATCTATTAGTTTAGTTTTTTTTCTTAATATTTTCGTTCCGTATCTTATCCTTTATCCTTATATTCAACATCTGACGCTCCATTGCTCGTTGTGTTTTGGCCAATCTATCCATTATATTCCTAGTCAGTGTCCAAGTTTGTGCTGCGTAAGTGAGAACTGGTAAGACACACTGGTGATATACATTTCTTCTTAGTCTTAGAGGAATTTTCTTGCTATTCTGGATGTATCTTTGTTTACCAAAAGCTGCCCATGTCAGTTTAATTCTTCTTTCTATTTCTGCGGTTTGATTGGGTTTACCGCATTGTATCATTTGTCCTAGATATATATATATATATATATATATATATATATATATATATATATATATATATATATATTCTTCTACATAATCAAGTGTTTCGTTATCTATCCTTATGTCTTGCGGGTTATGATCATTTGTCATGGCTTTTGTTTTCTTTTTATTTAATTTTAATCCCGCTTTTTCTGATTTTTCCTTAATATCATTTAACATCTTTTGTATATCTTCTGCATTGTTAGACATTAATACCACATCGTCGGCATATCTTAAGTAATGTAGCCTCTCTCCATTTACTTTTATTTCCATCTTATCCCACTCAAGATCTCTAAAAATATCCTCCAATGCGGTATTAAAAAGTTTAGGGGTCATTGGGTCTTCCTGTCGCACTCCTCGTTATATGTATAGGTATAGGTTTTGTTTTTTCGTGTGCTTCTATTGTCATTTTCGTATTATTATATATCGATCTTATTAGCTGTGTGTATCTATAATCAATTCTATTATTGTTCAGAGCTTTTTTCACCGCCTAGGTTACAATACTATCAAATGTTTTTGATAGTCAATAAATATTAGGTAAAGTGTTAGATTATATTCTGTCGCATTCTAAGTGAGTGTTCGGATAGTTAACAAGTGATCACTAGTGCTGAAGTTTTTTCTGAAACCTGCCTGTTCAATTGTTTGGTTCTATTCCAGTTTGTTTTCTAGCATATTGATGATAATTCTAGCAAATAACTTATAGGTCTGCGACAATAGGGATCTTGGATGGTAATTATCCAATATCTTTTTCTTTCCATTTTTTCATTTATTTCTATTCTTGCTCTTACGATGGTCACTTCCGGTATTGACATTGTTTATAACTGTGACATCTTTTACAGTTCTTCTCTCTGTGGATAATATAAAATCTATTTCATTCTTTACTTTTCCATTTGGACTAACTCATGTCCATTTTCTATGTGATTTTTTATAGAAGAAAGTATTCATACCATATAACTGCTGTTGTTCTAAATAATTTACTAATTTGGCACCTCGTTGATTTCTTGTACCCAAGCCAAATTTTCCGGTCTTATTTTCGTTGGGATCTAACTGGCTTCCTATTTTGGCATTAAAATCTCTTCACTAACGGGTATTGGCAATGATTTTTATTTATTGCGTTGGTTACCTCTTCGTAAAAGATGTCTATAACTTCTTGTTCATATGTTGATGTTGGGGCGTAAATTTGGATAATTTTTAGTTTACAATGTTTCGTTATTTTTAAAATAATATATGCTACTCTATTTGATTTTGCATTATATGTTAGTATATTATTGGTTATCTTTCTGTTTATTATAAAGCCGACTCCTCCGATATTTTCCCGAACCTCTTCTTCTACTTCTTTATAATATAATACGTTGTTTGATCGTAGTGTGATAAATTGTTCTCCTTTTCTTCTGATCTCACATAGTCTCATTATGTCCCATCGCATCCGTTCGGTTTCTTCCTCCAACTCGTCCACTTTATCATCTGTGTTCATTGTTTTTAAATTGTACGTCATTATTGCCAGGTTTGTGTTTCTGTGGCAGCCTTTCCTAACGTAGGTTAGCACCCCCTGTCCTTTCCACCACTTCATTGCTGCCGTAACCAGGACTGCTGCGGACTGAGGGCTTTGTATTTCTTTGTCTATCCATTAATTGATTGGGGTGGGGTTGGCATTCAAACGCCATGCTTGCCAGGCGTGTTGACGAGTCGGTAAAGGATTTGGGAAGGATTAGATTTTTTATATACCAGTTAAATTATTAAACTTAATGCACTTGTGATAATTTTCGTTCAATCTTCAGCCTGTGAAGATTGTTCCACAATTTTTTTTTAAAATATTTTGATCAGTATTTTTTGAGATAAGAGGGCGACAGCAATTTTTGCCAATTTTTTAAAAATAATATAAAGAAAAGTGTGCACAAGTATTAAATTACATATATATATATATATATATATATATATATATATATATATATATATATATATGTATATATATATATATATGTATTACATTTTATATATTTTCGAACTCTTGTTTTCACAAGCTTTCATTTGACACCCCACTCAATGACCTGGACTTTTTTTCACTACCGATTTCACCCCCGCCTAAAACTAGCCCTTTAAGTCAAAATTTAACTTTGAAAACTGCACGGCTCTGATGGGGTCATCAATACTCAGATTAGTGCTAAATTCCAACTGTCTATGTCGAATAGTTTTTGGAGAAAATCTGGTGTTATAGACGGACAGACGGGCAAACACCGAAGTGATCTTATAAGTGTTCCATATAGAACACTAATAGTAGAATCAAAAGTGTTAACGAATATCTTAGGGCGTATGGTTTAAACAATTTCTTTATATATTTAAAAAAATGTTGCATCACGTCTATATTTAGTTTCACTATGTTTAAATAACAATATTCGCGTATCTAACTTAAATATATGTCTCATTCCTAGAATGTACAATATTGTTTGTTGTCCTTTATTATAAGTTTATTTACTTCGGTGTATCTTATGGTGCTTTGTTGATCGTGGATCGCTAGCTCTAACAAGGGCAAGGATTTGATTACGGGCTAAAGCTCTTTATTTTTCGAATCATGACATATTATAGGTTGCATTTAAAAATATAGGCATTAGTATAAAGAATTGTTAGTGTTACTGATTTAATAGGAATATTTTCAGAATTTCAAACAAATTGACAAGGGTCGTTTCATAGGTTCCTGGCCTGATGCCAAGATGGTTAAATTATTATATTTGTGAAGTGGTATCTACTAGATGGTATGCTGTCAAGTTTCAGACATGTGTGTTTAGTTGTCTTTTTGTAGCGATTGTGTACGCAGCTTTGACATTTTCTAAAAAATGAATAAAATTGAAGTGCGCGCTGTTATAAAATACTTCGTTTTAAAATGTTTAACTCTACGAACATTCAAAAAGAGTTATATGTTATATTAAAAGATTCTTCCCTTTCGTTTTGGCCAATTAAAAAGTGTGCTGCTAAATTTAGGCTTGGTCGTACATCCACTCAAGATGATAAATGCTCAGGTCGTCCGAAAACCTCTACGGCCGACGAGATTGTGACAAAAATTCGCAATAGCGTACTAAATGATCTCCGACTGAAGGCACACGAGCTCGCGGCTATTGTAAACATCTCGTTAGGCCGTCTCGATCACATTTTACACGATGTTTTGTATGTTATATAAGAAAGCTTTTCGCTGAACGGGTGCCTCGTTTCTGAACAATGCATTCTAATGAACATTTGCCAAGAGAGTTAAGACTTATTTAAGCATAATTCCACTGAATTTCTTCGACGTTTGGTAATAGTAGATGAAACATGGATTCATCATTACACTCCAAAGGTGAAGGAGCAGTCGAAATAGTAGGTGGGAGAAGATAAAAGTGCGCTCAAGAAAACAAATACGTTTTCATTTGCATGAAAAGTCATGGCTGCTGTTGTTGGGATTTTCATTGTGTTGTTCTTATAGTCTTCTTGGAGAAAGGTAGAACCATCAGCGGGGAGTATTATGCTTCACTACTAAACCAATGGAAGGGTGCTATTGAGGCGAAACGTCCGCATCTCGTAAAACAAGTGCTTTTTCATCAAGCGCCTTCACAGATGTCTCGGATTGTTGCTGCAAAATTGCATGACATTATTTTTTTTCGAAGTGCTTTCACATCCATCGTATTCGCCAGATTTGCCTCCTAGCGATTGTTTCTTGTTCCTAAACCTGAAAGAGTAGCTGGCTGGATAAATATTCATTTAGAGACGAACGCTGATTTTGCAGAGTTGGAGAAATCTTATTGTAATGAGGGTGTTAAAAAGTTGTAAAGCCACTGGATTAAATGTATTGATTTTGAACGTAACTACGTAGAAACATAAAAAACTCTTTAATCTTGCGTTTTCTTTATTAGACCGAGAACTTCTAGAACGACTTTCGCATAGCCTATATTTCAGATTCTCTGCCACTATCAAAAGATATTCGCAAACGTCTGTTTTTTCTCATCGTTATTTCTCTTGTACACTTGTGACATCTATCTCACCATTAAACCTTGACATCATTTAACCTCTACTGACGATACTTAAATTTACCATCTAGTCGACTAAAACCCAAAAAAATTGTGAAAATTATTTTTTGGAAGACTGATTGATCCGACTGCATTTGTATTGAAAAATATCTTTACCGCAATTTAAAAGATGATAAATATGTAAGTGTGTGAAAGTAATTTTTATTGGAAAAAAATAATAATGAATATTTTTAACTAACTATTGCACATTCAAATGACAATTTTCCAAATTGCACTTATGGTAGAAAATTTTAATATTTTGTTTCATGTTTTTTTTTTATTTTGAATATTATTTATCTACATTACAAGAAAATAATCCCTTTTTTTAGAATATGGACTTACTGATGCTGAAGAAAAGACAGTACTAGATGTTCACAACGATTACCGATTGACCATAGCAAATGGTTCAGTATCTGGATTACCTAAAGGAACTAATCTAAAAAGACTGGTATGAACTACTAAGTAAATTGTATTCGGTCAGTTTTATTATATTATTTATTTATTTAAATATTTTAAACTGAGAATAACTGGAAGAATTTTATCGGGATAAACAGTGACGAACTTCTTGGTCTTATATTAGCTGATCTTCATAACTTTAGTTGGCTTATTGGTGTGCTTGGAAATTCAAGGCCCTAATTAGACCAATTAAAAATGATTTTTTCGGATCGGACAGAAAATATTTTATTTCGAACGAGTCTAGTAGAAAAATTAATTATTTAGTGGAAAAGTTATACTATTACATAGGAGTTTTCTCTTTATTGTTTTATTTTTTGTTAGTTAAGTACGATAGACGAAGAATCAAGAAATATACAAGGTAAAATATTCAAACATTATTTTTTGGACATTTTCAGTTTCATTGGTGTCATGTGTGAAACCAAGTTTTAGTTACACAAAGTTTTTCGTCGTTCGATTACCTGTAGTTTTAGAAATTTGATTTCAAGAAGAAATGTAACTAACATTTTATTTTTTGCTGTAATTCTAGCATACAGTCGCCGACAGAGGGCTGGTATGCTTTTAATATTAGGGCTACAGCCGCCTTAGGTACAAACTGTTGTATCTACTGGTTCTTTGCGCTTATATTGTAATAATTGAGTTTGAGTTTTGTTCTCATCTCTATCGATCCTTACTCGGCTGATGAGTTGTTCGACAGATGAGAGAACAGAAAAATAACTGCTAAAATATAAACTTTCTACAGTTTTGGCAACTGATATTCATTTAATTTTTTCCTGACAAAAAACCAAGCTTGAGAGTAAATTAAATATTTTATTAAAGTAAATTGAAGTGCACTGTTTTTATATTTTATGACAAAAAATGTAGTGGTTTCTTTTTTTTAAATAATTACAATATTCAAGATTCTGTAATTTAATTCGCTTATAAATTTCTTCTTTACATTCTTTAATAAACTCTTTGTTTTGAAAAAAAAAGTTCAAAACCGGACTAAGCATCATTTGTATATATTTCAACAACAGCAACACGGAAACTTGATTTTAGGAAATTTGCTCCTTGTTTCCGAATTGTTTCTGTTGTTACCATGGGGCGACAGTATTGCCTTGTATTCACTTTCTTGTGATGTTTGACACTGCCCGACTCACATCTGGTACTCTTAATATAGTAGAAAATTCAATCATTGTTTGGCAGTCGCTAAGTTACTAATAATCATAACCGCTTCATCATCATCATTATTATATTACGGTCTCTGAAAAGTTATAGTTTATTTGTGGAATAAACCTTCTATAAGTATTATAATATTTGATACGTACTTTGAATATAGGTTTTAATTATTTTAATTCTTATTTCCCTTTTAGAAATATGATTCAACCCTCGCTGAAGTAGCACAAGAAATTGCAAATACAACAAACTTTGCTCATGTTACAGTTAATGATGGTATGTATCATGTTGTAATCTATACTTATCCGTTTAAATTCTGAACCGATTTGAAGTTACAGTTATTAATAGCGAATGACAAAAGTAGTTAATTACTTAATTAAATAAATAAAAGTTGAGTGAAAAACTGGTACAGAATTCCCAGACAGAAGGAAGATACGCAACTTAACAAATACTTTGAGGAAAAGTAATCAAATAGAATGTAACTTTAAAATCATCAACATACTTTTCTTGATAAAATCACAAAGCTTATGAATATTAGCTTCACTCAGACCAGTTTTGGACCGCGTAATTTTTCGTCCTCAAGCACCCCGGAATGATTCGAAATGACTTAAGCAAACTACTCGCACACTAGGGTACGTGCTAAGCATTTATCATCATTTTTAATGTATGTAGGTGTAGATTTGTCGTAAAACAGCGGAGATTGATGAAGGTTGCTGCTTTCAACAACACAAAGATACAGCAACCGACACTACTATTTTTTGATTGCGTTAGCCGATACTTGTTGGAAATTCACAATAAAATTATATAAAAACAACACTATGTTTTAGTTTCCAATATATTTAAAATAACTTGACAATTGTTTCACCATACAATGGCTTCTTCAGAAGTGAATTAGAAAGAAAAATGTTCGGTAATAATACTGGTCATATAGTGCCTAAAACTATCCTTAATTACATAAGATTATGTTAATCGGTTTATTATATTATTTACTGACAAAGTTATTTTAAAGGTGCAAATCTGTGATACTATTTCAAAGAACTAATAAAGATTAAGTAAGGGCGAATGGTTTGAGTCTACCTGTTCGTTTAATAATAGATTGCAGTTTTTCCGTTTGTTAAGTTCAAGACATTCAAGCATATTTAATTTTTTAGATTTATTTTCTACCTGCAGGATTTTGAATGTATCATCAAAATTATGGGATTCGTTTATTATATGGGTTGCGTATTGTGAATTGTTCTTGTTTTTTTAAATAATTATGTTTATGTTCTTTATTGCGAGTTTCAAAAGATCTACCAGTTTGTCCTACGTAGGTTTTAGTACAAGATCCACAATTTAATAAATAAACTCCTGATTTTATGGATTTCTTAGATTTGGTTTTGTTATTCAAAATTATATTCCCTAAGGTATTACTGGTTTTAAATGCTATTTTATTATTCTTTTTCGTTAAATATTTTGAGATTGCTTGTTTTTTTATTCAAGATATTATCTATAATGCATTATTAATTGCTATTTTCTTGATTATGTAGAATTCTTTGTTAAAATTAGGTTTAGTCATAGGAATATGGAACATTCTATATATTAAAGAGTTAAAAGTTGCCATTTTGTGAGAATAAGGGCACCAGCAATCAAATTACCACAAAAACTCATCCCTTTACTACGACAACATTGCAAATTTAAACCGATATATAGTATAACCAACAGTTACGAACCAATAGATAAAATTAAAAACAATAACTTACCAGAAAATTCTAGAATCATCTCATTTGATGTACAAAACTTATTTCCTAGTATCCCACCATATGAAGTCATATAATTAGTAAATAGAGTCTAAATCAAGAATAAAGTACACGAAATTATTAAACGGGATATTTTAGATTTACTTACGACCTGCTTGGATCAAAACTATTTTGAATTCAATGATAACTTTTATACATCTAAAGAAGGTCTAATAATGGGTAATCCTTTAAGCCCTTTACTAGCGGAAGTTTTCATGGATCATCTAAAATTAAAAATTCATCAAAACGCGGTAAGCAAAAATATTGTTTAATGGCATAGATATGTTGATGATATCATTTCCTGTTTCACGAGAATAGATAGACAACTAACAGTTTTCCTTAACTTCCTAAATAATTTGCATTCTAACATTAAATTTACCTTAGAATTAGAAACCAATAACTCTATACATTTCTTAGACATATCTATATCAAAAGTAAACAATAAACACGATTTCTCGATTTTTCACAAGCCTTCACATACTAACACAGTTATACACAATAGTTCATCCCACCCTTATACTCACAAAATGCCAGCTTTTAACTCTTTAATACATAGACTGTTACATATTCCTATGACTAAAATTAATTTTAACAAAGAATTCAACATAATCAAACAAATAGCAATTAATAATGGGTATGACCCTATCATTATAGATAATATCTTGAATAAAAAATCGTTTAAATAAGTAATCTCTCTAATTTATCCCACCATTAATGACGAAAAAGGAAAATTTAGCACACTCACGTACACAGGGAAAATAACTAGAACAATTTTGAAAATATTTAACAAAAAAAAAACAATAAAATAGCATTTAAAACCAATAATACTTTAGGGAATATAATTTTGAATAACAAAACCAATTCTAAGAAATCCATAAAATCAGGAGTTTATTTATTAAATTGTGGGTCTTGTACTAAAACCTACGTAGGACAAACTGGCAGATGTTCTAAAACTCGCATTAAAGAACATAAACATAGCCATTTAAAAAAACAAGAACAATTCACATTACGCAATCCATATAATAAACGAATCCCATAATTTTGACGATACAATCAAAATCCTGCATGTAGAAAATAAATTTAAAAAATTAAATATGCTTGAATGTCTTGAAATTAACAAACGGAAAAACTTCAATCTATTATTAAACGAACAGGTAGACTTAAACCATTCACACTTACTTAATCTTTATTAGTGAACACTATATAACCAGTATTATTACCAAACATTTTTCTTTCTAATTCACTTCTGAAGAAGCCATTGTATGGTGGAACAATTGTCAAGTTATTTTAAATATATTGGAAATTAAAAGATAGTGTTGTTTTTATATAATACTACTTTTTTTGCTATTTTTGAAAAGTTTGTTTTCGGATAGGGATATAGCAACGATTTAATATTAATAAATTTCGAATTACTTAATTTAACTTATTTTTAACTTCTAGTTTGATATCTTTCTTAACTGCAAATATGCCTATTTACATATTCATAATGGATAATTCACATAGAATATTATTATTTTTTGTAGAACGATGGTCTGCTGTTGGTCAAAATTTGTATATGAGTATGTCAACTGGATCTTCATCTTCTTCTGATTGGGCTGGGGCTATTAAATCCTGGTACAGTGAGTACACTAAATATACGTACGGTACGTGCTGTTCAAGTGGAACCGGACATTTTACTCAAGTAACTATAATCATTAATTTAATGTTCTTTTAGATAAGCGAAATTATATCATATGTCACAGTAAGTCAACTTGTTGATCAGTGTCAAAATGTAAGTTACCATGGATCATCATGTACGGTGATAGTACAAACTAATTTTTAAATTGGTTGTAAAAAGGTTTTGGTTTGCAGTTTAGATATGACTGTGATATGCAGTTGCTGCTCTGGTCTTCACACAACAGTCTTAAAAATTCACCACAGCCCCTGTAGTGGGAACGTTGCAAGTTTCCATAGCTTCACGCAAAAACTGTATCATTTCTGTTTTGTTAACGTTTCACAAAAAATTCGCTCCTGTGAAACGGCGTTTAAACTTACTTTTTATGAAAGTTAATCCTAATTAAATATCGAGATTAATGAGTTCGGTGGCTACAGCCGAACTGCTTAACTCATTATACCAACCTATGCTATATTGTACATCCAAAATAGAGCAGATTTTATTAATATATTTTTTTCCTTTTTTTAGGTCATATGGGCCACCACTGAATATGTTGGTTGTGGATGGATATACTATACTCAAAACGTTTCCTATCCCTACAGAAAGCTGTACGTTTGTAATTATGGGCCTGCGTAAGTATTTAAAATTGTTTTTTTGTACTTTATAACTCATTCGTAACAGGAGCGTAGACAGGTTCTAGAGGTAGGAAAAATATCGATTTAAAATAATTCTTTAAGTTAACAAAAAAACACTAATATGTTTCCCAATTTCCACTTTATTATTTTTTTCGTTACAATTGTTTCAACACGACAGTGTCTTCATCAGACGGAAAATATTCTAAACTGTTTAGAATATTTTTCGGCTGGTGAAGACACTGTCGCATTGAAACAATTCTTACTGACAAAATAATAAAGTGGAAATTGTGAAACATATTAGTGTTTTTTTTGTTAATTTACAATGAAATTTCATCAAGTAACGGTTAGCTCAGTAAATGAAAAAATTCTTTGTTTTATTCACAGCAGTAAACAAGCCACATCACAATAGACTTTCTATAAAACACAAATAAAAAATCTGAAATAATTTTATATTTCAACTGAAAATACGAGGCTGGTTTGAAAAGTCCGTGCAAAAATAGAAACTACTTATGTGTTTGGGGTACAACCTTTTTTATTTTTCGACATAGTCTCCTTTTAGGCTTATACACTTCGTCCAACGATGTTCTAGTTTGTTGATCCCTTCCGAATAATAGGATTTGTCTAAGTCTGCAAAATATCCATTAGTGTCTGCAATCACCTACTCGTTTGAATAAAATCTTTGTCCCGCCAGCCATTTCTTCAAATTGGGGAACAAATAGTAGTCCGAGGGAGCCAAGTCTGGAGAATAGGGGGGATGTGAAACGAGTTGGAATTCTATTTGCATTAATTTTGCGACCACAACTGCTGAGGTGTGGCTGGTGCGTTGTCGTGATGGAAAAGGACTTTCTTGTGGGCCAATCGCGGGCGTTTTTCTTGCAGCTCGGTTTTCAAACGGTCCAATAACGATGAATAATATTCACCTGTAATAGTTTTACCCTTTTCCAGATAGTCGATGAGGATTATCCCTTGCGAATCCCAAAAGACAGTCGCCATAACCTTTCCGGCCGAAGGAACGGTCTTCGCCTTTTTTGGTACAGATTCCCCCTTGGTAACCCATTGTTTAGATTGTTGTTTGGTCTCAGGAGTATAGTAATGTATCTATGTTTCATCCACAGTGACGAAACGACGCTTAAAGTCCTCCGGATTCTTCTGGAACAGCTGCAAACCATCCTTGCAACACTTCACACGATTCCGTTTTTGGTCAAGCGTGAGCAATCGCGGCACCCATCTTGCGGATAGCAATCTCACGCACCTTAACTCTTCTATCATCCATCACCATATCATGGATTTGATCAATGATTTCTGGAGTCGTAACCTCCACAGGCCGTCCAGAACGTTCAGCGTCACTTGTGCCCATATGGCCAGTCCGAAAATTTTGAAACCACTTATAAACTGTTCTAATCGAAGATGCAGAGTCACCATAATGTTTATCAAGCTTCTCTTTAGTCTCCTGAGGCGTTTTTGCCTTTCATAAAGTTAAATTAATCATCACACGAAATTCTTTTTCGTCCATTTCTTGAAAATCACTCGACTTCCTTGATTCACACGAATGCCAAACACAAAGAAATAGACCAATATGGCTGAAACTTGGTGTGCGTTCATTCAAGAGATGCTACTAACTAAACATGACCTCGATACGCGCCGGTGGTGCCATCTCTCGGACTTTGCACGGACTTTTCAAACCAGCCTCGTATATAAATAGCTAAAATCTGTGCTTACGGCGAGTAAGAGAAAGCTACAAGCCTTTTTAATTTTTTTGCGTAACGAACTTCTGACACTGAGCACTTTTGGTCCTTAGTATTTATTTTAGAATAGCATGTTACTCAGGACAGTACTGTGCAAACCGCTTTAACAATTTTTTTATTTTCCATTTCTAAGATCGCATATCCTTTACTATTCGGTCTTTAAAAGGACACAAAGTGCCGCGGGATAAAAAAAGGTTAACAGGGAGCTCGTTAAAATAAAATCTAAATAGTTAAGAGATTATGCGATGGCGTTGTACCGTTATATTCGATTCCTTTCATTCCTGAACTGACTCGACGATATTATTTTTTTCTATTTTCTTGAATGCTGTAGTTTGAACTTAGTCCCGTCCTTGTATCGGAGCGTGACCATTTTTATAGTACCTTTGAGTTTTAATTTAAGCTCTTTTTAGCTTCGCTTTGGTTATCTTATTTGGGTTTCCCTGTGGTTTCTCGTCCCTTGATTAGACATTATCTTTTTTTATGGCATAGTCTAATCCAGTAGAGATGGGTTATAATAAGCAGGAGAAATTTTTCAATTAGCGTTAGAAAAGACTTTTTTGGCTCAATAGGAATATTGGGTATATGCCTCGCCCCTCTTTGATTGCACCCTTGATTTGAGATGCTAGTGCACCTTCATGGACAAGCGCCCAAACTATTTAGAATACCTATAGATGCTAAACTTTGCCAGAAATTATTTAATTAGCACGAGTTTTTTGTATTTTTAGTGTTCCGTACGGAAAACTTATAAGATCACTTCGGTGTCTGTCCGTATGTCACATCCAAATTTCTACGAAACTATTTGACATAGAAAGTTGAATTTTGGCACTAATATAGGAATTGATAGCCCCATCAGAGACGTGTAGTTTTAAAAGTTAAATTTTGACTTAAAGGGTTAGTTTTAGGGGTGAAATCGAAAGTGAAAAAAAAAAATACAGAGCATCGTGTAGGCTATCAAATAAAAGCTTGTGAAAACACGAGTTCAAAAATATGTATAACGTAATGCTTCCGCACACTTTTCTTTGTATTATTTTGAAAAAATTACCAAAAATTGTTATCCTTCCCTTCTCTCGAAAAGTAAATTTTGAAAAAACTCTGGAATATTCTCCACAGGGTGTACATTGTACGAAAATTATCACGAGTGCATTAATAATACCTGGTATATAAAAGAAACAAAAATTTCACTGTCATTAGTTTTCAACAAAAATCGGAAACTAACTTTGTTGAAAACTCATTTGGGGTGTGTTTTGTGAAGTCATTGATCATTTTATACCTCCGTAACAAAAATTTTTATTTTAAAAGTAATCAACGTACGGAAAACTAATTGCGCAAGTCCGACTTGCAGTTGGTCGGTTATTATTTTTTTTAAACTGGAAATTTTTCTTTATTTGTGATGTTTTTATTTTTAGAGGCAACTATGTAGGATCATATCCATATGAAAATGGTACTTCTGGATGTGAAAATCTATGTGATTAAGTAACATATAAACAGGATGACAAAAAGTTACTGTTGCTTGAACAGCCTTTAGGTGAGGACACCCAGGAGCACTATCACATGAAAAAAGAAAATATGATAATTTAAAAAAAACTTTTTGATTATTTAAGAATAAGAATTTAGAAATAAATAAACAAAAAATAAGAAGTTAGAAATAAAAATTGTTTTATACTTATTTGTTACCACAACTTTCTTCTTCTTACCACACTGTCTTCTCACGAAAAATGGCGATCCACATAGCTAAACGAGCTTTAGAAACTGCTGCTCGAATCTCGTCCCCCGACCACCTTAAGCCAAGAATTCTGTCGTCTTCCGATCGATTATTTGCCCTTTATTTTACCATCAATAAATAGATGTGGCAATTCGTACTTTGGGCCCCTCATTATAGGTCCGATTAAGTTTGCGAAGAAGGCGTCTATAAGTGTACATTTCATAAGATTCCAGTCATTTTTCTGAGCCAGGGTCAAGGGTTCAGCACTCACATCTATACAATAGCACGGCGTGTTTAATTTGGGAATATATTTCCTTTCTTGGGTCCCACTTGTCATCTATATTTGTCTCCAAATTTGTGGAGACGTGTTCTACGGTGTTGTCCCTGATTTCGAAGAATTTTGGTGGCTACCATTTTATATAACTGTTATTGGCTTAATAAATAAAGGTAATAGTAGACTTGGCCAATCCCAAAGAGCTTAAGGTCCACTCCAGGCTGAACCTCAAGGACCTAGAATACTGCATTAAAATAAATTAATATTGTATATAGTTATTAGTTATATTTGTTTAAATATAAAACCTAAACTGTGACAAATTGATTATTTAAAAGTAATGAAGTCTTAAATAAAAGATTTAATACTTAAAAGCTGGCATTTGAGCGACTATCTTCTTCTTCTTCCTGTGGCGACTTCTCTATGGAGGATTGGAGATAAATGCAGCAAAATCTTCTCTATTCTTAGTTGTTCTTATTTGGGTTTTTACAATCATGCTTGATCAATGCCCAATATTTTTCATGCAAGTTGTCTTCTGCTTAGGTCTCGTTTCCCTTCCATTTTGCCTGTGATGATTAAATGTAATAACCGGTATTCTCTATTTCTGAGTCTATGTCCAAAGTATGAAATCTTTTTTAATATTTAGAAGTTCACGTTTTCTACTAACTCTATTTAGAACTGATTTATTGGTTACGTGTTCAGTCCAAGAAATTCTTAACATTCAGCGGAACACCCACTTTTCAAATACCTCAATCTTTCTTAGAGTTGTAAGTTTCAAAGTGCAGGCCTGTAACTGAGTAAATGTAGTACTTTACCATGCGGTAACGTGTATTCAGTGTCAATTCCCTATTACAGAGAAATCCCTTCATTCCAAAAAGACATTCTGGACATACTCTGTCCTTGCTCTTACCTCTACGTCTCACAATGGGGCTAATACGTAATTTTTACCAAAATTCATTTTCTGGCCGCAATTTTCAAGGAATCTCAATATTTTTTTTTATCTTTGTTCTTGTTTTCTCTATCGATCTGTCTGAGCGGATTTTTAACTATTTACCATGATTTTTGCTAATTTATCAATATATATTTTGCTTCTTTTTTTCCAGAAAAATACATTTTAAAGCAATAAAATGAATTTTCAAGAAATCTCAATAATTTTTTTTATAATCTTCATTTTTGGTTTCTCTATCGACCTGTCTGGGCGTATTTTTGATTATAGATCATGATTTGAACTAATTTTTCAATAAATATGGTTTTTAGCCATTTACACCAAGAATATCAAACCCATCATATCTTATCCAAAGAAGAAAAATGGTCAGATGAACGTTTCCTTAACATAAGGTTTTTAAAATAGGAACTCCAAACCTAACATAACCTAATGTAGCGAAGACCAAACCTAACGTAACTAACTCCAGCGAATTGTAACCCTACATAACCTAAGGTGCCGTACTTCAAATCTAACATAACATAATGTAGCGAGCACGAATGGCGTTCCTGGTTTAAAAGCCTTAAGTTTAGGAAATGCTCATGATCATTTATCGTCTTTGCATTGGGTTATGATAGGTTTGACGTTATTGGTGTAAATGGCTAAAAACTAAATCAGGGATAGAATACAGGCTCTAACTCCAGTTATTATTTTCACTTGTTGATTTGGACTTCATTTTGTCTTAACAGCAGCTGACTGTTACTAGTATAATTTTTCAGTAATACTTATGTCATTAGAGTTCAGACCCATTCGTTTCAAGCAGTCAATTAGTGCATCATGCTGAATTTTGTCAAAGGCCTTTTTATAATCAATGAAACAGACATATATATCTTTTTGTTGTTCTAGGCACTTCTGCATAAGGATAACCAGACTGCGTAATGCGTCTTTAATGCTCTTTCCACTTCGAAGTTCAAACTGCTCGTTTTCTACATCTTCTTCACATGTAGTGTATATTCGAAAAAATTTTAGAAATATTTTAGATATGTGGGAAATAAGACTAAATTTGTTACATTTTTTAGAATTTCTTGTATTTAAAATGGGGAGAAAGGGAGATGTGTCCTGTATATGTTGTTAAACAGTTTAGTTAGAATGCACAAATTGTCTTTCTTTACTAGCTTGACAATTTCTGCATAAATATTGTAAGGACCAGGCACCTTGCCAACTATGGCAGTCTTAATCGCTTGTTTGTCCACCGATGTCAAAATGTCTGGATCCATTTCAGTTTGTGCCTGACTTATACGAAATCTGGTATCATAGAATAGATTCTCTAAGTAGTTTTCCCACTCTTCTGTTAGTTATGCTTGTGTGTAGTTAAATAAATTAACTAATTATGCTGTTTAGTTACATGCACAGGACTAACTGCTTAACATGTTGGAACTAAATCAATTAGGTAGGTATTTTATGGTTTGGGCTAAATTGTACTGGTGTCCTATATTGACGCGAAAAATTATTTAGGGAAACGCATTTATTTTTGGATTTCTTCATCTAAGAATTATATTTCTTAAAATAAGTCGACGGTATATTAAACTGAATTTTAATAAGGTGTCCCATAAATAAATTTAAATTTACTGAGGTTAATACGTGAACGCAACTAGCGGAATGAGTAAGTTAATGCACATAGCGTAACCTCAGTTCTTGAAAATTTAATACCTAGGGAGGGTTTTACTCGAACGTGCTTTATTTGTGGGAATTTTCTTTTCAATATTTTCACATCGTGAATGAAGCTCCAAGCCTCAGACTACAAAATGGGCGTAGAAGTTTAAAGAAACTAGCTGGACTTTGTAAAACTGGAGTGTGTTCGGATGTGAGTTAGCGAAAATTCCGACGTTACAATATATAGTTCCAGTGTCGTACACAGGCCTAGGAGTACTTGATAACGCATTTCTAGTTAATATTTATTTCTGTACCCAGCAAGATATAGTTGGTGTGACAATAATTCTACTTAGAGACTTTAGTAATTATTGTATATTAATATTTACCAACGTTTTAATCTCGGATGTGACACACTTTTACCTTAACGGCCACGCTAATAAGAATAATTTCCGCTATTAGACTGAGACTAATCTAAAACTCAAGAATAAAAAGCTTTTACAATCTTCCAAAAGTGAAGACTTAGGCCGCTATATTAGTGGAATAATTGTTGTTAATAACAACGTTGCTAAATATGTCAAGGAGTATCTATCTGTCAATGACCGCCTGATTAAAATAACCATTACGGCGAAACCAGTAAACCTGCATATCATATACAACATCACTCTCTGATGATGAAACAACTAAAGAAGTCTACAATAAGATTGAAGAAACTTGTACCAAAATTCCATCAAAAGAGATCATAATGGTGATTAGAGACTTTAATGCTAAAATTGTTTGTACAAATGACAATGACCAGATTCGGAATATCACTGGAAAATATGGGCTTGGTGTTAGAAACGAAGGCGGAGATCGTCTACTTCAGTTTGCTATTAGTAATAGTTTCACTATCACTAGTACCACCTTCAAATATCATCCAAGACGACGTTGTAGCTAGGTGTCACCGGACGGGCACTACAAAAATCAGATTGATTATATTCTGATTAGCTCTAGATGGAGGTTATCTATATTGAATGTAAGATCCCGCCCAGGCATGGTATGTGGTTCAAGTTATTAAAGGCTCATATGAGAATAAAACTTGTCACCTCTAAAAAAACAACAACAAACAAGAAAATTACACATCCCGAAAGTCACAGAAGATATAGACAAAACGTGGACAGATATTAAGCAGTAGATAACAAATGCTGCCACAAAATGCTCGGCAAGAATACAAAAACACCCTCAAAAACATTAGAAGCTTATAGAAACAAGAAGAAATATGATTTTAATAAATAACACATCGGATCGATCAATCAATAAAGAAATCAAGGTGGCTTGTAAAAAGGATAAAAACGCATACTTAAATAATATATGTGAGGAGCTAGAACAACATGCTACGAACAATCGACCACAAGAACTTTATGAAAAAGTAAAATAGCTATCGAAAGAACTCAAACCTAAAACACAAATAAACAGAGAAAAGGAAGGTAGAACAGTCACAGACATGCCTGAAATTATTGACGTTTGGAAGGATAACTGTAAAGAACTTTTTGTGGCTAAATTAGTAAGTGACTGCAGTGTCGACAAAGAAGTCGCAGAAGAACAAGAGTCATCTATTCTTAAGTCTGAAGTCAGGAAAGCTATTCAAAGGTTTAAGAATAGAAAATCAGCAGGTACTAACCAGATCACTGCGGAGACACTAAAGATGATGGGAGAAATCGCCGCGACTATACTACATCAACTTTGTAATGAGGTATGAAGACTGGAAGATGGCCGAAAGACTGGTGCGAAGTTGCGTTTATACCCTTGCATAAAAAAGGCTCCCCTTTGGATTGCAGTAACTACAGAACAATCGCTCACCCTATCTTTGTTTTATATACTACTCTAAAGCTTTCGACTGCATACAATGGAACAAACTCTGATAGATTATAATCAGCAGAGGAAGACTTATACATAATATAAACTTTATCCGATCCCTGTATGAGAACATAAAACGCAGAATTAAACTGAATAATTCTTTTTCCGATCCCTTTAACGTAGAAGCCGGCGTCAGAGAGGGTTGTATTCTGTCATCCGTACTTTTTAACATACATAGTGATCATATAATGAGGTCTGTTTTGGACGGCTGGAGTGGGGTTATGATAATCGGTGGAAAAAAGCTAAGTAACCTTAGATATGCGGATGACACTGTTACACATGCAACTTTAATACAAGACCTGGAATCAATTATGGAGCTCCCAGAAATCACTAGCAGAAACTATGGATTGACAATTAATACAGCGAAGACCAAAGAAATGAGATTTAGTCGTAATGAAGATCTGTCACACATAAATAAAATTGCTGGTTTCACTATTGTAGACCATTTCAACTATTTGGGATCCCTTATAACTAACAGTAGTGGTTGTGAAGCGGAAGTAAGAAGACATTTGGCAATGGCTAGAAACTTGACATTCAAACTCACTAAGGACTGGAAAGATCCAGCTGTCACAAAAAATAAAAAGTCAAGATTGCTATGCAGCCTTTGATGTCGCTATCTGCTAAACAAATATTTTTGGTTGGACTTAAAGTCTTCGCATTACACCCGAAAACATTGAAATTTTACAATAAATAAAAAATTAAAGCATTCCCATTCAAAAACGAACTTTCCTCGCATATTGTCTATTACAACACATGGTAAAGAATGTTCTTCTTTATAACTATGTTAAAATTTGATGTCGCTATTTGCTAAGGAAATTTTTTTATTGCAATGTTTCGTTTTTGTATAGCAGTGCTTTAATTTTAGTTATCTAAAATTTTCGAAATTCTCGTTTTTCATGCCGAGACTATAATTCAAATAAAAAAAAATTCCTTGGCAGATAGAGAAACCAAATTTTAGTATGTTATAAAAGAAGTACCTTTTATTATGTATGTCAATGGATAGTCGGCTGCAACGTTTCGCTTTTGAATAGGAGTGCTTCAATTTTAGTTAACATAAATTTTCGAAATTCTGGTATTTCAGGCCAAGACTATAATTCAAACAAAAAAATTTCTTAGCAGATAGAGAAACCAAATTTTAATATGTTATAAAAGAAGTACCTTTTATCATGTCTACTAATGGACAATCGGCTGCAATGTTTCGTTTTTGAATAGCAGTGCTTCAATTTTAGTTATCGTAGATTTTCGAAATTCTGGTTTTTCAGGTCAAGACTATAATTCAAATAAAAAAATTCCTTGGCAGATAGAGAAATCAAATTTTAATATATTACAAAAGAAGCACTTTTTATCATGTATACTAATTGGCAATCGGCTGCAATGTTTCATTTTTTTATAGCAGTGCTTCAATTTTAGATATCTAAAATTTTCGAAATTCTTGTTTTTCATGCTGAGACTATAATTCAAATAAAAAAAATTCCTGGGCAAATAGAGAAACCAAATTTTAATATGTTATAAAAGAGGCTTTTTTTTATTATGTGTAATAATGGACAGTCGGCTGCAATGTTTCGTTTTTGAATAGGAGTGCTTAAATTTTAGTTATCGTAAATTTTCGCAATACTGGTTATTAGGCCTAGTCTATAATAGTCTATAATTCGAATAAAAATAATTCCTTAGCAGATAGAGAAACCAAGTTTTAATATGTTATAAAAGAAGCACTTCTTATCATGTTTACTAATGGACAATCGGCTGCAATATTTCGTTTTTGAATAGGAGTGCTTCAAATTTAGTTATCGTGAATTTTCGAAATTCTGGTGTATCAGGCAAAGACTTTTGAATAAAAAAAAATTCCTTAGCAGATAGAGAAACTAAATTTTAATGTGTTATAAAAGAAGCACTTTTTATCATGTATACTTATGGACAATCGGCTGCAATGTTTTGCTCTTGAATAGGAATGCTTCAATTTTATTTATCGTAAATTTTCGAAATCTGGTGTGTCAGGCCAAGATTATAATTCAAATAAAAAAAATTCCTTAGCAGATAGAAAAATCAAATTTTAATATATTATAAAAGAATCACTTTTTATTATGTATAATAATGGACAATTGGCTGCAATGCTTCGTTTTTGAATAGCAGTACTTTAACCCTACTTATCGAAAATTTTTGAAATTCTCGTTTTTCAGGCCAAAACTAAAATTCAAATAAAAAAAAATTCTTAGCAGATAGAGAAACCAAATTTTAATATGTTATAAAAGAAGCACTTTTTATCATGTATATTAGTGGACAGTCGGCTACAATGTTTCGTTCTTGAATAGCAGTGATGGCCAAGACTTTAATTCAAATAAAACAATTCCTTAGCAGATAGAGGAACGGAATTGTAATATGTAATACAAGAAGCACTTTTTGTCGTGTATCCTAATGGACAATCGGCTGCAATGTTTCGCTTTTGAATAGGAGTGCTTCAATTTTAATTATCGTAAATTTTCGAAATTCTGGTGTGTCAGGCCAAGACTATAATTCAAATAAAAAAATTCCTTAGCAGATAGAGAAACCAAACTTTAATATGTTTTACAAAAAGCACTTTTTATTATGTATACTAATGAACAATTGGCTGCAATATTTCGTTTTTGAATAGGAGTGCTTCAATTTTTGTTGTCGTAAAATTTCGAAACTCTGTGGTGTCAGGCCAAGACTATAATTCAAATAATAAAAATTCCTTTGCAGATAGAGAAACCTAATTTTAATATGTTATAAAGAAGCCCTTTTTATCATGTATGCTAATGGACAATTCGCTGCGATGTTTTGTTTTTGAATAGGAGGCTATGACCATTTAACCCAACTTACCTTAGTCCAAAAATTCGTAATTTTGGAGGGTGTCAAAGTTATACTTTTATTTTAGTTTTTCTTACGGAGTTTTCTAAATAATTGAATTATTTGCTCAAGATTCGGTGCTTAGGGGTTTTCTGAGATAAAAAAATAGAAATCAGCTAACAGTTTTGTTGTAAATTGTAGGAAGTGCCACTTCTTACCGTATATACTTTTAAATTGTCATAACTTTTTTATATCACTCTGTATGATATTTTTAATTAGATTTTCATATTTTTTGCCTTCTTCTGTTTAAAAAGTCTCTCATGGTAAATGTTGCTCTGGGCAACAGTTTCTGAGAAAATGGGATGTTTCCATTTTTTAATTCCATTGTCAAATTCGCAAATGCGTTCCTTCACACTGCATCCAGGTTTAGGACCGGTCCAAAAGAATAGTGTTTGAAATTTGGAGCATGCTTAAAGACAAACAGGCTAACAACAATAATAAATTTAAAGACCAACGGGCCAACAATAGTAAGAATGTGAAAACGAACTTGCTAAGGGCATAAAAAAATTACCCACAAATTGATAAATTCGAAAAAAGTTTAATCACTCAACTGAGAAGGTATTGGTTTTACAATAAATGTTCAATATAACCGCCACCTTCGTTAATGCGTAAATTAACACGTCGCAGGAAATTTAACTGTACTCTTCTTAAAATGTCATCATGTCGTTAGCAGCATTTTGAAACCTATTCCACAATTGCTCAATATTGTCGATTTCAAGTTGTTAAACTTTCGATTTCAATGCACCCCAAAGGAAAAAATGGCATGGATTTAAATCTGAGGAACGCGGTGGTCAGTGAATAGGATTTTCTTCACCTCTTCTGATCCATTTATCTAGGTAACCTTTTCAAAATAATTCTCACATTACGTGCAAAATGGGGTGGTGCACTATCGTGCATGAAAAATATGTCGCGACATAAATTAGTGGGTAAGTTTTCCAATAATTCAGGAATAGTTTCACGGATGAAATTCAAGTAAATCTCACCATCAAGTTGATCTGGTAATCGAAATGGCCCGATCAAATAGTTCGCGACAAATCCCATCCAGACATTAATACTGAATTCGCGTTGAAATTGTGCACAGCATGTGGGTTTTCTTCAGCGTAAACATGATTACCATGCATATTTGTTAGCGTGCTTCGTCTGTAAACAGGATTTTAGTGTGAAAAACCGGAACAGTCGCTATGGGTGCTCGAATAATTTGTGAAAAATGCGAACGGGATCCAATATCTGGAAGTAAAAGTTCCTGAACTGATTGCATATGAAAGGGGTAAATAATTTGTTGTCTAATGATCCGGTTTTTGTACTTTTTGATGTTCCCATTTCATGTTCAATTAAACAAGTGCTGATACCAGGATTGTCGTATAAAATTTCAAGGATTTCCTCTTCAATATCTGGTGCTCTAGCTTGTGAAGGCCGGCGAGAATTATTTCTGATCGGCTTAAATTGTCCAATTTCTCGAAGTTGCCTCTCAATACTAGCAAAAGTCTTTCGTGGTATACTAAAATCATATCAGATTGCTCACCAAAAGTGTACTCCATAATAATCTAGATTTAAAACACTGTTGAGCTTGAGAAGGGATTAATTCTCGTTTGATATCTGTCAAAAATTACTTTCTGTCAGTTTTACCACATGCCAGTTAAGTCATAGAACATATGATATCTTACATCATTGCCAGAGTGATTTTTGAGTGTTGCCAAGAAACTATACAACGTAAAGAAACGTGTGAAGGGACGCATTTGCGAATTTGACAATGGAATTAAAAAATGGAAACAAACACCCCACTATCTCAGAAGTTATTGTTCGGGGCAACATTTACCAAGAGAGCTTTTTAGATAGGAGAAGTCGGAGAATACGAATATTTAATTAAAAATATCATACAGAATGGTATAAAAAAGTTATGACAATTTAAAAGTATACACAGTGCAATAAGTGGCGCCCCGTACAATTTACAACAAGACTGTGAGCTAATTTCGATTTATCATCTCAGAGCAGCGAATCTTATACAAATAGTACAATTATTAAGAAACCTACTTAAGAAAAACAAAAGTGTAAGTTTGACACACTATATCTCAAAAATTATGAATTTCTGGACTAGGATAAGTTTAAATGGTCAAATTTTCATCCCAGAAATCCACAGTAACTCTATGTACCATACACGGAATACTGAGACACCCTGTATATATATATATGTATATATATATATATATATATATATATATATATATATGTATATATATATATATATATATATATATATATATATATATATATATATATATATATATATATATATATATATATATATATATATATTTCACTCGATGTGGTTACTTATTAATTAATTCTTGCAGCCCAACAAGGTTGGCTGATATCAGAATTGTATCATCGGCATATCTTACCTTATTAATAGGGACTATTATTTAATTGAAGGTGAGGTGGTATGAACCCCCTCAAACAAGGCATAAAATTAGCTAAAGCCGACCCTGCATGTTGATTGATTAAGGAATATGCTACAAATAATTCTTTTTAAGTTTTATCTTCTTGAAACCAATTAAGATTTTATTTATCATAAATATCTACAACTTATAGGTATAAAAAAGTTGAATAAATATGTATAACGTGTCAGATAATCTTAATTATTTGTAACAATAACGTCAATTCTAGCCAAGTACCGCTTGAATAATGTTTTTAAAAATAGTTTTTGTAATTGCTTGTCTACACTTGGCAGCTTCAGAAAAATATGTAAGTATACATGTAATATAAATGTACGTTTAGGTATGAAATTTAGTCCATATTGTAGTAAATTAAATCAGGGGAATACGTCTACCATCCAATGTACAAAATGTTTTACTTAAAAACTACCTCACTATAGCTGAATGATGAGATGGTGTAATATTGTGCAAATGTGGTTAGCTGTCTGCCTAGCGATAATCGTAATAAACGGGACGAGTTTTCGCCATTAATCGCCTAAAAATTTCACGAGATGACTTATCGCTTATCGTTTGATCAAAAAGAACGAACCCTTTGTTCATATTGCCCTTGGTATCATAGACTTTTTCAAATATTTCTCTACTAATTCTCTTTATTTAGCATCGTATTGGTTTATTTCGGGTTCATATTTACAACATGTTTCATTACCTCTAACAACTGTTTTTAGGTAGTTTGAGTCTTTGGAGAACTTGTGGGGAATAAATTTCAATCCCCAAGCTCTCGGTCAAAGAGTTATCCATACTTGATATCAGAATCTTTCTTCGGTTATTCTAACGGACGATTTTCAGTTTACTTTAACGAAATGACGCACTTTTATAATTTTAACATCATTCGGTCTTATTTTTGAATGGACCGAAATTTTCTACGTCTTCAAGCATCTCACGACTATTTTGAAACAGCTTAAATGACTCGTACGCTTGAGTACGGGATAAACATTCATCATCGTATTTTATTTAAAGCATTTGAGATGTTTCATTAAAACAAGTTTAACACAATAGTCATCAGCAGCTCTTTCTTAGAAACTCTTTTTCGGATTCTTTGTAAGAAGTCGCTGTCACTTTTACCACTATACCTGGGTATCTAGCGTCAAAAATATCATAACTAGTTAATAGGACACTGCTTAGCTAATTATGCATATTGTTTCTTTTGACAACAAAAAGATACAACAGCTATCTCCACTATATTCTTTTATTCTCAAAGGTCGGACAGAGCGTGTACGCTACCAAAATGATCGTCCGTCCATACATTTAGTGAAGTAACTAACTGGTTCCTCTTAGTGCAAGCTGTAAAATTTAAATATGATTGAACAGGTCCGTACTTTGCATACAATTTAATTATTTTGGTTTTTGGAAAGACATTAAACAATGTTTATACTATGTTTTATTTATTTTTATTACAAATCATCTTATTATTACCAATTATTTTTATTACAAATCATCTTATTATTACCAATTATTTTTATTACAAATACAAATTATTACTTTACTCATTAAAATTAATTACATTATTCACTTAAAATAATATCACTATTGCTATCATTATCATTGGTTTTAATTATTAGTTTTTCTATATTATTTGCAATATGGATATATAATTTTTCAACTTTTTCAACATGTATGACAGAGTTCGCCCAATTCTGTAGAGGTATATTAAAAACTTCGGTTTCCATAAGTTTCAGTGCAATGGAATTAACAGTGGGGCAAATAATACACAGCCCCATAAAAAAAAAGTGGGGTATACTTTTGATGCAATATATCAGATCCGTAGTATTTTTGCCCGCTGATCACGAATCTGATGTCAGAATATCGCCATCACATCTCAATTTTTTTCTAACCTCAAAAAATAGGTAAAAATTAGTAAAAATTAAGAAAAATATACTCCTAAAAAATTGATTCAAGCTTTTTCATGAATCCAAAGATGTATTAATATGTATTCGGACACGCTAAGCTAATATTCATCGGTTGGATTAAGCCATACAGTTCTGTTTTCTTTCTAACCTCAATAAATCAGACAGATATAGTGCTTCTCGAATGAAAAAAAACGAATTCAAATTAAAATTCAACCGATTCTTACCAAATTTGGTACACGGGGGTTTTTTGGGTTGCTGATCATGAATCTGAGGTCGGATTTGCAAAATTAAAAATGGCGGATCCAAGATGGCGGACAAAATTTTTGAAAACCAACCGATTCCTACCAAATTTGGTATACAGTTGGGGAATCCTCAAACCTGATACTTTTAAACCCTAAACCCTGAAACCTTAGACTCCCACACCCTGTAACCTCAAAAAATAGACCTCAATAACCCTGTAACTTTAAAAATGAGATCCAATAAACTCAAAACCAGGACTTTTAAACCATATACTCTCAAATAGTAGACCCTTAAGCCCTAGAATTGCGAAGGTTAGACCCGCGCCTAACTTTCCTTTTTTTGGCTGTATCTTGTTCTTTTTTCCGCGAATGACCTATTCAAAGGCTTTCTGCCCAAACGCTTTTGAGGACTTGTTTCTCTTTTTAGCGACCAGCAATAGTCCGCTAGCATATGGTCATCCCATCGTCCTTGATACCGATTTTCTATGATTTTCAGATCTTGGTGAAAACGTTCCCCTTGCTCCTCACTGTAGTCACCAAGATTATCTGGGAAATCATCGATGTGGGAGTCCAGGAAATGTAATTTTAGATTCATTAAGCAACCTAATGTTTGAAAATTTTTTACCATTTTCTTGGTTATTTCTTTGTACTTAGGACTTTTATTATTTCCCAAAAAGTTTGTTGCGACTTCTTTAAAACTAAGCCAAGCAGCTTTTTCAACTTTATTCATTTTAGTAACAAATAATGAATCTTGAAACAATTTTCTTATTTGTGGCCCGTCAAATACGCCTGCCTTAATTTTAGCTTCAGAAAATTTCGGAAATTTTTTATGCAAATATTTGAAACATGGGCCGTTTGTATCTAATGCTCTCGTGAATTGCTTCATAAGTCCAAGCTTAATGTGAAGCGGGGGAATAAGAACTTTTCCTGGATCTACCAATGGTGGAAACAATACATTATTTTCACCAGGAGTGAACGATTCTCTTGTTGGCCAAATTTTTTTCTTATAATGACGTTCCCTGTCTCTGCTATTCCACAGACATTTATAACAGGGATAAAGTGTAAACCCTGACTGTTGGCCAAGCAATATTGTTACAATCTTCAGATCTCCACAAATTTCCCAGTTATGATCAGCATATTTTATTTTTATCAAAAGCTGCTTCATTTTTTCATATTGCTCTTCCATAACTGTGGAATGAGCAATCGGAATGGGAGCGTAAACGTTGGTATTATGCAGCAAACCTGCCTTAATTCTCCGTTTAGAAGAATCAATGAACAGTCTCCATTCTTCAGGATCGTATGAGTTATTTTGAAATTCATCCATTAGACCTTTTACATCGGTACAATATGAAAGTGACAATTCCTCGTCCATTGTGAAATATTTTCGAAATTCTTCATCTCTGTTTCTATAATAAGAAATCGTAGCTTCTGGCTTAAGTAAATGTCTTTTCTTTAAAAAGGAAGCAAGATGCTCTGAACCATCTTTGGATAAGCCTAAATCTCTGACTAGATCACTAAGTTCTGACTCTGATACGAGTATTGGTTCTGGTTTACGGTTGTATGGTAGAAATTCTTTATCTGTGTCACTAGTATATGATAGGTTGTCACTAGAACATTCATTAGTAACAGTGTTTGAATCTTTTTCGACAGTCTCAATGTTTTCGGCATGAACTGATAAGGTGAAATCATTTGTTTCCATAACATCAGCATCAAGTGGTTCAGGAGGCGGAATTAGTTTAGTTGGTCTTGTTACTGTCGAAACATCGTTATAAGTAATAGTGCTTTTATTTTTTCGGTTATGCCTAGATACAACATTCATACAAAATTAGCAATCATTTTCACTGTATGGTCTATTCCATATTGCTGGTCTGGAATATTTAATCGCCTTCTTATTGATGTACAACATTATTTTGCAAGAACTGCAAATGATGTGGGGAACCCAATCTGTATCCTGGTGCTGTATTTCAATGTTAAAACAATCCTTATATAAGGTTTTAGTCTTATCCGTTATCGGTGACCCCATTTTACTCAATACGTGTTGACAGCAAATATAACAAAATGAATCACTGTTTTTATCGCACTTATGAAAAGTCCTTGTACCGTGAGACCGTTTTCTTGTAGCATTATACTCTACATGAGCCAAGTCACCCACACATGAAGAGCTACGGTCGCTGGATGACGACGGCTGCGGGCCCGCTTTCCCACCCTGACCAACCGCCGATACTGGGTTTCCGAGTCCCTGCATCGTAATTCTCTTTCTTCTACCTGCCATGACGGCATCTAAGCCGTTATCCAGGGACTCTGACGGCTAGTGGAGTAACACCGTTGCCCACCGTCACCACGTGGAGGTGCCCTGGATGCAGGTAGAAGAATAAAAATCGACCGATGAATTTTCGCGGCGTTCAAAATGGCGCGAAAACATCTGCCATCTTGAATTTTGCAAATCCAACCTCAGATTCGTGATCAGCGACCCAAAAAATCCCCGTGTACCAAATTTGGTAAGGATCGGTTGAATTTTAATTTGAATTCGTTTTTGCATTCGAGAAGCACTATATCTGTCTGATTTATTGAGGTTAGAAAGAAAACAGAACTGTATGGCTCAATCCAACCGATGAATATTAGCTTAGCGTGTCCGAATACATATTAATACATCTTTGGATTCATGAAAAAGCTTGAATCAATTTTTAAGGAGTATATTTTTCTTAATTTTTACTAATTTTTACCTATTTTTTGAGGTTAGAAAAAAAATTGAGATGTGATGGCGATATTCTGACGTCAGATTCGTGATCAGCGGGCGAAAATACTACGAATCTGATATATCGCATCAAAAGTATACCCCACTTTTTTTTTTGTGGGGCTGTGTTATTACGACGAATGGCAGATTTCAATTGATGTCAAATATGTTCTATATGATTAAATATACAATGGTATGGTGGAATTCTTAAAACTGTATGCCCCATATCCTTTGCATAATTGTCAGACATATCCCTTTTTTATGTTTAAACTTTTCAAAACTTCTATCAATTGCTGTTTGGTATAATCTTCGTGGAAGTAAATATCATTATCGTACATGTAGTTTTAAATTGTTGCTTTTGTATCGTTTGGGCAGGGAGCTTTGATTAACTGCCTACTATGATAGCTTGCGTTGTCCATCACAATTACACTATTTGGAGGTATGTTCGGAACTAGCTTGTTTTTGAACCAATTTTCAAATAATTCGGCAGTAGTGTCCTTATGGTAATCGAGAGAAGAATCTTTTATGTTCTTTGTATGTACTTCCATAATGTTGTCCTACTACATTTAATCACGGTTTCATCTCTTTCAAGCCTTTTCATTAAATTATCCAATGTGGGCATACTCTGTTCCTCGTATATCTTGTAAATTTTACTCCGTATTATATCTTGATCACTTCCATCTATCATAGAGTTGTTTACAATTTTCCATACCGTTAATGTTGGAATGTTCGTTAATGTGGCCGTTTCTTCTAGCGCTGCTTGTTTGCTAACATTACCACTTTCCATTAGGGTTGAATAAACATTCCGTTAATGTTGGAATGTTCGTTAATGTGGCCGTTTCTTCTAGCGCTGCTTGTTTGCTAACATTACCAGTTTCCGTTAGGGTTGAATAAACATTTTTTACAATTTCCTTGGCATCAGTAGGTAAGTGTTTTCTATTTTTACACGGGATAACCTGTTGGGATACACTTGACTCGCAAATATTTTCCAGGACTAAGCTGCTCTATCGCACACGAAGTAACAATAATTACAAAGCTTAAACTAAGTGGCGGCTGTATTTATATTACTAGACAGTAAGTGCCAATATGGATTATGCAAGTTATTTTCGGGTAAATGTCATGTTTTACAACCACCATTAAAATCATATTAAAATTTCATTAATACTTATTTAAGATCCACCTTTGTTGTTTACAAGTAGGTAAAACAAACAGATATCATATTTTTAAGTACGGTCGATGATTTACCTGCTTCTGAAGTGCTCAAAGAAAACCATAAAATTTTATTTCATTGTCTATTTATGGTTAATGGTTTTTACCCTTTAAGGATTAAGTTTAGTCACTTCACTATATGTATGGACGGACTTTACTAATGCTTTAAGACTGATGGTTGCTAAAGTAGTATTTGCTCTAGTATGTATTATTTTTGTGAAGTATAACCTAGGCGATAAATACATTTATCCTTATATTTATTTTTATTTATCCCATTTAGCGGTATTTATGATTTTTTATAGACTAAACTTTTTAAGAATGATATTCATTCTTGTGGTAATAATGATATAACATTTTGAAAAATACACGCATTATTTCGGTTATATTAGGTTATATTATGGCATAGTAATATTACCATTGGCAACAATAAAAAAAGCAAAATAATAAAACGATATAAGCTATATAATATACAACAAAAGTACAGTACCGTTTAAAAAATATATGGTAATTGTGCGGCAACAGAACCGCCAGATCTTGGTTTGTACTTGGCTTGTATCATTCCGTGCTTATTCAGTGTTCTAATTTCGAAGAAGATAGAAATCGCTGAAGATATTTGATGCTTCGTAGGTGAAACGTCGTAAAGTTACTACAATTTGACACTGTCTAATCCGAGCACCATGATTTATCATATATTTTATTATATGCTAACTCAAACGTGTCTATATCATAAGTAATGTTATTTTCTTTAGGGTGGCAGCATTTCTACGATTTACACTACAACCTTGGTTCTATGATGTTTGATATTTTATAGAAGTTATTTTAAGAATATTACTTCTTGTATTTTTAATTCAATTGTAATTTTTAGTTATTTCTATCTGAAGATAATAATTTTATTTTTATTATGAGAAATGTGAAAACATAATAAAACAATTATTTACACAAACTTTCCACTCTATTTGTAATACACCGTAACATGTTTCGCTATCACAGTATCTTCTTCAGACGTTACATTCTCAATTACTGAACATTGAAGAGTAAAGGTGTTAATATATAAGGAGAAGCAAGAAAGGAAAATTTATTTTTACCAATAACTAATTAAATATTAATAGAAAATATTTAATAAAGGTGAATTATTAAGGTCTACCTGATCGTTCAATAGACTGTTGGAATTTTTTATTTTTAAAAATATTCATTTATCAAATAACGCGAAACTAATTTCATTTGATGTCACTAATCTCTTCCCCAGTATCCCAGCTAAAGATACAATTACACTAGTAGAAAAACTGTTAAATCAATCATCGCTCCTAATGAAGCTAGCATGGTTAGCGAGACGCGCGTCGAGTGCAAAAATAAAGTGTTTGGAGTAGTGGTGATATATATAGAGTAGTATCATTGTGCCAAAGATTCCACATCCCCAACTTAGTTAACAAACCAGTTAATTGTATCAAAAAACATGAAATATTGAACTTACTTACCGAATGTTTAGATCAAAATTACTTCGAATTTAACAACACTCTTTACACCAGCACGGAAGGCTTAATTATGGGAAACCCTTTAAGCCCGTTACTCGCTGAAATATTTCAAGATTCGTTAGAAAGCCAAATTAATAAACATCCCTTTTTTAAACATTTCGTATATTGGCACCGATATGTTGATGATGTTTTAGATTGTTTTACGGGTACAGAAAGGAAATTACACATTTTTTTTGAATTTATTAATAACCTCCACGCAAATATACATTTTACTATTGAACTAAAATCTAACAATAGCATAAACTTTTTAGATCTAAGAATTCAGAGAGAGAATAATACACATCAATTTTCAGTATTCCATAAATCGTCTCATACTGACACCATAAACAATTCTTCCTCTCACCCAATTCAACATAAATTGGCAGCCTTTCATAGTATGATTCATAGGCTAGTATCTCTCCCCCTTAATAAAAAGAATTTTCAGATAGAATTTAACATCATCAAACAAATTGCACTTAATAATGGTTATTCATTAAATTTAGTCAATAAAATCCTACAAAAATGATCAATATGATTTATCCTAAAAGCAAAGAAAAAGCAAACAATTACAAAGTTATATCATATATAGGTCACTCGAGTTCAGAAATAGGTAAAATCCTCAACATTGTAGACATTAAAGTAGCTTATAAAACAAACAATTCTTTAGGCAAATTTATTAAAAATAGTAAATCTAAAACGGATATTCTTAAAAAATCAGGAGTTTATCAATTAAATTGTGGAGATTATGACAAAATTTACATAGGCCAGACTGGTAGATATTTTGGTAAAAGATTAGATGAACACTATAAATGTTTTATCAAAGGAAAAACCGAATCCAATTATGCAAAACATGTAATCGAGAAGGGTCACCCCTTTAATAATAATTTCACAATTCTACACAACGAGAATAAAAGCCTGAGATTAAACCTAATTGAGTCTCTAGAGATAAACAAACTTAAAAATTCCAACCTTCTATTGAACGATCAGGTAGACCTTAATAATTCATCTTTGTTAAATATTTTCTATTAATATTTAATTAGTTAATCGTAAAAATAAATTTTCCTTTCTTGCTTCTACTTACATATTAACACCTTTACTCTTTAATGTTCAGTAATTCAGAATGTAACGTCTGAAAAAGCTACTGTGGTAGCGAAACATGTTACGGTGTATTACAAATAAAGCGGAAAGTTTGTGTAAATAATTGTTTTATTATTTTTTCACATTTCTCATAAAAATTATTATAACATTTTAAATTGAAAATGGAGAAGGATAATAATGAAATATATTAATGTGTTTCTTGTTCTTCCTTTGGCAAAATTGCCTGTTTATACCATCTTTGCTGATCTTACATTTTTGGCACAAATTAAAATCTCTATTGTTCTTCTGGTTATTCAGCTTTGCCTCCGTTATATAAAAAAAATAAAAATCGGTCAAGTGCAATTTAGACTTACGCAATTCGTGTTCTATACCGTGATTGCTTTTAAAATAAAATAAAATCCTTACCTAGGCTAAGTTAATTAGGTCCCTGTCATCTTAAGATCCAATATGTATTTTCGCCTTTTTTCTTAACCAGTAATGTACAATAGTTATAGCATCTTATTTTTTTATTGTTAACCTCCCTGCCTAAGTAGGGATTTTACCCTTTTTCACATCCTGAGAATATCGGCGAGGAAGTCGTAATACCCGTCAGCACCTTTTAGATAACGCGGTACTGCTGCCACGGACGTTATTGCATTTCTGTAAAGAACTACGACCTATGTACGTGGCCAGGCCAGATATACTTAAATAAATTAATAAATAAATTATGCCAATCTGCCGATATTGGAACCGGGACCTTCTGCACCGCAAGCAAGTCACTACGCCACGGAACCACGGGCCGCCACCTAGTGTTACCTAATAGCCAATAAATCAATCTAGCTCAATTTAGAATCTAGTAATTAAAGTGTAAAACAAATATTTACTACCAAGATATTTGCTTAATTATAAACAAATAAAATTAAATTGTTGTCTCGGTTGGCGTGACGCGCTACACGGTATCAGTAATGTACGTCTACCATATTTTCAAGGAACATACTTGTGAAAATTTTCGGTCAAATTACGCTTTATGAAGACTATTCCAGAATTTTTTAAAAATATCTTGTTCAGTACTTTTTGAGATAGTGATTTTTGGCCATTTTTTAAAAAATAATACAAAGAAAAGTGTGCGCAAGTACAATATCATATACATTCTTAAACTCGTGTTTTCACAAGCTTTCATTTGACACCTCTCTAGATGACCTGGTAATTATTTTACTTCCGAGTTCATCTCCCAAAACTAATTCCTTAAGTCAAAATTTAACTTTTAAAACTATACGTCTCTGATTGGGCTCTCAATTCCTTTATTTGCGCCAAATTTCAAATTTCTACTGTGTCATATATTAGTCGGTTGGGTGTGACAGATGGAGGTGGTCCCATAAGGGTTCCGTGCGTTCCGTAACCTGAACTAACCTGAACCAAGAACGTCTGCAGTATTATATTTTCGTTTTAAATGCCAAGTTTAACATATAACTATTTTTTAATATATTTTAGGATAAAGTAAACTTAACCTATGTTTATGAAACCAGATGCCCCTATTGTTTAGAATTTTTGAATGGAGAATTTTATTCAGGATATAAAACTCTCTCTGACTACATCAATTTGGAATTGGTTTTTACGTACCTTTGTAAGTACAAAAACATTTTTATACTACCATTATTTACACAATTTTCTGTTGTAAAACAAGTTAAAAGACTGACTTTCTATTAAACATAGCCTATATAATAGTTAAATAATAAGGATGATTTCGACCTCTGAAATTATTTATAATTCTTAGTGCAGACCTGAATAAATTGCTGCTATTTTCATAGGTCACAGAATTCTACAATTCTTGAAGCCGTCTTTGACTTTTATTTTTAGTGTTATTCACCGAATAAAAAAACACTTTTGTCAATATTTAAAGATTTAACTATTTACCAGGGTTGAATGATAAGTACTTGGCCTCGGCCAGAGATGGCGCTACTACTATTTAAAAAATTGTATTTTTAGTAAATATAAGCTTTCATAAGAATCCTGTCAAATTTTCAAGTCGCTGCTTGATTTAGTTTGTGTGACAGCCATTTAAATAGAACAACTTTTGTGATTTTATAACAATGAAAAAAAACTGAATATCGAGCACTGATAAAATATTGGTTTTTAAAAAAGAGTAATTGAATGATGAAATAAAAGCGGAATTCAGCGAAGTTTATGGGGACTCTGCATTTTCGTTATTGACCATAAAATATTGAACAGCTGAATTCAAACTTGGACGTACAAGCATTTTTGATGAAGAACATCCAAGCCGTCCAAATGAGGTTACCACATCAAAAATGATTGAAAAAATCCACGATATAGTGATAAATGAACAGAGAGTGAAAGTGCTTGAGATTGCTGGGACTGTGAGCATCTCAACTGTACCGGTGCAAAATATTTTAACAACTCATTTGGATATAAAAAAGCTTTCCGCAAGATGGGTGCCACGATTGCTCATAATTGACAATTAACACGCACGTGTGTCAACTTCACAAGAATGTTTGGCGAATTTAAAGCACAATCGGAATGATTTTTGGCGCCGATTCATAACTGTTGACGAAACATGGATTCATTACAGCACACCAAAGAACAAAGAATAGTTCAAACAGTGGATTTTCTGTAGCGAATCGGCGCCAAGGAAGGCCAAGGCAACGTTATCGGCCAACAAAATCATGGCTACAGTGTTTTGGGATACACACGGCATAATCCACGTCGATTACTTTGAAAAGGGCAAAATGATTAGGAAAGTATTATGTCAACTTATTAGATCGTTTGAATCATGCTGTAAAGGAAAAACGTCCTCATTTGGCGAAGAAAAAAAAAATTCTTTGTCATTAGGAGAATGCACTTGTGCACACTTGTGTCATCGCGATGACAAAAAAATTCCATGAGTTAAGATACAAATTGCTTCCGTATCCACCATATTATCTAGATTTAGCCCCCAGCGATTATTTCGTATGTCCGAATATGAAATAATGGCTCGGCGGAAAAAAATTTAGCTCAAACGGTGAAGTGATTGCTGAAATAAACACCTATTTTGAAGAGTTAGAGAAATCGTATTTTTTAAATGGGATAAGAGAGATAGAAAAACGCCGGACTAAATGGATCGAGTTAAAAGGAGGCTATGTTGAAAGGCCAGGTACTTATTATACAACCCTCGTATTAATTGTAAACAATTTATTTAGATAGGACGAAGTACAATTTTAGGGTGTTTTCTTATGGAAACTTTTATATATGTAGAGGCTAACACAATTTTCTGTGTGACTAATTTTGTTTCTTAATTAAAAATACACAAAATCTTTTGAAAACTAAAAATAATAAATATTGGCCTTTTAATTTATTAAAATTGAAAATTGATGCAAAGTTCATAACAATAAAAAACATGATATTAGTATTTTTAACTTATCTGGACGTGCTGATAATGTGATACTTTGTTTGTGTCTGAGAATTAGAAGTAGATATGTATATTAGAAAGAAAACAATACAGTGATATTTATAATCATCTATAATCTATTAGCAGCAATAAGCCCATGACTATATTTGAAAATGTAGATACATCTTGTTTGAGTATGTTTTTTTCTATAAAATGTTAGTGCTACTTACTCTTGAAATAGAAATATGTGAATATTTCAAGTTATTGATAACAATATTATTATTCTTAATTGAAAATATTTTCATATAAATTATTATCTAACATGACAGCTATTATACATACATTTGTATTGATAAAATGTAGTTATTGTGTGTTAAGATTCTTCTCCTATATACCTTTGTGGATTGTAGTCTAGAAAATATAATGTAATTTATTGAACTATGTTAAATTACCTTCAAATGTTTTATAGATTACATCTTTAAGAATAGTAAAATTGAATAAATATGATTTGGTCGAAAAAAAAGCTAAAATCATAAACATTCTACCAGTAGACAAAATATATATAATATATGAGGGTTGTACGATAACTACCTGGCCTTGACAAGAAAAAACATTTTTATGTGTAAAATTTATTTTATTTTTCATCATAATCTTCTTTTAGCTCGATATACTTAGTCCAGTGTTCCTCTATCTTTTATACCCCATAAAAAAATACGATTTCTCCAACCCTTCAAAATAGGCTTTTGTTTTTATCGCCGAGCCATTTTTTCATTTTGGGAAATAAGAAACAATCACTGGGGTCTAATATGGGGGATGCGAAAGTAATTCGTATCCTAATTCATGAAATTTTGCCATGGCGATGACACAGACACGTCTGGACGCGTGCATTGTCTTGATGAAAGAGATTTTTTCTTCGCTAAATGCGGCCATTTTTCTTTCACAGCATGGTTGAAACGATCCAATAAGTTGATACAATTGTTTTGCCCTTTTAAAGGTAATGGACGTGGGTTATGCCGCGTGCGTCCCCAAACACTGCGGCTATGACTTTGTTGGCTGATAGTCGCCTTTGTCTTCATTGGCGCCAGTTCACCAAGGAAAACCCATTGTTTGGGCTGTTCTTTGGTCTCTGGTGTGCTATGATGGATCCATATTTCGTCAGCAGTTGTGAATCGACTCCAAAAATCATTCCGATTGCGCTTTAACATCGCCAGACATTTTTTCGAAGTTGACACCCGTGCGTGCTTACTGTCAATTGTGAGCAATCTCGGCACCTATCTTGCGGAAAGCTTTTTCGTATCCAAATGAGTTGTTAAAATATTCTGCAACCATTGAATTGAGATGCTCACAGTCTCAGCAATCTCACGCACTTTCACTCTCCGGTCATTTATCACTATTTCGTGGATTTTTTTCATTCCTTCTGATGTGGATGACCTGGACATTCTTTATGAAAAATGCTTGTACGGCTTCATTTGAATTCAGCGATCCAATATTTTATGGTTGATAACGAAGGTGCAGCGTCCCTAAAACTTCGGTGAGTTCCACTTTTATCTCATCTTCAGTTTTCTTTTTTTAAAACAAACATTTTATCACTGCTTGATATTCAATTTTTTTTCATTCCTGTAAAATTCTATTTAAATGGCTGCAATAATTTTTTAAATAGTAGTAGCGTCATCTCTGACCGAGGCCAGGTACTTATCATACAATCCTCGTAATATCAAATCAATCATCCATCAGAAACTTCAGTTAGTGCGGTAAGGACGAGTCGAAAATACTGGACAAAATTGCAACCCGTTTTATGCAATAAAATTACCTTAATACGTTTTCGTACAAAACTGTTAAAAAAATGATTGATTGCACGTGATATGACTTGGGGAGATGTGTCGGTGCTGTTACTCATAATTATTAATTTTAATGATTGTATAAGACCTACTGTATTATAAAATGACAATTGACCGTCAATTCCGGTTTGGGAAACGTAACATACCTTTTTATTTTAAACGAAATACATTATTTTTTTCTGTTGTTTAAATTCTATCGAATACTAAATACAACTATCACGTACCCTTCCCTATATTATATATAAACAGTTTTTGAATTAAGAGCCTCTAAAAATTGGCGAATTCGATTTTTCATAACGCAGTTGGACGATAGTTCTCTCAAATACCATTTCTTAATGTAGTTCTAATATGCCATCTACTAAAGTAATAAAAAAGATGTCAACAACAACTTTCAAATTTTAAGATCTTAAAATGCTCGAATTTCAGACTGTGCGTTTTTCAAACTATTACAATTTTCAAGAATAAAAAATATTCCCTTGATTTTCTTTAAAAACTACATACTTATGAAAATTGTTTTAGAAATAATCAGATTATTGACCTCTATTGAAGGTTAACTCAGAATCGGTTTAAAGATTGATTTCTTTAAAATCATCAAGTTAGATGACAAAAGCTGTCTATGAATACTGACATGGACGACTCTCTAAATTCATCATTCATTTAATGCTATAGTTATTTAAAGAAGAGATTTTCTAGATTGATTATTAAAATTATTTTAATTATCTTATTAGATAGTACAACTATAATAAAAAAATTGTAATTGTTTAGCATTGGCCGGAAAATCGAATAATTTTCAGGAGTCACTATCTGAGAAGCTATCGATATGGTTGGATAAATAGGAAATGTTAAGGAAAAGTTGTCTAGAATTTTTTATAGAATTTAAAAAGTTAAAAATGTATAGGGTAATTTATTTAAAATAACAAGTATGTTAGATTTACCGTGAAACCGGAAGTAACCGTGAATTGTTTGTCATGTGAAAGGGGCGACTACTTGAAGTATACTATTGTATCAAATTTCATTTTGCTATCTCAAGTGATTTAACTAAGGCACAATAGGTAATAATTTCAAGTTTATCAGAGTAGATAAATTTAACCTTAATAAAATATAGATTATATTTATAGAAAAAACAGTGAAGTCTACAAAGCAATGTTTCATTCGTGATTCCATAATATTTTTTCATAACAAGGTTAAATTTTTGTAAATCTTATATAGGGCTATCTCTCTGAGTAATTACTATTTCACATACGTTAACTTTTAACAACAAATATAAGTTAACTTTCTTCAGTTTATGTTGTGTTATGCATATTGTGAGTCAGGTAATCAAACGGCTCTCTTAACTCAATTATTTAATTAACTTTTTTTATTACTTATGTGGGGCAAATAGTGAAAATATATCTGTCCTTTACCTCTTTGTTATATAGCTCAGTCGTCAGAGGCAAATCTTAACGAACAGCTCTCATTAAATGTTAACAGGAATTTTTGGCGTACAAGTAGTTTTTTGGATGTAGAATACGATGAAAAACTTTGCTGCTCCACGTGTACGCTAAGCCTACAAAATCGAAAATAAAATGAAAAATTCGTGTTTTCGGAAATATCTCGAAAAATTTTTAAAAAATATCGATAAACTAATAGCACCACATGAAAGAATGGAAAATTTTACAAAAACGTAGTATATAGATTTTTTTTGTTTTACCGTGATTAAAAAAAATATTGAAAATAAAGTCGCTAGTCTAACCCCTTCAATTAAATTAACGTTTCTGTATACGCTAATATTTTTGAAATTTGCTATTAAGGGGTTTCTTGGGATGTTGGTTAATAATCTGATGACAGATTTGAAAAATTCAAAATGACGGTTCCAATATTAACGCCATTAACAAAATTCCTTCGAGTAATTTAGAATTGTTGTGTTTCCAACAACTATTTTCGGACCTGGATGTTTAAATGAAATACATACACTTTATACTTAAAGCTTAGACTTTTATCTTTCATTTCCTACCTTTAATTTTTTTTTTATTTTAAGTTTAAGTTGTATGACGAATAATAATCAAAAAATACGTTTTTCATGAATACTTTTTTAAAAGCAAAATTACAAAAAAAGAGAAAGTTTTTTAATGTTTTTAATGATTTTCTAATATCAAGTATACTTTTAACTGTAGCTAAAAAAATAAAATTGTCCAACTTTTTTTGACCATTTCGTACTTCTTTGAACGTAAAATTGCCAGCGGCGCACTACAACAGACAAATTTTCGTAATTTAAAACTCAATTTTTTAAATAACATAGACATTGTGGGTATTTTTAATTATTTTTATATTGAAACTTAAGGTAAAATTAGGTTACATGCACAAGGATTTTTTTTTCAGTACTATATTTTATTAAATATTTGTAATTTATTGTATGCCCGTTAAAATCATGTAAACAAAAATTTCGATTTGTTTTACAAATTATAAAACAACAAATAAAAAACTATTAGTATCATCGAAAAGCTGAAAGTTTCCTTTTCATTTTTTTTTACACTCCGAAAACAAGTAATATCGATTAACCTTTGAAAGGTGCGCGTAGACTTGCAAATTAACCTGTTTGGAATCACCTATCCGAATCAATTCTCACGCTAATCAAAAAAAAATCTGGAAAAAATCTATATTCTTATCTTTTTTCTAACATTTCCCACTCTTTCAAGTGGTGCTATTGGTTCGATATATTTTTTATTTTTCGAGATATTACCGAAAACTGAATTTTTGTTTTTATTTTGGATTTTGTGGGCTTAGCGTACATTAAACTTTAGCAAACGTTTTCTTTATCGTATTCTACGTCCAAGAAACTACCTCTGCACCAAAATGCAGCCTGTTAACATGTAATGGGAGCTTAAAAACCCCTGGCGACTGAGCTAAAAGTATTTTCAGATAATAAAATAGTTATGTGTAAAAAGTTCCCTTTATTAAAGTTACTAAAGATATCAAGAAATGCCTTGATATTATCTGGCGCAAGTAAAATGAGGCGGTAATAAACCTATCGTATATGCATGGAAAGGAAAAGTAAATGTCGAAAATCATTATTTTTTTACTTGCTAAAGGAAAGTATTGTATTGGTGAAAAAATCACGGTCCGAGATTTTTATTTTTCTTCACGTTTTAGGGTTTCTAGATCACATGAAACATAGTCACTCATTTCCGTCGGTCGGTATGTATGTCGGTCTGTTTGCACGATAACTTGGATAACATCGAACAAGGAACATAATTTTTAAACGATATCGCTTGAGATCAAGAGGGGTGGGAGTCGATAAATTTTACAAGGCTTTAATAGGAATATGGAAGTTTCTTCTGGTTTTTTATTAGAGAATAAACAAATGCAAGGTTGCTTCTTATATATCCTTTTCTGGGTTTTCAAAGTCTAGGAATCCAAAAATTAGGATATTTTTTTCATTGCTTTCAAGTTTAATATTATATAATTTTAAAAGCATTTTGAGATATTTACAGGTTTTTTGGTTGATGGTCAAATATTGCGTTGTTTTAACAATATTGTGTTTTTTTGGTATTTGTGATATTACCAAAGGGTGGGGTGAGAACCATTAAATATTGGATAGTTTCAATATTATTATAAGAACTTTTCCTGATTTGATGTTTTCAAAAATTTTAGATAATCATTTATAGCAAAAGCTAAAGGAATGGGGTAGAGGATTAGAAGGGTGGTTGCGCATATGTCATAATATGTTTCTATTTCAGTGTTCTTGCTTTTCCATTATTACAGAAATAGTATGTAGAAGGGATTGAGATTTGATTATAGAGTAACCCAAAAACGGTAAATAAATTATAGAAAAAGTTTTAGAAATACAAACGGTTTAAACTGGCTGAAACTTACTTACCTCTGACACAATAGGTAAATTATTATTTTTACGTTCCTTGTTAAAAGGAGAAAATTACCACCAATAATTTTTGCTTTTCTTTGCATTGTAGTGTTCTTAGATCGCGAAAATTATATATTCCCACTTTCATCGGTCTGTCTATCTGAGTCTTAGGCTGTCGGTTGTTGGTATCAAAATACTCAAACGAAATTTTAATATTTGAAATCGGGATGAAACCTATAGTTTTTGAGCGGTATCCTTTAAGGAAAGAGGGTGAAAGAGATGGGTGTCGATATGTTTTGTGACTTTATTCATATATAGTGCAGTAAAAAAAGGTCAAAATGATGATGAGATAGGCATAGTTTAGATACAGCAATATTATGATTTTATCCTCTCTGGGGTATCACCAGGAGTATTGTCCTGAGTTTTGGACCTCGAAAAATTTGTGTTCTTTTTTTTATAAACAATTGAAGTTTTCAAAATGCGTTTTTTGAGTTTAAAATTAGAATAACTTCGGTTATATATGTTGGATGGAGACAAAAAAAAAACAAACTCTTCGTAGTGAAATTTCCAACAAATCCTCACTAATTTTAAGTCGCTCAAATTTGAAAAAATCACAAAAAACTGTTTTCTTTTCATTTTTTTGGACATGCCGCCTAAGTGAACTTTCAGAATATATTTCTTTTGTTATAGCATAAACATCCTCAAATTTTGGTACAAAAATATTGAAGCCAACACAATTGGATTTGTTAGTTGTTTTGAAGTAGAATTGTTCGTACACAATTGAATTTGTTATTTAAAATTTAAATTTCTCGCCATTTTATGCCGTTTAGTCCAAAATGGATCTTTTTTTTTTCAAAATTTGGGTCTCGACTTCAGCTTTCCGATGCCATTAAAAAATTTTTTTTGGGTCATTTTAACCGTTTTTTTTTTACATTTGTTCGTTAATCAAATAACAATTGAAAAAAAAAAAAATTAATGACATTTTTTTTTTAAAATAAAGGTCTCGCGATTCTCTACCAGATCTGATAAAAAATTTTCCAAATTTTTTTTTAAATAACTGAAAAAACGCATTTGTATTTATTTGATTAATAAACAAATGTAAAGAAAAGGTTAAAATGACTCTACAAAAAAATTTTTTTAATGCCATCGGAAAGCTGGAGTCAAGACCTAAACTCTGAATAAAAAAAAAGATCCATTTTGGACCAAATGGCATAAAATGGCGGGCAATTCAAATTTTAATTCAAATTTTAAATAACAAATTCAATTGTACCCACTGGGTTCAATATTTTTGAACCAAAATTTCAGAGTATTTTTGCTATAACAAAAGGCATATTTTCTGAAAGTTTCAAAACTGATCGGTTCACTGAGTCGGCCTGTACAATAAAATAAAGAAAAAAACAGCTTTTGTCTTTTTTCTCAATTTTGTAGATTATGTACACATTTGAGCGATTTAAAACGAACGGGGATTTGTTGAAAATTTCATTACGAATAGTTTGTTTTTTTTTGTCTCGATCTGACATATTAAGTTGGGATCTGACGATATATAACCGGAGTTATTCCCATTTTAAGCTCAAAAATCGCGTTTTGAAGACTTCAATTGTTCATAAACAAAAGAGTACAAGTTTCTCGGGGTTCAAAACTCAGGACAATACTCCTGGTGATACCTCAGAAAGAATAAAATCATAATATTGCTGTATCTAAACTGTGCAATTTTAAATGCTCTTTTTACTACGCTAATAATGGAAAGTTACTTTCTCATTATTTGAGAAAGTAAAACTCAGCACTTATTTTAGAACTACATGTTTGCAAAGGATGTACTGGATAAATCACTATACCACTAATAATGGAAAGTTACTTTCTCATTACTTGAGAAAGTCAAATTCAGCACTTATTTTAGAACTACATGTTTGCATAGGATGTATTGGATAAATCACTTTACCGATTTTTTACATTGTATATAATAGTTCAACTACCAGAGTACTTCAATGTGATCCCCTAGTACAATTTGTAAAAAAAAGTTGTGTGGAAAGATGCTTGATTCGAAAATAAAATTTATGCTATAAATACATTGGATTCTTGGTATTTTCGTAGTAAGGGAAAATTATTATTTATGTACTAGAATATTATAGGCAAAGGCCTGTTTGTGCACAAGAAAACACTTTTTAAAAAATAGGTTTATTATTTTTAAAGTATCTATTTTAATAGTTTTAAAATTTTTTATTGGATTAGAACGAGTTGTATAAAGAATCCGAACATCAACTTTTAATATATTTAATGTAAAATGCCATATAATATATGATATGGTAGCAGAATTAGAGACAAAAGTTTTTAAGTACATATTTCCCTCGTGAACTTGTACGATACTATAAATTTTCTATATAGTGTGTATTTTATATCTATCTTTTTATTTTTGTTCATATTGATACCAATGTTGGCTTTTGCTCTTATGCGTTATACTTTATTTGTATTATTAAAAAGTAATGTTTGCTCTTAAAAAATAAATAGACATATAAAAAATATATTTTAGTGTTATTTTTTTTTTAATTCAGATGAATTCAAATCTGATGTTTTGTATCTTTGGATTTTTTTCTTCGCATTGTTATTAATTTTCGAAACTAATTTTTTAATCCAATTTTCCGTTCTTTTCTGTATTAAAAGTGGATATTTTACATTTTGATCCAAGTATAGAAATATGCTTAAATATGTTTAAGTTTTGCAAGCCGGATACATATATTCATATAAAAAAATGAATTAAACCCTAAATTTGCAAAAGTCATCTACAGTTAGGAATTATGACGAAGAGTTAGAACAAAATAATAAATAAACTACTTAGAGCATTACATTTCAATCCGTGAACTATTGTTATTAATAAAATAATCAAGATAAAAACAATCAATCTAATTAGTGGAGTTTGCGTAATAATTTTGGCAGTTCGATATAATATAATTTCTTCTTACCCTGTTGAATTATGCTTATATTTATTGTCATTTATGTTATATTTTGTAGGTAAACGGAGATGATATCACATGTCAACATGGTGAAAACGAATGTTTTATTAGTAGAGCACAAGCATGTGCTGTCAAAAGATCAGGAGTGACCCAGCCGCTTGCAGTTGAATTCCTGTATTGTTCTGAAGAAAAAGCTTTCGAAGGTGGTAACGTTGTCGACTCTGATATCGAAGCAGTAAGTTTCTTTAATAAAACAATGACTTAATACAAAACAATATATTATGCATTATACAGGGTATCTAAAGATATATATATATATATATATATATATATATATATATATATATATATATATATATATATATATATATATATAATGACTTATTGCGTAAATATAATGTCGGGAGTGGTAAAGTGGGCGCATAGAACGTAAGCCAAGTCCATGTTGCTATGGAAAACTTCACGGAGTGGAGCGTATGACTTGTGTGCCAAGCATTAATTCTACGACTATCACGTGGGCTCAAAATCTTACTTCTTCAACTGTGCTTGGGCATCACACTATGTGCTAAGAAAGGAAAAAATTAATATTTATAGCATTCTCGATGAATATTGAAACGGAAGGTGTCATTTGAAAGGTAATTGAATGCAGATTATGAAAAGTCTGCACTGTCAAACATTTAACCATTTTAACCCCTGAAATAAGTATTTTCTTTATTATTTATGAAATGACAGGTAAGCCCAAAATCTCAGAGGCTTTTAATAAAATAAAGAAAAATGGACATTTATTGAACCATTTTAACCTTTAAAATTCTAATAGAAGACTTTTAACTTTATTTTACATGGTCGACTGTATCATTTTCGCAATCCAGGAACTTCCTTTCAAAAGTGGTTACATACGATAATATAATTCAATCTTAACTTAACCGTTTTAACTCTTAAGAACGGTAAAAAAAATGACTAATAGCTGCGTTTAACTCCTAGTCATTTCATAAATAATGCAGAAAATACTCATTTTAAATGTTTAACTCTGCAGATTTTCTTGTCATATTTCTTGTAATCTGCATTTAATTAGCTTTCAAATGACACCTTCCACTAAAATATCCATCGGAAAATGCTCTGAATATTATTTTTTTCATTTTTTTAGCTCATAGTGCGTCATCTTGACACTGCGGCAAACCATACTGGCCTTCGAATCTTCCAACACGGCTTCTTCGTCAGTCTTCTGACGTTCAGGCTAGATCCAACTCCGACTTAGCATATCTACACCATTCTAAAGCAGAGAAATACTGTTTTCATCGTCAGTCTCGTCCGATTTCAGTGGCCTTCATCAACAATATATCTTTACAGTGTTGTATAATTTTTTGCATAGCAACTTGACATATGTAGTATGATCTGCTGGGATTGAACATGAGACTCCTAATATGGTAAACCGAAATTATATCATAAAGTCAGAGCTACCACCTTATAGGTATATTTCAAAATTATAGCTTATATTAAGAGTCTTTGGCTCCTGCAACAATTAAAAGAAAATAACCAGCAAGAAATTGCAGCGATCATATATTATATAAAGGGTGTTTTTTATAGAGGTATAAAACTTTAAGTTGGCAACACTTTTTTAACTGGCGGCCATTTTGTCAGCTGTCAAGTGATTTATGTTTAGTTTGGTTGAGCATTTCAACATGAATAGACTGACGCCTGAACAACGCTTCCAAATTGTGCAAATTTATTTTGAAAATCATGGTTCTATTCGAAATACGTATCGCGCACTACGTCCATTTTATGGTCAACATAATCGTCCATCAGAGCAATTAATTCGATTAACTATGAAACGTTTTCGCAGCACGTTTACTCTAAATGATAATACGCATCCACAGAGACGTCGTACAGTGCGTACAGAAGAAGTCATTGCTGCTGTAGAGCGTAGCGTAGAGGAAGACCCGAATCAGTCTATCCGCCATCGTGCACAGGAATTGGATATGTGCTCATCCACTTTATGGAAGATTTTGCGGAAAGATCTTCGTTTGCCTGCTTACAAAATCCAACTCGTGCAACAATTGAAGCCACACGATCACCTAGCAAGGCGTAGATTCGGTGAATGGGCCCAAAACAAGATTGCCGTTGATCCCGATTTTCATAAGCGAATTTTGTTTAGCGATGAAGCTCACTTTTGTTTGAATGGATACGTCAATAAACAAAACTGCCGTATTTGGAGTGATGATAATCCTCAAGTTTATCTTGAGACACCGTTACATCCAGAAAAACTGACTGTTTGGTGTGCTTTATGGGCTGGTGGAATCATTGGTCCGTACTTCTTTAAAAAACGATGCTGGTCAGAACGTTACAGTCAATGGTGACCGCTATAGAGCCATGATTACTGACTTTTTCGTTCATCAATTGAACAACCATGATGTGCAGGAGCTGTGGTTTCAACAAGACGGCGCAACATGTCATACAGCTCGTGCCACAATTGATTTATTGAAGGAAACGTTTGGTAACCGCATAGTTTCACGTTTCGGACCCGTGAATTGGCCTCCAAGATCGTGCGATTTAACGCCGCTAGACTATTTTCTGTGGGGATATGTGAAGTCGCTAGTCTACGCCGATAAGCCCGAAACGATTGACCACTTGGAGGACAACATTCGCCGCGTTATTGCCGATATACGGCCACAAATGTTGGAAAAAGTCATCGAAAATTGGACCTCCAGATTAGACTACGTCCGAGCCAGCCGTGGCGGTCATATGCCAGAAGTCATATTTAAATTATAATGACAGAAGATTATCTTTCGAATAAAGTAATTTTAATGTCAATTTAAAAAATTCATCTTTGTTTTATTCCATTTCAAAGTTCTATACCTCTATAAAAAACACCCTTTATATATATATATATATATATATATATATATATATATATAAATATATATAAATATATATATATATATATATATATATATATATATATATATATATATATGTGCGTGTGTGTGTGTGTATGTGTATATATTACTATACTATAATACTTATAGTAATATAGGTGGATCAAATATAAACGAGCCTTTTGAAACCCGCTTAGATCGATGAAGATGGGCACGAATAAAAGTTTTGTGTAGAGTAACCGTTAACTTGTCAAAAATGAGTTATATCTGCCATCCTCGCATCAGGATCTATCCTCTTACGAAACACAGCACTTGTTCGTGAGTTTATCGACAGTGCTTGACATTTCTGAAGCTACAGGACTATGCAATAGACCATTCTGAAGGAGTTGGAATTCCAAAAATTTTCATCTCGTTAGGTCCCAAGGTTGATGAATGAAAATCAGAAAGCTGCACGCGTTTGAATTTCGAAGGTGCTTCTCATTCGACTTGATAGAGAAGGCAAAGCTTTTTTGCATAAAATTGTGACAGATCATGAAACGTGGATGCACCATTACATCCCCTCATTAAAGCGTAGGCACATGAGTAGTGGAGAAAAAATCTCTGAAGCAGAAAACTCGCTTGTCTGAAGGAAAAGTGTTAGCCACTATCTCTGAGTCTGAAAGGGAGTTATACTAGTCGATTTTTGCACTAACGGGAGGCTATAAATGTAATCTATTACTGCAACTTTCTTGCTTAGGTTAAACTTTCGTATTAAAAAAAAAGCTGGGACAGCCACATTCGAGACGTGTTGCTTCTCCAAGATAATGTGAGACCTCGCACTTCAGATGTCATGCATGAAAAACTTATGCAAATACTAACTGTTAAATACCGATCATAGAATTCAGACTTGTCATCACGCAAGAAACTATGTAGAAAAATAGGGAGACATGTTTTGCTTTAATATTGTGAACTAAAATTTAATAACCAAAGGCTGGTTATCTGATCCACCTACGTAGTCCCAAACATAACAGTGAGCATTCATTTAAAAACATATACACATATAAGTACAATTAAATAGAGATAATGAAAGTCCTAGATAAACCTGAAATATATTTACTTTCTTCTTCTTATTGTAGTGTGTCAATTCTGTCCTTCCTGATATTGTAACCTACGAAACCGTTAAAACTTGTATGGATGGTGATGAATCTAAAACTTTACTCAAAGCTGATATTGATATTGGAAGTAAATATGGAGTCCAGTTTGTTCCTTGGTTGGCGCTGTTTGAAGTATTTGATGAAGATGTGGAAGATCAACTTAGATCAGATTTTGTAGGGACTGTCTGCAATTTGCTGTCAAATCCACCCGATGTTTGTAATAAATAATTCTTTTACGATTTATGAAATAAAAAATCATGTTATTAATTAAAATTAAGTAAAAATTTCATAACTAACATTTTGTTTTAATTTATTTAATATGTGGTTTACCATTAGGACTCGACGTTTTAAAATTGTGGAATATTTAAAAACATTTGTCAAATTGAAACCCCACTCTTTGTGTACGAATCTTAGCGGTAAATTTTTAACTGTTTTTTTTTTTATTAGTTCTATCGACTAATACATTCTAGTCAATTAAACTGTCTAATTTTTTTATATAGTATATTCAGCTGACCTTGATAAAGTTTACAGGCTAATTTTTGATCACCCATCTTCATTCAAAAAGGGTAGTTCTACAGTTATCAATTTACAGTTTTACTGACTAATAATGAATAGCCAATTAGACGGTTAGCAGTGAAATGTATTGTAAACGGTAATGTAATTGACTGTTGAGACTCAATTTTACTGTCGATGTCCTTTTGAGAATCGACAGTAAAATTGACAGTCGGTGGTGTCAAATTACCAATTAACAGTTTGAGAGTTGACAGTCAATTTTCGACTGTTTCGTAAGGGAAATGGTATACGTATTATAAAATATTATGTAAAACATGGAGACAAAATTTTAATTGTCTAAGGGAAACTCGTAAACCGTACGTTGAAAACAATGAGGGAATTCCGTCGTTATTGATTTATGTTATGATCCACTGTTAAAGCCTTGAGGTCGTTGTTACGAGTGCTACCTTTTAAGTTTTTATAAAAACAATGAAGGAAAAACAAGTTTTTATTACAAATCATTTTATTGTTTCCCAAAATATTTGTCTTTTTTGACAATCAGGAACAAAAAGATATTGTTAGGCGATAAATCAAGTGAATACGGGCAATGAGACATTAATTCGATCTTTTTCTCCGTCAAATAATCAATTGTTTGACGTGCTGTGTGAAAGCTGGCATTGTCATGATGAAGAATGATGCGACGTGTTCAGGTGCTTTTCCTGATTTCATCCATGGCTTTTGACAAACAAATTGTTGTGTACCATTCAGTATTAACTGTTCCTCGATCCAGTGGTTGCCAGATGTCCAGTATAGCCAAAGAAACAAGCCATCATTTTCTTGGAAATATTTTGCGAACGAACCACGATTCCGGCTGGTACGAATATATCCAAGTTTCGTTTCCTGTTATGATGTGGTATAGGGATTTTGCATGTCCTCGGTCGAATTTTTTTGAGCATCCTTACACCAATTGACAATATACTGCAGTCCTCGATATCACTAAGGATGCCTGTAGATCATAGTAAAATCACATGCCGATTTTCTTCAATCATATTGGGCACAGTGTCGGTGTTTTTTGCAACAACAACCGATTCTGATTGACCTATACGAAATTGATCGCTGACGGAAACACGACCCTGATGAAATTCTGCAAATCAATTGTAAACAATTTTTTCTGTAGGCGATTCATTACCAAAAGTTGAACGAAGTGATTCGAGGCATTGTTGTTGAGTTAGGCTTTTACTAAAATCGTAAAATATCATCCAACTAAAACCTTTGCGTAAAATTTCCATTTGTTAACAAAATTGTTTTGTTGTTCACTGACAATAAACCGCTCGGGCAATTTCTGAGCTGCCACTCTTTTAACAATAACAAATGTCAAATTTTACAAGAATAGTAATGTCGCATCTCAATAGTGTCATCTAGTGGTCGTTTGTAAAAACTTAATAGGCTGCCCTCGTAGAAGATTAGGATACTACTTATATTCTATACTTCGATTTAAGAGGAATAATAACAAATAATCATGTAAAGGGAAAACAAATAGTATAGGAAAATTAAATATAATGTAGACAATACAATAGTACGAATTTTAAAGTGGACGCAAAACGGAACTGCTAACAAAGAATTTTGTCTTCTAGCATGGACCAAGAATTCCTGTCAATTACCATCTACTGGCTTAAAATGTACAGGAGTGTATGATTTTCGAATATTAATGTAATTTTTTCATCCGATAAGATGTACGCGTTTACTCATATCTCGCAACTTATAGTTTGTAAATTATTTTGTGTGTGCGTATTGTTCCATTGCGCGGTTTTTAGTGTTCCGTACGGAACACTTATAAAATCATTTCGGTGTCCGTCTATCACACCCGATTTTCTCCGGAACTATTTGACATAGTAAGTTGAAATTTGGTACTAATATAGAAATTGATTGCCCCATTAGAGCCGCGTAGTCTTGAAAGTTAAATTTTGACTTGAAGTGTTGGTTTTGGGGGGTGAAATTGGAAGTTAAAAAAAAATTTTTTTTTACCATATCATCGAGTGGAGTGTCAAATGAAAGCTTGTGAAAACACGAGTTTAAAAATATATATAATTTAGTACTTGCGCACACTTTTCTTTGTATTATTTTTTAAAAATTGCCAAAAATCGCTGTCCCTCCCCTTATCTCGAAAAGTAGTGATCAAAAAATTTTGAAAAAATTCTGGAATATTTTCTACAGGGTGTAGATTGAACGATATTCTCCACCTCATTTTGGGCGTGTTTTAAGAGAAGTCATTGATCATTGTATACCTCCGTAACAAAAATTTTTATTATGAAAGTAATCAACGTAAGGAACATTAATTGCGCAATTCCGACTTGCACTTGGCCGGTTATTTACCGATATGCACGCACGAAAATCTAACAATTACAATCGTTGCTATGACAAAATCGTACATAGGACAGTATTTTCATTACTTTGTAGATCATTTGAGGCTAAAGAAGTTGCGGCAATTAGTTGCCGCGACTAATCGGCATCGAGTTGCATGGATATCCGGGGATTTTTAGTTAGCAGGTGTACAAGTATAAAATGCGGATCAGACAACAGATGGTGTACCAATGCAGTTTGTGCTATAAAGATTTGACATTGCGCCATTTTGTTGTGCACTCAACAAGTATCAGACGCGCACGAGTGATAAATTGGAAAAGTGTGTGCATAGTGTTGTATTCGCGGACAGCATTAATTTTTTGTTTTCATTTGAAGAAAACTGCTGTTGAATCATACCGATTACTTCGAGAATCTTATAGTGAACATGCTCCATCGAAAATACGTGTGACCGATGGTTTCGGCTTTTCGAAAGTGGTGACTTCGATGTTGTAGACAAGGAACGTGGAAAACCGCCAAAAAAAATATAAAGATGTGGAATTGTAAGTATTGTTGGACGAAGATGATTCGCAAACACAAAAACAACTCGCCGAGCAATTGGGCATTAGTCAACAAGCTGTTTCCAATCGGCTACGAGAGATGGGAAAGATTCAGAAGACCGGTAGATGGGTACCACATTAGTTGAACGACAGGCAAATGGAAAAGCGCAAAAACGCGTGTAACATTTTGCTCGCTGGGTACAAAAGGAAGTCGTTTTTGCATCGTATAGTTACAGGGGATGAAAAGTGGATTTATTTTGAGAATCCCAAGCGCAAAAAATCATGGGTAGACCCAGGCGCACCATCCACATCGACCGCAAGACCGAATCGCTTTGGCAGAAAGACGATGCTCTGTGTTTGGTGGGACCGGAGGGGCGTGGTTTATTATGAGCTGTTAAAACCGGGGGGAAACGGTTAATACGAAACGTTACCAACAACAGTTGACTGATTTGAACGTTCGCTGCTTGAAAAAAGGCCAGAATACCGAAGGAGGCAACACAAAGTCATTTTTCTTCATGATAGTGCTCCATCACATACGGCAAAACCAGTTCGCGACACATTGGAAGCACTCAGCTGGGAAGTTCTACCCCATGCGGCTTACTCACCAGACTTGGCTCCTTCCGATTACCACTTGTTTGTATCGATGGGTCACGCACTTGCTGAGCAGCGCTTTGGTTCGTACGAAGATGTGAAAAAATGGCTCGATGAATGGTTCGCAGTAAAAGGGGAAGATTTTTACTGGCATGGTATTCACAAATTGCCCGAAAGATAGGAAAAATGTATAACAAGCGATGGAGCATACTTTGAATAAAGCACTTTTTATCATTCTTCCGAATATTTAGAAAAAAAATCCGCATTTCATACTTGTACACCTGGTATATTTCTGTTACGTGGATACATGACTAATTTTTCCCTTAATACCAATGTAATGCGTATTTCATTTAGATAAAAGATAGTAAAAAATTGAAAATGGTCCTGAATATTCTTTCTTTTGTTATTTATTTTGAACTATACAGGTAGTCATTACTTCCATTATTATTTTTGTTATTTGTAGCAAATCAACTAATGGATCTTAATTGAATTTACTTAGGAGAATAAAGCATTATTGCTTCCGTTCTTTTATTCGCTTTTTGTGTGTTACCAATAGTCTAAATAGTTTTGTTATGATAGTATATAGCCAAAATGCCGCAACACAAAGAACACTGGCTTAAAGATTTCATACAATATTTTTCTAAAGATTCTTCAATTCATGGTATTAGGTTTCTTGGTTTGAAGAACATTTCTAAAGCAGAAAGGTATTGGTTATAGTGTTGTGTTTATTATTTTATATATATATATATATATATATATATATATATATATATATATATATATATATGTATATATATATATATATATATATATATATATATATATATATATATATATATATATATATATATATATATAACACCTAGGCTGAAAAGGTTTTGGTCTTCCTAAAAAATCCATATGGTTTTTTAGGAAGTATCAAGCTTTAAACGATACGTGTCGAAATTTCATGACATTTCGACGATTAGTTTACAAGTTACAATGGTTTTAGTGACGCTACTTTTGATAATTTCAAAACAATGGACAAAATTTCGTGTGTTGATTAAAGAGTGTTTTTTGATGGGAAAAAATACCGTGCAAGCAAAGCAATGGCTTGGTAAATGTTATGGGGACCCTGCCCCTGGAAAATTACTCATCATTTACTGGTCTGCTGAATTTAAACACGATCGTACAGATACAAATGATGCTGAACTCTCTGGACGCCAAATTGAGGTGGTTATACTGGAAAACATAAAAAAATCCACAAAATTGTTTTGGATGACAGTAAAGTAAATTGCGTGAGATAGCTGATACCATAAAGATATTAAAAGAACGTGTTGGCCAATAACAACAACGTATAGACGATGCTGAGCGCTGTTTGGACCAATTTAAGCGCAATAAAAAGGATTTTTTCATGCGATATGTGACAATGGATGAAACATGGATCCACCAATCAAATCGGCAGTCAACTGAGTAGACAGCAGCCGGTGAAAGCCGTCCGAAGCTACCAAAGACACAACGATCGGCCGGGAAGGTTTTGGCTCCTGTATTTTGGGATGCGCATGGAATAATTTTTATCGACTATGCTGAGAAGGGAAAAACCATCAATAGCGAATATTATATAAACTTTTTGGTGCGTTTAAAGGCAGAAATCTCAAAGAAACGGCCCTGAATGAACAAGAAAAAAAGTGGTCTTTCATCAAGACAATGCACCGTGTCAATGGTTACGATGACAAAATTTCATGAACTGCAGTTCGAATTGCTTGCTCATATACTTTATTCTCCAGATTTAGCCCCCACCCACTATTATCTATTAGCAGACCTCAAAAAAAAGCTCGGGGGAAAGAGACTTGGCTCCAATGAAGGAGTTATCAATGAAACTGAGGCCTATTTTGAAGGCAAGGACAAATCCTTCTACAAGAAAGGTATAGAAATGTTAGAAAAGCATTGGACTAATCTTGAAGGAGTTGATGAGTAGTCTAATTTTGCAAAAAAAAAAGTGTTTTAAGTAGCTAGACCAAAAACTTTTTAGCCTACGTGTGAATATATATATATATTATATATATATATATATATATATATATATATATATATATATATATATATATATATATACATATGTATACATATATATATATATATATATATATATATATATATATATATATATATATATATATATATATATATATGTGGTATATTAGACGGTCCACAAAATTTTTTTTTATATTTGGCGGTGCTGCCAGCTAAAAACCTTCTATCTATAATATATATAAAATGCAACGTCTCTCTGTCTGTCTGTCTGTCTGTCTGTCCGTTAGTGCGCTTATCACTGGAGAACCACTTATCTGATTTACGTACTTTTTTTTTTAAAACATACATATGTTTTCTGGTCAGGTTATAGGCTATATTTTATTACGATAGGTAGCATAAGGAATGAGTAGTGACGTAAAATAGTGAATGATGTCGGAAAAAAGTTTGCCGCTAGCGCGTTGCCTTGCAATACACCGCCTAAACCATTAAATATGGAACAATATTATTTAGCAGAGAATATCTATAATCTATAATATATATAAAATGCAATGTCTCTCTGTCTGTCTGTCTGTCCATTAGTGCGTTTATCACGCGAAAACCACTTATCCGATTTGTGTGTCTTTTTTTTAAATTCATGCATATATTCTTTATCCAGGTTACATAATAATAATAATAATCTATATCTATAATATATATAAAATGCAACGTCTCTCTGTCTGTCTGTCTGTCCATTAGTGCGCTTATCCCTCGAGATCCACTTATCCGATTTACGTGATTTTTTAAATTCATACATATGTTCTCTGACCAGGTTATAGATATATATTTTATTACATCTATAATATATATAAAATGTAACGTATATCTGTCTGTTTGTCCGTTTGTGCGCCTATCACTGGAGAACCACTTATCCGATTTACGTGCTTTTTTTTTAAACATGCTAAATCATTAAATATAGAACAATATCATGTAGCAAAGAATATCTATAATATATATAAAATGCAACGTCTCTCTGTCTGTATGTCTGTCCATTAGTGCGCTTATCACTGGAGAACCCCTTATCCGATTTACGTGCTTTTTTGTTAAACATACACATGTTCTCTGGCCTGGTTATAGGATATATTTTATTACGTTAGGTGACATAAGGAATAAGCAGTGACGATAATAGTGAATCAAGCCGGAGAAAAGTTTGCCGCTAGCACGTTCTCTTGCAATACACTGCCTAAAGCATTAAATATGGAACAATATCATGTAGCGAAGAATGTAATATATATAAAATGCAACGTCTCTCTGTCTGTGTGTCTGTCCGTTAGTGCGCTTATCACTCGAGAACCCCTTATCCGATTTACGTGTTTTTTTTTTAATTCATACATCTGTTTTCTGGCCAGGTTATCTATAATCTTCTATCTAGAATATATATAAAATGCAACGTCTTTCTGTCTGTCTGTCTGTCCGTTAGTGCGCTTATCACTTGAGAACCACTTATCCGATTTACGTGTTTTTATAAATTTAAACATATGTTCTATATAATTCGATATAAGCCTAGATAATGGGAGATAAGGTGAGATAATGGGAGATAAATATAAATAATGGGAGATAAGGAGAAATAATGAGAGATAAGCAAAGATAAGTCCAGATAATGGGAGTTATGTTGAGATAATGGGAGATAAGGAGAAATAATGGGAGATAAGGAGAAATATTGAGAGATAAGTCGAGATAAGCCTAGATAATGGGAGATAAGGTGAGATAATGGGAGATAAGGAGAAATAATGGGAGATAAGGAGAAATAATGGGAGATAAGGAGAAATAATGGGAGATAAGGAGAAATAATGGGAGATAAGGAGAAATAATGGGAGATGAGCAGAGTTAAGTCTAGATAATCGAAATTATGTAGAGATAATGGGAGATAAGGAGAAATATTGAGAGATAAGGGGAAATAATGGGAAATATTTTATTACGTTGGGCAAATTAAGGAATAAGCAGTGACGATAGTGGCGAATCAAGCCCACGCGAGCGGAGCCGCGGGCCCGGCTAGTTATGTATAAATGGAGATCTCTGAAATTTTAGTCATTACTTTTTTGAGGTTTCAGTTGCACAGATGTATAGAACTGGCAATTCTGTACAAATTTAGACCACGTACGACCACGGACGACTAAGTAAACCCAAGTTATGAGTAATTAAAAGACGTTTTTAAAAATGGACAGTTAAGTTAAATTTGAAACTTATTGGTTACTTTACGTTGCCCACATTATTTTTTTGAGGAATAAATTGCATAGATATTCAGGACTGACAATTTTAAATAATCTTAGGCCACGTGCAACTATGGACGATCAAGTCAATTCAAGTTATGAACAACTAAACGACGTTTAATAGGCCAAATCTTATTTTTCTAAGGTATAAATTGCATGGATATGCAGAACTGACAATTATGAACACCCACCCAGTGCAGCTATCAGCGACCAAGTAAAGTCAAGTTATGATCAATTAAAAGACGTATGAAAGTCAAAAAATAGACTTTTTATAACATTATTATTTGGTACTTTTGTTCTTCTTTCTCACATTTGGTCAATATGGTTCCACGTTCGACTGACGGGCTTAAGCTAAGTCAGCACAAATGCTATTACCATTGTGTATTACGGAATGACCTGACAATGTTACATGTTTTCAAAATCACTGACATCCGAATGTTTTTGTGTATGTTAGTGTTGAGTCTTAATTGTACTAAGTGTGGTGTGAATGTTCTTGGTGTAAGGCCTGTGGCTGATATGACGAGGAGGACAATAAACACTTTTTCTTGTTGCCATAGCCTTTTTTACGTGGCTTCGTTTGGCTCTGGTGGTTGTGTTTGTCCCGCATCTGCGTCAGGTGTGTTTGGGATTGATTTCGGTGGGTCCAGGCGGCGAGTAATTTTTTTCTTAGCCATATCTTTGTCAGGTTTTGTAATTTTCTTATAGCAACGCATGACGTATTTGTTGATTTCTGTAGTGCTCATGCGTTGCCTTGATTTTCCCGCCTTGGTGGATGTCGGCATACTCACCGGCACTACACTTTTGGCAGGTCCATTTTCTTTTACCCGGTCTTCACAGTTCTGGTCGAGCTGCCATTTCCCGCGACGTCCTCGACCGCTACGTCGCACAGTGGGGAAAAACGAAAAATCGTGTTTCAAAATTGTCTAGAGCCTTCAATTTTGGTTCGATTTGGACGATTTTTTTTAAATTGAAGCTTATTAAATTCCGAACAAAGTTGTCGGAGCCGATTTTTCAATTAAATTTTTGTTTCAAAATGGCGGACGTTGGTTTCTGATTATATAGCGACTGAGACACAGAAAACGCTTACAGTTTCAAACCAAGTTGTGCTAAAATGCGTGTATGTATGTTTTTTTATGTCGCAGATAATATATCTAATATCACAGTTACAAGATTAATAATAACGAATCCAAAATGGCTGCCATGAACAATAAAAGTATTAAAAATATGAATAAACGTACCATTATTATTTTATATCCATAACATTTGCATAAATAATTTCTTTAAGGTTGTTAATTATAAATATGTTTCAACAATTAAAATGACAAATCAAATATGGCGGATGCCAAAATTGAATCGAGCAAGAAAGTTTCTCTGTGGCATTTAGACTGTGGCAGTCAGATCATTCAAGTTATTCAAGTTTAGTTGCGGGATTTAAATTTTCATGCAGTTATTGCTAGAATATTGCTGCTGTAAATTTTAAGTATCGTAGACAATTTTCTAGCAGATACAAAAAAACAGCGATACACGCAGAAAAGGACTGCTCACACAGCTAGAAAATGGCTACAACAGCTAAAACGTTTTGTTAAAATAGGGACAGCTAAATATTTTGCTGCACTAGCCACATTGTTTGATGTTGTAGCAACAAAGTGGCTGCGTGTATCGCTGTTTTTGGTATCTGCTAGAAAATTGTCTACGATACTTAAAATTTACAGCAGCAATATTCTAGCAATAACTGCACGAAAATTTAAATCCCGCAACTAAACTTGAATAACTTGAGTGATCTGACTGCCACAGTCTAAATGCCACAGAGAAACTTTCTTGCTCGATTCAATTTTGGCATTCGCCATACTTGATTTGTCATTTTAAGTCAATTGTTGAAACATGTTTATAATTAACAATCTTAAAGAAATTATTTATGCAAATGTTATGGATATAAAATAATAATGGTACGTTTATTCATATTTATAATACTTTTATTGTTCAGGGCAGACATTTTGGGTTCATTATTATTAATCTTGTAACTGTGATATTAGATATATTATCTGCAACATAAAAAAACATACGTACACGCATTTTAGCACAACTTGGTTTGAAACTGTAAGCGTTTTTTGTGTCTCAGTCGCTATATAATCAGAAACCGCCATTTTGAAGACGTCCGCAATTTTGAAACAAAAGTTTAATTGCAAAATCGGCTCCGACAACTTTATTCGGAATTTAATAAGCTTCAATTTAAAAAAAAAATCGTCCAAATCGAACCAAAATTGAAGGCTCTAGACAATTTTGAAATACGATTTTTCGTTTTTCCCCACTGTGCGTTGCCCGCTCGATGCTTCTTTTATTGATTTACTGTTGTTTGGGGTGTTTCCAGTGTTTTGTGGTGTCAGAAGCTCAAAGTATCCCGATATTGGGTTGCCTGTTAGTAGAAGGTAAATAGTTGGTGTTTTTTTGTGCTTATTATTGTTGGTCTGTCTGTAAAAGTTATTATTGCTCTATCTTGTTTGAGAAGGTATTAGAACACACAGTACATCATGATTCAGGATCGTCAGTGCAAGTAGTAGAAGAATTCTGGGATTCCCCTAGCCCCTGAGGGACCACATTATTATTATTATTATTATTATTTCTTAATTATAATAAAAGTTATGACATAAAGTACTTATCAGCGCAAAAGTCGTAAAATATATCATCCTCAGCACGAACCGGAGAAATTTCTCCTAGACTCATTCTGGAAAAGTACATTAAGGTGATTTTAAACATTTTATAGATTTCTGTATATAACTAAACTACTTATTCATAATAGTTATTTACGAAAATAATGTATTAATTATTTTTTCTAAACTATTTATTATTGTGGACAATTTGACAATTATTTCCTTATTCTATTCGAAAAATTACGGAACGTGCAACCGTTAAGTGCGAAATTTGGCATACTTATGCATTTCATATCTTTTTTAATTGGTCATAACTTGAGTTTACTTGATCGCCCATGGTCGCACTCGGTTTTAATTTTAATCTAAGTTTAATTAAATTTTAATTCTAAGTTTATTCGAAATTGTCAGTTCTAAATATGTATGCAATTTATATAGAAAAAAATAAGGTACACAACAAAGAGTAATCAATAATTAAGACATTCGACCCCTTTGTGCATTTTATACGTTTTTAGTTGCAAGTGGTCGAAATTGTCAGTCCTGGATATCTATATAATTTATAGCTCAAAAAAAGTTTACAACGTAAAGTAACAATTAAATATAAAATTTGACCTATTTGTGCATTTTGTACGTCTTTAAACTGCTCATAACTAAAGTTTATCGAGCATGATCTTTTATGGTCTAGTTTGTTCAAAATTGTTAGTCCAGAATATCTATGCAATTTAGACGTCAAAAAAATAAGATGTACAACAAAAAGTAACCATTAAATACAAAATTTGGCCTATTTTTGAATTTTATACGTCTTTTAATAGCTCATAGTTTGACCTTACTTGAAAATCCATGGTTGCGCGTAGTTCAAATTTGTTCATAATTGTCAGCCCAGAATATTTATGTAATTTATACCTAAAAAAAAGTAACGCGTGCAACGTAAAGTAACCATTAAGTTCAAAATTTGGCCTCTTCGTGCATTTTACACGTCTTTTAGTTGCTCATAACTTAAGTTGACTCCTGTGGTCGCACGTGGTCTAAGTTTGTACGTAATTGTCAGTTCTACATATCTATGCAATTGAAACCTCAAAAAAATAATGTTTACAACGTACAATTATGTTTTTATCCTGTAAAATATATAATACACCAATAAAATCGACTTTAGCACCCTCTAAAAAATATTTTTGGACCAAAATTTCTAGATCTCTATTTACACCTAACAGAAGGTTTTTAGCTGGTAGCGCCGCCAAATATAAACACTTTTTTTTTGTGGTCCGTCTAATAAATTTATATATATATATATATATATATATATATATATATATATATATATATATATATATATGTACATATATATGGGTGAGTCAAAAATCTTGTAGAAAAACAAGATAAATAACATTTTTTTGAGAGATTCCAATTTTTGTTGCATAATAGTCGTTTACAGCACAGACGAAAATTCCTTCTCATCAGGCCAATTTTTAAGTTAAGGAAACAAAAAAAATCACTTGAGGGAATTGATTGGGTGAGGAACTATTTCGAAGTGTAGCTAGTGCACTTTTGTCACTGCAACGGCCTATGTGTGAGCGATACAGTGTCCTGGTGAAGGAATATTTTTTTGCGAGCTATTCGCCGTAGCTTCTGCTTCAACTCACTGTGCAAACGGTCCAATAGCGTTGCATAAAAGAAGCCAATCACTGTTTTATCCTTTTCCAAATAGTCAATCATGATTATACCTTGTGAGTCCCAATAAACAGTTGCATCAGTGTTTTTGCTTTTTTGGGTGCACTTTCACATTCGCCAACGCACTGTTTTGATTGTCATTTTGTCTCTGGTCTTGGTTGTTTACATGCTTTCCAATAGAAGTATTGTATTGGGCTGAATTTTTTATTTTTTTTTTTCATTTCGATGCCTCTAGTCCACGAAGAACGTAGTTTTAAAAAGATGAAACAATTGTGAATTTTCTTATTTTATAATTTGTCAAGTAAGAACGTGACGGATCGTATTCTTAAAAAAATGTGTTTCGAGAACATTTTTTGCCATTAATGTACTCTTTGGTGTACTAACAACGACGCAATTATCTTGCTAAGTTATCCAATTGCCTCCTACATCAATGATCGCCTGGCATGCTGTCAACGAGATTTTCTACGTACTATGATCTCCAAATTTTTCGAATCTCGCGAGACAACTGAGTCCTCGGGGAAAAGTCTTTTCTCTGAGCTTTCTCTTTACAAGGGTCTAAATGTTTAGTCTACAATTACAAAACGACGGCAGAAATTCTTCGAATTACGCTCCCTCGTGCCTTTTTAGTCTGGAGTCAACAAACATGGCACCCATCGAGCACTCAGCTTTTTCATTTTTAGAACTTCATGTAGGATATTATTTACTCGCTGATATGAGATGCCTGCCATTTCAGCAATCTCATGAGGCTTAAGGCGGCGATCTTCCATAACGACACCATGAATTTTATCGACTATTTTTTCAAAAGAAGCATATAAAATGATCAATAACTTCACAAAACACACCTCAAATGAGTTTCCATCAAAGTTTGTTTCCTATCTTTGTTGAAAACTGATGACCTTGAAATTTTTTTTTAAATATACCAGGTAAATTATTAACACTCGTGATAATTTTCATTCAATTTATACACTGTGGAGAATATTCTAAAATTTTCTGATCAGTACTTTTCGAGATAAGGGGGGAGACAGCGATTTTTATCAAGTTTTTAAAAATAATACAAAGAAAAGTGTGCACAAGTATTACATTATATATATATTTGTGAACTCGTGTTTTCACAAGCTTTTATTCGACGTTCCACTCGATGACTTGATAAAAAAAATTTTTTTCGCTTTCAATTTCATCCCTTTAAATCAAAATTTAACTTTCAAAACTCTAATGGGGCCATCACTTCCTATATTAGTACCAAAATTTAAGTTTATATGTCAAATAGCTTCGGAGAAAATCGGGTATGACAGTCAGACAGGCAGACGGACAGACACCGAAGTGATCTTATAAGTGTTCCGTACGAAACACTAAAAACAAGTAAATCTCAAAAACAAAAATTGTTTAATCGGGGTAATCTCTTTTCAGCTTTATACACTGAATACAGTGGTTATAAAGTAACTCTAGACCAGGGGTCGGCAACCTTTTAACTAAGAGGTGCCAGTTTTCATCCATACGACATTTTGCGTGCCGACATATGTAGGTACTTACTACAACTAAAATTAACAAAAATTAACTTAAATTAACTTAAAATATTGCTTTTAGAAGGTTTAATTACAAAAAAATTTTAACATTTAACAAATAATTTTACTATACTAGTCCTAGGACCTAGTGTGAACCCTGTGCTTGAAGTTCTTTAGAGAGTTTTCTTATATCCGGTTCATGTCTGGTTATTTTCAGTATCACACATGCTTCCGAGTTGTCTGTTGTCAGCCTGCTTCGGTACGGGTTTAAAATCACTCTCATATGGGAAAAAAGTTGTTCACAGATATAGGATGATCCGAAAGCTGTAAGCATGGCAAACGCTACTTAAGACAAATAAATTCCTCTGGTAAACTCATCCAACAACTGAGTATCTCGTTTGAATGGTTCTGGCAGTCACCTTCTAATACCCTTCTTAATTCTACAAATTTCGTGTTTCATAACTCGGAGCTTTTAAATTCAATGTATTGAAGATCAAAATCATTAATGTCCATCCATGAGAAAACAGATATGTCAAAGCAACACGCTGATGCCGGTATATCGCTAATCCTGGCCAATATTGTATCCTTATTGGGCAAGTCGTCGAATAAAATCTCGCCAGTACTCAAAAACGTTTGCTTCATAAATTCTCCGTCAATGTGCCAACGATTGTGCAATTTTGAAACTGCATTCAGTTACCCGATTTTTTCCTTGGAAAACTTTGCTAAAGAATGTTGACTGTTTCTCGTATTGTTTACTTGCTCTTTGTATTGCCTCCCTTTTATCAGCGTTATCTTTAAATGACGATTCATGTTTTATCTGGAAATGTCGTTGAACACTAGATGTCCGGAAAACTACGCTTTCCCGACATAGGACACAAATGGCCCGATCGTTTTGCTGTACAAAACCGTAATCTGTTGTCCATGAAGTTTGAAATGATCGAACGTCTACCTTCTGTTTCTTCGCGGCTATAACGCAACATAATTTTAATTTTTAAACTTTTCGACGACTATTGACTGGAACGGATGTTACTTCTATACCAAATGATCCAAACGTGTAGCCGCTTGCTATATATAGAAAAATAATGTTTCCAGAAAATTCCAATAATTACGTTTATTAAATTTCTTAGAACAAAAATTATTATTTACAACGCGCCCATTGCAATCAAAGGGCCGCCTAGAAGTTAAATCTAAAAAAACCAAAGTTCGGCAATATAAAAAGAGTTGCGTTGCGCGTCGGAACGATTGAAGTCAAGTCAAACAAAAACCGCCTTATAGCGGCTCTTTTGATCTGAATTGAGGACGTTTATTTGTGTTTTTGCCTAGGCTTATATTTTGAGGCTTGCCGTCTTTAATACTTGCCGAAATTAAAGCCAAACCAATGCATTCAGTAAAATTATAAATTACAAAATATATATTTTGTAGTTTTTGGTAATAATACCTAGTGAAGTGACCTATATAATATATCGTTTTTGTTTGTATCGTTAAAGTAATACTGTCTTCGATTATTTACTTAATTTCGAAACATGTCACAGATTACAGAATTAATGTGTAAACTTTGAATAGGTACGCGAGCCATTCAAAATTGCTTGGCGTGCCAGAGATGGCACGCGTGCCATAGGTTGCCGACCCCTGCTCTAGACCTTCACAAAAAGTATCTTTCTCTTGGTTTACAAACCAGTCTTTGACAAAATTTATTACTTCTTCATTTGAATGAAATTTGTGTTCTTTTATATGTTTTTTTTTTTGAAATAGGTGATAGACCAAGGGAGCTAAATAAGAGTAATATGGGAAATAATTAAACAGGCTCATAGTCTTACAAAACAACATCTCTTTAAATCCTTTTCTCAGCATGTTCGGCGTTTCTCTACAAATTTTTTGGCAAAGTTCAGAAAAATAATATTCTCCACTCTTGCAATGTTCCAAGAGATCTGTAAGAAGTGTCCCATCCTTATCCTAAAAAGCTGAAGCACCAACTTTTCATGCTTCATTTCTGTAAGGAAAACTTATAGGGGAGGGGTAACAGCGAGTTTTCACTACTTTAACTATCCCTTTGTCATTTTGTTTCTGACTCTTATAATGAAGGACTCATCCTTGATCTATAGTTACCAGTTAAATCAAAAATCCAAATGAATCCTCTTCAAAATGGTTGCAAACAATCTTCGATGTTCTAACGCTCTTTAGTTTTTGTTCGGCTTTAAGCCATTTAGAGATTCTTTTAGACGATAATTTTCTTAAAGCTACAGCAGAATGGGCAATGTAAAAACACGTTCGTATATAATGTTCAGTGTATATGCTGTATATTTCAGACCAATTGGTCGATTTTTCAAGATCATTTCATGCACAGCCTTAACATTCTCTCTTGTAGAAACAGAAATAGGTCTGCCAGTACGGCATTTATCACTGATTTCAGTGTTTCTTCTTTAAAAATCTGCGACCCAATTTTTTGATAGTGGTGTAGAAAGGAGATTGTTCCTTCAATCTATTAAGTAAGTCGTCGTAATTCTTTTTAGAGGACAATTCTTGCAAAAAGAGGTCCTTAATTACCAACCAATAATAGATTTTACTAAACTCACAATTCTTGTCGGTGAGATCTTATTCAAAAATTGACTATAAATAGCAGAGTATCAAACTTTGTGTACTTATTTACTAAATATAAAACCATTATCCTTAGCAACCGTATTTTTTGACAATAGGTTAACTAATTCTAATCTACAATCTCCGCTGCATCTTATTGAAAATATGATTTGGTCATAATAAAATAAAGTATAATAATTTAAATAATCAATTTTTCTGTTCTGTTCTAACATTTTTGGGACGCACTATACATATTATTCATTTTTAATTTCAGAATATTTTGGTTTATCACCATTACAGCAGCTTTTACATATAGTTATATCCTTATACGATCGAACATGAATCATTATATGGCTAATCCAACAGTGGTTACTATCAAAAAGGACTTTAGAAATTGGGAAAACCCCATTTCCAGCTGTAACTGCTTGCTTTGTGAATAAAGTTGATCCTGAAAAAGCACAAAATTTTATTTTAAGGTAAACATTTCATCTACGGTTATTTAAATAAAGAAGAACTTTTATTTAAAAAAAAACCTTTACACTAAAAAATTTAAGCTTTCAACATTTAAATAGCTTTCAATATTCTATTCTTAAAATACTATTTTTCATTATTTAACATATACAAAATTTACTTAAAAACTGCAAAATATGGTGCTAAAGTCTATTTTAGCACCCACAAGTACAGAAAATATTTTATATGGAATGAAATTTCAGAATTTTGTCTGCAATTTTTGCTGAAAAACACAATCAGTTATGTTATTCTATTACATTTCACAAAAGAACTCATTGTTTTGCGAATTTTAAAAAGAATATTTTTCATCATCATTTTTTCTTTCTATGTGTACAAAGAATTGAGGTCTCGCTTTCTGTTGAACTGATTTCAAAAACATTTAATATTTGTTTACCTTAGAGGATATATTTCCCTTCTTCTTCTTCCTCTAGCTGTTCTCTATCCTTTGGATATAGGCCTCTGTTGTGTGCCTCCATATATCCCTGTTTGGAGCAATTTGATACCAACTGAGCTCCGCTGATTTTTTGATACGTCATACCAACGTTGTTGAGACCTATCAGTACTTCTTTTTTTCCCCCGTAGCCTCAAGTATTTCTCGCTACATACCCAGCCCAGTTCTACTTGGGGGAAGATATTGTTTCAATTATATCGTGTACTCCTGTTTTTTTCCTGATCCAATCGTTTTGTTTACTGTCCCTAAGTGATATATCTAGGCTTTTCCTTTCACTTACTCTCTGGTGAACTTGCAATTTTCTACTAACTTTCCGTGTCAAAACCCAAGTTTCACTACCATATGTTGTTACTGGTAGAATGAATTCGTTATATACTTTACTTTTAAGTTTTAACGGCAGTTTGGACTGAAAGACTTGCTTCATTTTACCGTAAGCCACCCATTCCAGGCGTATCCTTCGGTTGACTTCCAGTTTTTGATTCACTTTTCCGATTGTAAGTTCCTGTCCCAAATATACATATGTATCCACCCTTTCCACTTGTTGCCCGAGTGTGGATATCGCGTGATTAATGGTTATTTGTTCGTTCGTCATGAATTTGGTTTTTGTGATGTTCATCTCTAAATAGATCTTTTTTTCTTCAATTTGTAATTCTTGGACCATTTATTTCAATTCGATTTCGTTTTCGGCAAAAAGTGCGATGTCATCAGCAAATCTGAATTGTTGCTTATACTTCGCTAGGGAGATAAAATTAAAAAAAAAATTATGCCCGCGCTTGTTTTGGAATACAAACAATAGGTGGAATTTGTTCCTGTTCCAAGCCAACGCAGATTATATAGATTTAAAATCATTCGGCATTATGGGTACAAGGCAGGAATACGAGTCAAGCGGAAAGTTTAACTGGAACGATTCTGTCTTAGTTATTCTTCTTAGCTCTGTTGAGTTCTAGGTGCTGTTTCGGCTACTGATAGACGCATCGGGGCATCGATTAAACGAAGTATCAGCTTGTACTGTTAATGATAATGTATTATTAATATAATATCAGGGTGACGTACCAACTGGGAAGTTTAAAACGTTGATTTTTTGAGTTTAGTGTACCGAAATTATTAGATGTATTTCCATCTGTAAGATTATTGCTACCTACTAAAGCAATGTTTTGTGATGTAGGATAAGAAAGTTAGTTTAGTTAGAAACTATTTCTCTACGTATAAGGGATAATTTGCTAACCTTTCTCTACTACATATAGAATTAAACTGTTGTTAATAAAGAAATAGTTCTTCAATTTATGCTAGTGTACACACACACACACACACACACACACTACAAATAAATATTTAGGCAGTACATAATATTAAGTATAGAAGTAAAATCAAAACAATTTTAATTAATTTTTCAGAAAGCTGTAACAACTTGGTCCGAAAATAATTTTTGTTTCAGAAAATGGAGAGTATCAAGCCACGACGTAAATTATCAGTACTATTTAGATTTCGTTAAAATGATAGCAAATATAAACTATAAGCTCTCTGAACCACTTCTAAAGTACCAAAATGACTCTACTATTAAAAATGTAGACATGCTAGAATTACTCAAGGAAGTTCATCCGAACCTAACTGGCCTTCTCATTACTTTTCAGACCAAAGTAAATACTGAATGGCAATTTGTATTGACGGAACTAGGAATGTGTTTTTCGCTGAACTCTGGTTTTGCTCAGTTACTCTCTCCGAGGTAGTTGTTATTAAAAGTTTTATAATCTGCATACAATACTTTGAACAAATAATGTTCTTGGTATTTAATTATAGTCCTTGCATAGCAATTTATTGGATAATGCAAAATCCCTTTTTTGTTAAAAGTTTTTGAAACACCCCCACTTTTTACTGTCTTATAAAATCAAGTTAATTTAAGTGTATTACTTAAAATATCTGCACTTTTAGACAACTATTTAAAGTCTACAATAATTGTCTACTAAAATTATTTTTTTATAAATATGTCACACCAATAATTATTCGCGACGAGTTCAGTTTAGGTTAATACCTACATTTAACTCATTATCAATTATTTAGCTTAATATTTTTTTAGAGACATTTCATAGAATTCAATTTTACAATATTTTATTCGTTTCCATGAACAATTAATTAATGTGTGATTGTTCATACATTAAAAAATTGTGTAAGGTAATTAAATAGATATGCATTAATCTCTACCTACACCTGGCTTATTATTAATTATTTAGTTAAGTGCTTATGCAAAGAAAAATGATATGGTGGCATTAAATATAATTTTGAATTTATACATTTGCATGAACATCCAATAAGCGATCATTCCATATATAATAAAATTTGATGTTTGCGTATATTATATATATATATATATATATATATATATATATATATATATATATATATATTTATATATATATATATATATATATATATATATATATATATATATATATATATATATATATATATATATATATATAATATAATACGCAACGCACTCCAGTCACAAGAAACACTTACAAACCTTTTCATAGATAATGGATACAATCGAAAACTCTTACTAAGAACCAAAGACGAAGTCAACAAGCTTACTCATATCCACCAAATTCCCCCAGAACCCCCTCCCCTGCACCTACCGCATATCTCCCCTCCCCCTTTAACTCCCCCAGTCGAAAGAAATTGGTCGCTGCTCTCTTTACCATTCATTCCTGGCCTTACAAGCAAATTGGTCCACATTTTGCGTGTCATTCCTAACATTAAAATTGCCAAATATTACTTCTTCAAAAACAGACGTGTTTTCAGCAAGCTGAAGGCCCCGCTGCCAGTTCTTTCGATGTCAGACTTAGTTTACTCAATTTCCTGCCTCAATTGCCCATCAATCTATATTGGCCAAACTTCTCAATCCTTGAATCGTCGTTTTGCACTCCATAAAAGTGATACTAGATGCCATCCACACAGATGTGCTTTGGCGAGCCATTCTGTTGACAATGGTCATTCTTTTAATTTCAGGGAACCCAAAATTCTTCATTTCTCTAACAATCTTTCCAAGAGAGAATTCCTTGAAATGTGTTACGTCCAGGAGAATCACCTCAATATCAATAAAAGAACCGACCTAGATGGTCTTAGTAGCATATATAGTTTCCTCCTCTCCTGTGATAAATCAATTTCACACAATAATTCCCTGTCTTCAAGTGTTTTATGATCCATCTGAACCACGTTGGTCTTCTCTCGTTTAGTTCTGTAATTTCCAGGGTTTCTCTCCTCCTTCCTCTCTTTGTTTACGGTTCTCGTTGATCCTGGGCTCCACAGATTCCTTCCACGTTATCTGGGCCATCTTGTGCACCTAGCGATTACTGTCTACCTTCCATTGACAGTATCTTGCGTCACCCCTTCATTACCTCCTGGTTCTTCCAATCTTCATTGGTTTTTGCAAACAATCTCTTCCTCCAATCGGATTCCAACAAGAAATTAATAAATTAATAATTAATTAATTAGACAATCTTCCTCTTCGTTGCTCTCATTACTTTCTTTCTCTCTCTCGCTCCCTCGCTCACCCTTCACCTGTAATTAGGTTATGATTCATCCTTCCTCGACTCCATACCGGGTTTTTTAGTCGCTCAATTGGCTATCTCCTTCTCACTTAAAGGTCCAATACTTGCACTTCCCATTTTTATCGGTTCCTTCCAGGTGTCGACCCCGCATTCTGGTTAATTGAGTTGTCGTGACTAAACCCCTTATCTCTGTCGGTCAGCTGTCTCCTGTTGTCCTTGTCATCTTTCCTAAATGGCGGTGGCCATGTGTGGTTGGTCACAGGTGAAATAATTAACAATGTTCTCAACATCCAAGGTTCCCAATTACATCCATGTTTTAAATTTGGTTTTTAGAATTTTGTCTACAGTGTTTTAGTGTGTATTTTATATATTTTATGGATTAACCAACTTTATATGTAATAACTTTTTTATGTACCTACCTGCGCCCATTCAGGCTAACGAAATCTTTGCACTTCTCATGTGAGTTTTTTAATTTATTATGACTAATATCTAATTCTTGTTCTACACTAATTTTATTTATTATAATAACCTAACAATTACATCATTAATTTAAAGTTGTCCCAGACACGATCAGTAAATACGCTTTGTTCTTCTTTTCAGTTCTGCCCTGAAGAAGGTCCCAATCCAGGACCGAAATATTGGCTTAATGAAAATTGTGTGATCTCTTATCACGCCCTGTTTTTGCCGAGTTCCCCAACTAAGATTGTGTTTTTAATAATTTTGGTAGATACGGCAATCTTTTGCTTTCTTTCTATATATATATATATATATATATATATATATATATATATATATATATATATATATATGTATATATATATATATATATATATATATATATATATATTAGTCCGTCATTTATATTTTCTTTTCGGGGTTTCTTTCTTACAGTCCGTATACAGTTTTCTGTATTCTTGCACGTAGTGGAAAATAAATTGTTTCTGTTCTTCATCTACTGTAATTAATCCGTGAAAGTCTAGCTTTAGTTTAACATATCTTTCGGCTGCATCATTCACCGTCTTTAAAGAACGTCATTTCCTTTTAACTTGTACAAAAATAGTATTTTCTTCATACGAAGTAACATTTTCTTGTAGAAAACTGCTTTCAATCTTCTACCGGGAAAAGAGACTTTTACTTTTCACCGACACGAAATCATCCAAGGGTTTTTCTGAAACAAAAATTAGATTAAATCAGTATCGATAAGATAATATAATAGAACATATACAAAACATCTTATTACGCATACGAAACAAGGAGTTGGATAATTCTTCTTTCGAAGGGACATACTCCTCTTCTAAATCGGGTAAACTCTTCCTTTCTAAGTTAGCTACGATTCTCATCTTTGTTTTTTCGTCGATTGAATTATTAAAGAGTGATAATATGACTATTCTTCAGATACATATGATAAGTGTTGGCAAAATTTGTTCAAAGCTACTTTGGAAATTAGTTTGTTTAGTTTTTCTTAATCTTTCAACTTTTTCAAAAAGCACAAATCTTGATACGGCGCCTTTACAGCCAAATCGCATCCAAGCCAGGGCTTTACATACATTGTTATAATAAATAAACAAATATCTTGCAATGCTTCTTTATCTTTAGTGAACATTTTGTACTACTACAGCAAGCATATTTTTAGAGAGTAAATAGCTCTAGCCATCCATCTTGTTTGATACATTGCACCCGGAGGCCTGATTTTGATTTTTTTTTATCTTTATTTCCTCCTAAAAATATGATGGATAATTCAACTAGTTCACGGTAGTTATGTCTCATAATAGATTTTTGCATTTGAGTCATATAAAACGTCAATATTTGACAAAATTTCTGCGGTATTGTAAAGTTGTTTCACAAAGTCAGTATACATTTAGATGTTGGTAGAATCGATATTTTTCCAAGTGTCTTTAAACTTTCTGAATAACGTAATGTTGCTTGGTCTTTATTCGTAAAACTTTCTAGTTTGGGCACGGCAAGAAGTTGTACCCTATCTCCAAAGGAAATGAGGAGTGGCAGTTGCTTTTCTTTAGAACTTCTGACGTTTAAGTCGGGTAACAATTTGCCTTCCCAATGAACGGTGCCTATTTCGGGTACATTATTCTGAAAATTAAATTTTATGGAATCTGTTCTATCTTTCCTTATTTGTGCCCGAATACGTCGAATTGAATATTGGTTTACCAGAAATTCGTCAATACAAAGACCTAGTGCTTCCAATGTAGCCTGAAGGATGTAAACGGATTCCCTAATGCTCTGCTGACATCTATCCAAAATTACAACCAGCTTAGGTGTGATGAAATCCTTTCTTCCTCTTTTTATAGACGCTTCGGAGGACACAGTGTTCGAAATATCAGGCAAAGGCTCATCCGGACTTTCATCAGAGCTGAGAAGATCTGTAATTTTTCGGGCGGGTGGTCCGGTATTAAAGAAATCGATGCTGTCTCCAATAAAATATTCTTTAATCTTTTTAGTGTTTCGTACGGAACACTTATAAGATCACTTCGGTGTCTGTCTGTCTGTCTGTCACACCCGATTTTCTCCGAAACTATTTGACATAGAAAGGTGAAATTTGGTAATAATATAGGAATTGATGGCCTCATCAGAGCCATGTAGTTTTGAGAATTAAATTTTGACTTAAGGGGTTAGTTAAAGTACTTATCAAAAAATTTCGAAAAAATTCTGGAATATTCTCCACGGGGTGTAGATTGAACGAAAATTATCACGAGTGCATTACCTTCAATAATTTATATGGTACATAAAAAAAACAAAAATTTCAAGGTCATAAGATTTCAGTAAAGATTGGAAACAAACTTTGTTGAAAACTCATTTGGGGTGTGTTTTGTGAAGTCACTGATCATTTTATACCACCGTAACATAAATTTTGACTTAAGGGGTTCGTTTTGAGGGGTGAAATCGGAAGTGAAAAAAATTTTTTTTTACTAGGTCATCGAGTGTGTCAAATGAAAGCTTGTGAAAACATGAGTAGAAAATGTATATAATGTAATACTTGCGCACACTTTTCTTCGTATTACTTTTAAAAAATCGCTGTCCCCTACCTTATCTCGAAAAGTACTGATCAAAAAATTTTGAAAAAATTCTGGAATATTCTCCACGGGGTATAGATTGAACGAAAAATTATCACCTTTAATAATTTATTTGGTATATAAAAAAAAAAAAAAATTTCAAGGTCACCAGTTTTCAGTACTTTGTTGAAAACTCATTTGGGATGTGTTTTGTGAAGTCACTGATCATTTTATACCACCCTAACAAAAATTTTTATTTTAAAAACAATCTACGTACGGAACACTAATTGTGCAAGTTCAACTTGCACTTGACCGTTTTTTTTTCTCTCACCTGATCTTTCTTCTTTTCCAGCTAATTTTTTATCTACACCTTCTAAGCAACCGGATCGCCCTGGTTCTCTCTGTCGCTCTAAAAATACTTTATCTTCATGTATTTTCATTCTGTCGAATTTATCGGCATATACGATATCAAATAAGTTATCCAAATCTATTTGGAAAATTTCTGCGCGACGCATAAAAATATCTTTGGTTGTCTTGCTGGTTTTTGTAGCTCTCGCGAAACATAATAAAGGTCCACAATTAGGTACTGATTTTGAAGGTATTCTTGATCAGACCAGAATATGATACATTTATGAATAACAAGATTTGCGCTTTCACTCATAGTTAATTTGACTTCACGAATGTTAAAAAACAAAACTGCAAGAACTTGTCGATTTGACGGTAATTTTGCACCAGTTATTTGATGGTTTACCTCTCCGACCAAGAAAATATTTTTTTTTAGCACTTCCTAATTCCACTATCATCTTGGAGAAATAAAACTATGTGTTTTAATAGTCGGAGAAACCTAATAGAATGTGCCCTCTTGCCTTACTTGCATGAACGTGTTCGACGCAAGTTGGTACAGGTTTTAATGCTCCAAATGAGCTGAAATTTATGGTACCAGTATTTTAGAATAAAATGAACAAAATTAAGCCCTATGCTTTAAAAAAAAAAGAAGTCGAAAAAGAAGGGACGGACTAATATACGTATATATATATATATATATATATATATATATATATATATATATATATATATATATATATATATATATATATATCTGTATATATATATATATATATATATATATATATATATATATATATATATATATATATATATATATATATATCATACTATAATTTCTAACACATATTTTTAGTTACAGTGGAACTAAAAATCTAGCCTTAGGAACAAAGAAAGAAAATTTAAAATGCCATTACCTCAATGGTTTATGTTATGCACGTTACGATTCCGATCCTAATATGCCAATAGACGTAAGTTTTGTAAAATATCTGAACACTACACTGAAAATCTCTCTCGCCTGACAAAAAACAGAATAAATCTGTTATACCTTTTAAATATAGAATTTATTATCCGGGGTATCCATAAACATAACATCATAAAATATAAGAATAATATATTATTATTATTATTACTCAAAAAGTTCTTCTTTCTCACATTTAGTCAATGTGGTTCCATGTTTGACTGACGGGCCTAAGCCAAGTCAGCATATTATTATTATTATTATTATTTTTGTTCATGTTTGTTAAATTGTTATTGTAATAAAAAATTTTATCAAGTTAACAAACGAAATTGGGTCGTCACGGAGAAGTCAACTCTGCATGTTTATATAAAGTTGGTCCTTGCTGTTTGGAGCACTAACAATGAAAGAAGTTTTTGACGTTACAGTTTCCATAAAACTGTCGGGAGGCAAATATTTTGGCATGCATCTTTAATGGAACTTTCTAGTTAAAAGGGCACATTTTCTAAAAAGAGATGCAACCTTTCATATCGGCTAAAATAACAATAGAAACTCTCGCAACACAATCAGATGCAAGAGTTTAACTTAGAGTTTAAAATCACTCCTGGATCAGCCGCTTATTGCTGGTAGATCAATCGATATTGAAACCAGTAGATGGGTGGAATAACTCAACGGGTCATTTACAGTAAATTCTGGAATTAATGAGAAACAGGTCAAGAAGACCAGCGAACTATTTATCAAGATCAGAAATGGGTATTTGTCCATTAATAAACTGAGTAAGAGCACAGCTAATTATCGTGGGTCCACCTTCATGGCTTTATACTACTTAATTGAGAAATTTGTTGTTGAGAAAGCTAATTAGCTGAGCTCTTTCCTTCACATTTTCTTGTCGATTACCAAGAAAAAACACCACCAACTCTAATGCAGTCACGAATGCCCGATATTCTTTGCCGACAGCGTATCATAAAACGTATTTTAATGAAGCTAGAGACCAAAAAAGCTCCTGGTAACTAACGGAAAACTATAACAAATTGATGCCTATACTGCACTCTGTCGGCGACTTACTAAGTCTATACAAGCAGAGCGGCACAGCACGGCTGGCACTTATTGCAGAAACCCACCTTTCTCGAGCTTACTGCTTGAAGGCATTTATGGCAGTATTGGTATAACAACTAAAGACGAAACGAAAAGAATCGCATCTTTAGAAGTTACCAAAAGTGTTCTTCGTATTTACTGAACCATCCCAAGGCGCGTTTCGCCGTATTTGCTGAACCTAGCTCAGCTGATGAGCCGTGATACGGCGAAACGCGTCTTGGGATGGTTCAGCAAATACGAAGACCACTTTTGGTAACTTCTAAAGATGCGATTCTTTTCGTTTCGCCTTTAGTTATTATACCAATGCTGACAATGCTCCTGGTGTTGATAAAATAACTGCCATCGTACTCAAAAAAATACGCGAGTGCAATAACATCAGTTTTCTGTAGAATTTTAACCTATTTTCCAGAAAGAAAATATCTCCTGCGCTACAGTTCAAACCGATGTGTAAGGCTCCATCTGCTGAAAAATACCAGGTATCCAATCTACAGCTTTACAAATAACAGTAGCCTTATTTCTTTATTCACTTTAATCGCTTGAATATTGGCTACTCATGCAAATATCCGCAGAGAGCAGGAAGTTGTACGACTTAGTAAAGACCTGGAAGAAATTTTGTCTTGTAACAGTAACAAAGTAGAATTTAAGGTTACAAAAACCCAGGCGGCAATTTTTTCTAAATAAGTTAACGTTGCTGAACCCGACCTAGTTATACCGGGCTACTCCATTCCTCCACCATCGTCACTCAAGGAAAACTTCTTAAAAGCTGGAAATATTATTTCGTACTGGCAGGCTTTACACGCCGTAATAACAGTTAATTCTGGATAAAGCTCAAATTCGACTAACGATGGAATACTGTTCCCAAGTTTGGGCTCTGCCCTCAAACATACACTGTGTTTGTTCGATTTTTTTCAGAAGAGAGCTGTTTGGCGGATTACAGATCCAGAATTTACCTGCAACCTTATTCTACAAGTATTTTCAGGATAGTATTAGATGGATGTAGCCTGTTTAGTTATTCTTAAAGCATGCTAGGGATACACTTTGCACTAATACTTCAGATCCATATGAAGTTCAGCTTACCACTCCTCGTCCAACTCTATTTAAGCAGTTTTTTTATATAGAGAACCTCATTACTTTGGAATGATTTGCCCAGGACTATGTTCCCCAACGAATAAAATTTACAGCAATTCCAGATCAACATTAATAGCTTTTTCAGCACACATGTTGCTCCTGTAGCGTTTTAAGGATTACTTTGCCGCACGTGTGCTGTGCCCATAAAAAAGTGGCTATTGGAAGGTTTCATTGCTGCAAAAAAAAAATAGAATCATAAATTTAATTTAAAAATAGAGAATCGGTCAAAGTAACTGCTATACCAACAATAACATCGTATACTTGCTATATTGATAGAATAAAGTTTTATCTCTAAAGGAATTACGTACTATATTAAGTGATACTACTGGTTGTCTGTCCAGTAATTTCCTCTTCATATCATTTGTTGAAAAAAAAAATATATTTTCGAAAATAGACAACAAAGGTATGGCCAGCTTAGATATAGTGGTAACAGTGACAGTAAATTTTCATAAGCAGTGAGGGAATGAGTTGAAAACAAAGAGACTATTGCGTTAAATTTGGTTATTTCAGGACGATAAAATACCAGGCGGTCCAAAAACTGAAAGCAGCTAAGTTAACATCCAAAAAGTCAAAATTTTATCAAAGAAAACACGAAATTGTCCATCTGATTGATAAAAATCAATGGTGAATTCAAAAATTAACGGTGCAGAACATGTCAATTGCACTTTCCGTGAAATAAATATTTTGAACAATTATGGCTGACAAGTTTGATTTCTATTATCGTTATCGTACTTTTTGGGACAGAGGATGTATTTACAGTACACTCTTTATTTTTAAGAAATATATCAACTAACGGAAACTCATTATATCCTTATTTGCCGTAAGGGTTTTTTGCATTATAAAGTATGTATATTTTAGTATTATATACATTCACATCTTGAAGTCATTCATGCTACATCTGAATCCCCTATACGAGTAGGAATAAGTGAGGAAGTCGAAGTGAATTATCGGTTGAGTGAAACCCATTCCGCTCCAGAAATTAGATACCTTACACCAGAGCAAAGAAAATGCAGATTTGACGATGAACCCCATACAAAAAATGTACCTGTTTATAGTATTGGTATTTGCTTAATAGAGTGCAGATACAGAATAGCTTTAAAGATGTGTGGATGTAAACCGGTCATTTATAATTTCTTAGGTAAGTTTTTCATAAATAATAAGTATATTACTTATCAGTTGGTTTTAAAAAGAGATACACAAGGTGTAATAGTCAGATTTAGGAACATTAAAATGGTAAAAAATATTGAATAGATCAATCCAGAAGCTCTACCTTTCATTAAGCTAGTCATATATGTCCCGACATGTTAGGACGCTTATCGGTAAGACGTGTAAGTTGGATATAATTTAAAGAGTTGATTGATTGGTCCGTTACTTTGTGACAGTATATTTTAACAATAAAATAACTTGTTTACTTTGTTAACTGCCACTAAATATATTTTTTGTATCGCCTTATCGCGATATCGTAGTACAACTATATTTTCAAACGCTTAACTAAGAGTAAAACAGGTTTTTTTGTATTTATGTTTATATACCGAAAGGATGTGCGTATTATAGGTGCTATAAAAGTTTGTAAAGGACGGAATTTCCGACGTCTAGTTGACTATTTAGTAAATTTATGTCAGGGTTCTTTGAATGTCTGTAAATTACTATAGATTCTAAGAAATTAAGTTTTGACCCTTTAGGTACCGTACGGAAATTGATAAACAAGTAATATTAGGAAATGGATAGCCTGTTTCTAAGAAATGCTTGGCAAAGTGTGATTTTTCATTTTTTAACCTATAAGATGCATTATATTCTGCGAATCTTGTTTTGAAATTCCGTCCTGTTTGGCCCACGTAACAGCTATTGCAATCTTGATACTTAAATTTGTAAACTTCTGATTTATTATGTTTATTAGTTTTATCTTTGGCATTAAAAAATATATCAGACAATTTTTGAGCGAGTTTTAAAGCCATTTTTACTTTTTTCGGCTGATAGAGATATATATGTCAGAGGAATGAATATTTTTCTTTCTTCTTCTTCATCTTTATATAGAAGGACAGCTAGAAGTTACACTATTGTAGAGTAATGAGGGTGGCGGATGATACTCCTGAAATTCTCCGCGAAAACTCTTTCGTAAAGAATGGACTGTAGGCAGGAAGACAGGAACTCTTCTCTCTTCAAACTTTGGCCATTTCCTTTGAATATCCTTGCGAAGGCATTTTAGAATGACGCAATAGATACTTTTAGGAGTATTTGCAGTCGAAGGGTTTCCGAAACAGCCTTTAATCGCGAAAATAACTAAAAAATTTTAGTAACGTTTTCCAAATCATTTTATGCGTTTACGTAGCACTCATTCGAAGTTTAAAAACGAAATTTCATACGGGCTGCTCTAATTTCGTATTCATTGTAAAATTCGCAATGAGATACAATTAGACCTTTACGCAACGTGTATATAGGATAAACTGCACGAAAAGTTGAAACTTGTCACGCAGCGTTGATAGGGACCTACTGCCACTTATCCGCGCAAGTCGGTACTATTTTCTGTTCTTGCTACAGTCTGTCAAGTAAGAACGAGAGCGCTTGTATTCTTGAAAAAAATGTGCTTCGAGAACATTTTTTTGCGATCAATGCCATTAACTTAAACATAAATTCAGTGGATCAACACCAACAATCAAATAAACCTCATGTACTCGCACTGTGTGAAACTCCACTCCACCGGCCAGCACAGTCAACTATCTTTATCCTGGGTACGACTTTCATTTCCGATTTAGGCGTAACTTTGGAATCTATCTTTTTGTCAGAAGCGACCTCTTTTGCCAACGAGAAGAGGCTCTGGAGCCCCCAAACTTTGATGTTATGTGGTTAAAAATAACGACTCAACAAACCACAAGGTTCATCTGTATCCTGTATCGACCACCAAGTGATACCAATTTTCGAACACTCTTCGCTTCTCTTGCAGACACCATCGATCATTTACAAATTAACTATCCAAGTGCCGAAATTGCCATCCTGGGCGACTTTCATGTCCACAATATCAACTGGCTTAAATATTCAAATACTACCGACGAACAAGGTCGTGAAGCTGAATCATTCTCAATCAGTTGTGGCTTAACTCAGCTTATTAACGAACTAACCGGAGATTACACGGTCACCGTAAATCCGCCGTTAGGTTCTTCCGACCATAAACTGCTTTCGACATCGAGTATCCTGCCAATCAGTGACAGAGAGGCGCCTAGGCCACGCAAGATTTGGCACTACAAATCTGCTAAATGGGAAGTTCTCATGGAATATTTTCGAACTTTCCCTTGGGTGGATGTTTGTTTTCGATCCGACAACCCATCTGACTGCGCCAGGGAGGTCTCCGATGTTAATTTGGGTGGTATGGAAGCTTACATCCTTTTTTCGAAGAAATGCCCCTCCAACGGCAAGCCTTGGTTTGACCGAAAATGCAAAGAAGCTGTTGCTTCTAAACATATTGCCTACCGATAATGGCGTGAAAATCCTAACACCATAAATCGTAACACCTTTGTTCGTGCCCGGAACAGATGCAAAGGAATTATCGACGAAACCAAGGAGGCACACAATCAACGAATTAGAAACAAACTTCTCGCTTGTCCCAACAATTCGAGGTCCTTTTGGGCCATCGCTAAGGCAGTTAGTCAAAATTTCACCAAATCCACCATACCACCACTCACACGGCCAGATAATTCCATTGCAACCACACCTGTGGAGAGAGCGAAACTTGTTAGCTGAACTCTTTGCTTCACATTTTACTGCCGATTTCCAAGGAAAAATACCACCTACTATTCCCATATTGCAGTCAAAGATGCCCGATGTTGTCTTCCGGCAGCGTATCATAAAGTGTATTTTAATGAAGCAAGACACCAAAAAGGCTTCTGGCGCTGACGGAATACCTGCCATAGTTCTCAAAAACTGTGCAAGGAAACTAACATCAGTTTTCTGTAGACTTTTCAACCTATCCTACAGAAAGGGAATATTTCCGTCCTGCTGGAAATGAGCCACGGTTCAACCGATACCTAAAAAAGGCAACAAGACCTTGCCAAAGAACTACTGACCAGTCGCACTGCTTTCAATAATATCGAAAGTCATGGAAAAGGTTATCAATCAGCATCTTCTAAAATATCTTGAACGATTCAATATTATTAGCGATCACCAATATGGCTTTCGTAAACATAGATCAACAGGAGATCTTCTGACTTATGTAACACATGTTTGGAACAACGCAATTGAACACTTTGGAGAATCTCGAGCGGTTGCTCTTGACATATCCAAGGTATTCGACCGTGTTTGGCACGATGGACTGTTGGCTAAACTACGTTCTTGTGGTATGCCTGAAAAGTTCTGTTTGTGGCTCTCATGTTTCCTCAGAGAGCGTTCTTTACGAGTGACGGTCGACGGATTTCTTTCTAACACCTTCACCATCAACGCCGGCTCCATACTATCTCCTACTCTCTTTCTCATTTACATTAACGATCTGCTGGAAAAGATCGGGAATTCAATTTACAGCTTTGCAGACGACAGTACGCTTATCTCTACAATCACTTTGAATGCTCGGAAATTGGCTGCTCAGGCGAATATCCGCAGACAGCAGGAGGTCGTTCAACTTAACAAAGACCTGGAAGAAATTCTATCTTGGGGTGACAGTAACCAAGTGGAATTTAACGCTACAAAAACCCAGGAGGCAGTTTTTTCTAAAAAAGTTAACGTTGCTGAACCCGACATGTCGGGGCACTCCATTCCTCTAGCATCGTCGCTCAATTTCTTGGGCGTTACTTGGGAGCAAATATGTCCTGGCATGAACATGTTGCGGGCATAGCAAGGAGAGCTTCTCAAAAGTTAGGAATATTATTTCGAACCAGAAAGCTTTACACTCCACAACAACTGTTAATTCTTTACAAAGCTCAAATTCGACCAACTATGGAATACTGCTCCCATGTTTGGGGCTCCGCTCCCAAACATCCACTGCATTTGTTGGATTCTGTTCAGAGAAGAGCTGTTCGTCTGACTGGAGACCCGGAACTGACCGGCAGCCTTGATTCATTGGAACATCGAAGAACGGTTGACGACTTGAATCTGTTCTATAAGTATTTTCATGGAAAGTGTTCGAAGGATGTAGCCCGCTTAATTCCTCCCAAAGCGGTGCATGTTAGAAATACACGTCGCGCTGGTGCTTCACATCCGTATGAGGTTCAGCTTGTTACTCCGCGTACAACGCTTTTCAAGTAGTCTTTTATATGGAGAACATCATCCCTTTGGAATAATTTGCCCAGCGCTGTGTTTCCCAGCGAGTACAATTTACAGCGATTCAAGAACAACGTGAAACGCTTTTTCCGCACACATGCCGCTCCTGGAGCGTTTTAGGGACTTCCCTTCCCTGCAGCACGCAATTACCTTAGTAATTTGTCCAATAGTCTCCTGCATGAATAATTGCCTGGCATCTTAGAGGCATGTTGTCGACGAGATTTTCTGCATACTCTGCAAATTTTTCGAATCTCGTGAGACAATTGAGTCTTTCCTCTAAGCTTTACCTTAACAAGGGACCAAACGTTTTCAATAGGGTTGGCATCTTGCGATTGTGAGAATCTTATCGTGGGCCCAAGCGAGCCGCCTCACTACGTGATTTTCGCCTAGAAAGGTTTCTTTAACGTGCTTTGGAATTTGAACGACATGAGCACGAAGATGTTGTCGAATGGTCTCATGGAAAGGAATTATCGACATACATAATTTTCATAATTTTGCCGCTCCTTGACAGAGCGTCAATTTTGGGCCCAGTGAAAACCAAGACACGATTAATTTTTTCAACTTTCGGAGTGACTTTGCCTACCGAGCCACGTTTTAGCAAGTCGTTGACATGTTTCGTCTCGTCAAAACGATTTACCTACTTCTTCACAAACGATACGACTTTTTAATATATTTAGCTGCCGATGAATGTGTTATTTTAGGCCCCTTTGTATGGGAACGAGGAAAGATTGCCTCGAACCGACGTGCAAACAAGTGACTCATTTTGGATTTTACGTGATTTCGACGAAAGTTCTGAATCGACTGATACTTTTACTAAAATCCGTCGTAGAAAAAGGTTCCCTCTACCGATTTTTTGTTGAATCACTAGAATCGCATCTACCAAAAATGAATTATCGCGGACACGTTCTTATTTGACACACTGTACATAGCGTTAGCCCATGAACTTTTGGATCACATCATGTATTTCTTTTGTTTCTTTAAGCGTACTTTAATTTTAATCCCCTTTTCGAAGTACCATATCCGATACGGACGTAGGCGACCTCCTCGCCTTTATCTGTAGTTGGTGCTTTTTAAGTGTTCCACAAATAAAGGGGGCCTACAATTTAATGACGGTTCCGAATGGCTACATTGAGAGACCTTTACTAGGCTTAATACTAGGGGTGGTTTGTCATTGCCTTTCCGAGAGAGGCGACCGTCACGTTGGTAAACTTCTTTTTTTTTAATTTTATTAATTTCCGTGCCGAGATTCAAACTGGGTCTTCGGGGTAGAAAGCAGACACCTTACCCACTACGCTATGGCCGCCTCTTTTTAACCCCTTAGTAGATTCAAATATACACGTCGTAAATGACAACGACAATAGTACTCTTTAAAATTAGTATTATCTTTTATAAAACACGTAGCAATGAATAGTCAGCATTTTATTATGTGCCACTTAACTGTTGCCTGTTAAATCTTTACAACAATTGTGTGCATTTTATCGCATTAAAGAAAATTCATCTGTTTTAATCATAAAACACTAACGTTGTACCATTAAGAGGAGCAAGCGTTAGGTTACATACGCAAACTTTACAACTTTCCTAACCAAATTTAACCTATTCTTCATCGACAACATAACCAAATGGTCGTTTTACCTAATTATTCAGATTCGATGTTCTAAAATAATAATTTTTCTCCTAAGTGAAAAATATTTTCGTATGTCATTGAGATTTGTGCGTTAAAAATTAATGATCAATTACTGTAAAATTTCTTTTATATTACTATGTTTTTAGATTGCACGAAGTACTTTTACAGCCCTGGTCGAAATTATTGGAATTTGTACTTAAGAAAGGGACCATTTTACCACAATATAAACAAAAAAGCGCAGGGAAATTGTTTATACAAACCAGAAAACATGCGATTAAGAGCAGCCAAATCCTGGTTACCCTCTTTTGTTTGTAGTGTTGTTAAGTGGTAGTCCGCTTTAATTTTAACCATCTATATCCGAACCATAAGATTATAGTAACATCTTCTTTCTTCTTTTCAGCCTGCTCTCATCCACTCCTGGTTATAGGCCTCTTCCAAATCTTTTCATCTTTCCCTGTCTAGAGTCGTTCTGTTTCAATTTTTCCCTGCGATATTTTGGATGTCGTTTCACTACCTTCTTTGGAGTCTTCCCACGTTCCTCTTACTCTCCCTTGGGTGCTACTGTAAGCTTATAGGCCCATCTGTCATGGTTCTCTCTTGCTACGTAGCCAGCCTGTTCTATCTCTCAAACTCACTTCAAGCATTGCACGTTGCGACACTCGGAGTCTGTTCATCAATTTACGCGTTAGCGACATCATTTCAAGACCGTACGTGAGAACTGGCAGTACACACGACGTTTTTCTTTTGAGGTTTATAGGGATATCTCGTGATTTGAAAATAAACTCGAGTATACCAAAAGCTGCCCAACCCACTCTTCGAGAAATTTCTGCTGTTTGGGTATCCTTTCCTAGTAGTATTTTTTGTCCGAGGTATAAATATTCGGATATGTTCTCTAATGGCTGATTTTCGAAGGTAATCGTTATTTGCTCTGGGCTCATTATCTTTGTCTTGATCAGGTTCATTTCCAGTCCGACTCGTGACGATGCATGATGCAGTTCTTCCAACATAGTTGTTAATTCATTGGGTGTAGTATCGATTAGAACGATATCGTCCTCAAATCGTAGATGATTAAATCGTGTTCTGTCTATGTTAAACCCCCTATTTTGCCAGACTAAGGTCTTAAAAACGTCCTTCAGTGCCAATGTGAACAATTTTGGCGATATCGTATCTCCTTGACGTACTCCTCTTTTTATCGATGTTTTTGAGGTCTTTATGTCTTCATTTACTAGTATTTGGATGTACGCATTATTATGGATAAATTTAAAAAGAATCGAATATCTGGTGTCTATCCTAGCGTTATCTAGGACTGTTAAAACTGCCTACATTTCTGTAGGGTCAAAGGCTTTCTGGTAGTCTACGGAAGCCAAGTATAAGGGTATATTATATTCTTTGGCTTTCGCAATGAGCGTACGTAGTGTCTGTAGGTCTGTTTCGAAAGTTGATATAAATCCAGCTTTGCAAGTATTTTATATAAATAGGAGAGTAGACTAATTGGACGATAATTTCCTATTTTGTCTTTATCGCCTTTTTTCGGTATAATAATAAGCTCAGCGTTTTCCCACTTTTTCGGTATTTTACCCAGCAATAGGCACTTGTTTAGTAACATTCTTACACTTTCTCTTAAATTATCGTCTCCAGTTTTTAAGATTTCTGTAGTAATTCACTCTTCACCAGGGCTTCTATTAGCAACATAATATCGTAATTTATAGACACGTATATACATGGGTATATACAATAATTTGGGTAAATAGTTTTTGCTATATGACAACTTGGAAAATCGTAGTTCTTGGTTATAGACACTTGACACACAGACAGTTTGTTGTAATCTGATCTACGATTCCACGAGGTAACTTCGGGGAGCTAAAATTTTCGAGCTTAGAACACTGAATTCAGTTCCTCCAAATTGGAAGGTCTAATCTCAAGAACCAAGATATTTCATTTAATCTAAATGCTTTTATTCTATCTGAGAACTTATAACCAAACTCCAATATTTATATAGTATTGAAGAAAATATTGCTGGACCATAATTTTTTCAAATATCATCCGGCGATGTTCAATTAGTACTATTATTTTTTTTTTGACCTACTCCTTAAAATATTAATAAATTAACTTGTTTTTAGACGGAAAAGTGTGTGATATAAAAGGAATGCTATGTCTGAGAGAAAAACATTTTAATTCTGTACTTAACGATACCTATTGCAAATGCCCTCAACCGTGTAATTTGATGGTATATTTAAAACAAGTCCCAAAAGTAACAAAATGGTAAGTTGTATTCAGTAAGAACAGAAAATGTATCTTCTTCTATTATGTTTATTATGTCCTAAGTTGGCATCTTGCCGCTAGCGACGCAGGACACATGATTAGGCAACAAAATCAAAATGATAATTTTATATGGGAGTACCTTATGAAGTAACATAGGAACACACGTCTGGCGCGATAGAAGCGACTTTTGAAGCATTGGATAGATTTGGCGCTTACTTCATGAAAATCCATTTTTAGGAAATTAAAAGACGAACTGTTGAGATTTTCAATACATTTTATTTATCAAAGTGAAATAAATTAATTAATACAACTTAAATCAGCCTTGACATGTTTCGGTACACAGTACCTTCCTCAAACGGTACTTGGATTTCTACTATTTTATTTAATAATTAATTTAGAAATAATTATTTAAACCCTACCTTAATTATATGGAATTTCTTAAAAGTGTAATAAATAAATTGACCATTCACAAATTTATGTAAAATATTTAAAGAGATTTAACTTGGTACAAGAGGAAGATAACACAGCCACACACAAAAAAAGTTCATTGCCATGAACTAAAAGAGGTGAGTCTCAGCCCTCTAAGAGTAATGTCTGGTTGTCACACCAGATTTTGATATTTTATCCTAAGAGCTACAAGAATTGGTCCTTTGTACATGTTTTAGGGGTACTTTTCACCCCCTAAAAGGGTGAATTTTGGTTTAATTAATTGAAATAGCTTGCTGTGGTTTGAATGCATATTCTCTTCTCTACACTATAAAATATCTACCATTTTTCACACTTTATTAAGAGTCATGAGATTATTATTATAGTTTTATCCCATTTCAAGGGAGAGTTTTGGCCAAAAAAAAAATGACACCATAAATCTTTTTTTTTTTAAATACTGATTCGAATTTAGCGTCCAAAAATACCCTAGATCCATGTATTTTGGTTCGTGGTAATGAACTTTTTTTGTGTGGCTGTGTAATTACCTGAACTTAAGATCAGTTAACAATACCTCGGAATCCTTTAATTTGTTAATTTCCAACGATTCAAGCAAAATCGATCTTTTATTTTTGTTTTTAATATGTAATATATCGAAATTTTCATCAAAAATATGATTTTTAGAATATAAATGAGAGGTATAATGTGAAACTTCAGTCTTATTCTGAAATGCTTTTTTAAGTTCTTTTATTCTTTGTTTGAATGTTCTACCCGTTTGACCTATGTAAACTTTGGGGCAAGAGCCACATTTTAATTTATAAACCCCAGATTTATTATGTTTTTTTGCTTTAGTTTTGTTGTTTTTTGTTATTTTTTCCAAAGAAATGAAGGCTACCTTTAATCCAATATTTTCTAAATGTTTGGAGACTTCGTAGCTGGGTATGCCACAATAAGTGATGTGTTAAATTTAATGTTTTTGTTAACTGATAAAAGGTAAACCAAATTAATACATTTTTTCTATTGTTTTTATGTAATAATCTGTCTATCCTATTGTCATATGCATTATTTTTTGCTATTTGTTTACTGATATTTAATTGTTTTTGAAAATTCAAATCGTTCATTGGAACATTGAGTAGTATATGAATTTGACTGTGAAAAGCTACTATTTTATGATTGTAGGGGTGAAATGAATTTTGATGCATTACCATATCTGCGTGTGATGGTTTATGGTATACAGAGAATTCAAACCTATTTTTAGATTTCGTGATTGTTAGGTCTAAAAATTAATTGAATTATGAACTACCGTTTGAGAAAGGTAGTGTGTACCGAAACAAGTAAATGCTGATTTAAGTTTATTATTTTATTTATGCATCAAACAGGCGGCCCTAAAAGCATTAGGTAAAGAAGACAACGAGAATAAGAAACATAAAATTAGAATCTGTAAAAAAACCTAAGAATCTATAAAAGAGAAAAAAAGACTATACGAAAAATGGCTGAATACAAAATCAGAAGAAGATCTGCAGAAATATAAAGAGAAAAAAATGCAGAAAAACGAGAAGGATGATAAACAAAGAAAAAGAACGAGAGATGGGAATGATCGCGCGAACATGTAGAACAGTATATAGGAGGAACTAGAAGCACAGAGTCATGGAGATATAATAAATAAAGCAATAAGGACCAACAATAGAGAGAAGACGTATATAGAGTATATCCCAGAAAGTGAGTGGGAAGAATATTATAAAAAACTGCTAACAGAAGACAGACAAGAATTCCAAGAAGAGAACCCTGAAGAAGAACAGAAAAAGGAAAAAAAGAGATAGAACTAAGCTATGAAGAAGTAAAGAAGACAATAAAAATACAAAATAATAAATCTGCAGGGCTGGAGGTGTGGTAAATGAAATGATTAAATACGGGTCTAATAAATTACATCGAATGCTGAGAAACGTGTTCCACAGAGCGATAAATGGAGAAAAAATACCAGAGGAATGGTCAAAAGTCTATATAGTATATATATTTAAAAAGGGAAACCGGAGAAAATAAAGAAACTATAGAGGCCTGAGTAATATTGAGTATGGGACGCTTGTATGGAAAAATTATTAAAAATATCATAGAGGAAAATATCAAAGGAAAAATTGGAGAAGACCAAGCAGGCTTTACGGCCGGAAAATCATGTATAGATCACATATACACTATAAAACAAACAATAGAAAAAAAAACTGGCAAAGAATAGAGAGGTTCATCTAGCCTTCACAGACATAAGAAAGGCATATGACTCAGTACCAAGACAAAGATTATGGACCGCAAAGAAAGAAATAGCCATTGACAAAGAACTAATATACGCAGTAAAAACTCTCTACGAAAACAACACAGTGAACATAAAAATAGGACATAAAATAGGGAAGAGACTCCAAGCATCAAATGGCCTATTACAAGGATGCTCTACATCCCCAACACTATTCAAAATATACCTCGAACAAACATTAAGAAAATGGAAGCAAAAACGTAGTGGAATGGGAGTCCCAATACGAGCAGATTACTTATATACTCTAAGTTTCGCAGACGACCAAGTAATTATAGCGCAAGATGAGGAAGACCTCATTTATATGGTAAGAAAACTAAAAGAAGAATACATTAAAGCAGGATTAGCAATAAACTTTGATAAATCGGAATATCTAACAAGAAAGGAGGGAAATGCGGAGAATCTAGAAGTGGATAACGAAACAATAATCAAAGGAACCGATAGACTTAAATATTTAGGAACCATCATTTCAAAAAACGCAACATCAGAAGAAGAGATCGAAGCTAGATTAGGGCAAACGCGAACATGCATAAGACAATTAAATTCGATCCTGTGGGATAAACACACATTACAAAGGGAAACAAAACACGCATATGCAAATCAATAATACCAAGCATAATGACATACGGGTCAGAAACATGGACGGTCAACAAAAGAAATAAATCTAATATTAACGCGGTAGAGATGGAGTATTGAAAAAAATGTTGTAGAGTGACACGTATGGAGAGAATAACAAATGAAGAAATAAGAAGCAGAATGAACCTCAAAGAGAACGCAATAAACACCATTGAAGAAAAACGATTAAACTGGTATGGAGACATAAGATGGAGCGAAGATAATAGGTGGATAAAGAAAATAATGGAGTGGAGCACTATAGGGAGAAGAAAAAGAGGAAGACCCAGACGATCGTGAAGAGACGATGTGGACGAGGCTATGGAGGACAGGGGTCTAACAGATGGAGACTGGGAAGATAGAAACGGATGGAATCAAAGGCTGAGAGAAGGAAGACAGCGTCAGCTGTAGAAAATCAATATATATATATATATATATATATATATATATATATATATATATATATATATATATATATATATATATATATATATATATTTTATTTATTTCATTTTGATAAATAAAATATAGTGAAAATCTTAACAAAAGTTCATATTTTAATTTCCTAACTTTTAAAGCGTCTACAGCTACTAAATTTCTTGACTTGAGCTAGCTGCTGACGCGAGTCACTGAATGATTTGCGTTAGCAGCTAGTTGGCTTTTTCACAATTTATAATCTTGAACAATGAAATAGAATGTAATTATATGGAAGCATTCATTTAGAAAGGTAAAAAATTGTTGAATTTTGTAGGATATGAGCGTAAAAAACTATCGCAATCGCTTACTAATTGATAGAGAGTGGATCTGTAGCTTGACGGATTTGAGAGAAATAACTAGGATTATAATGAAAGACTGATTTTGTCAAATTTCCACTTTATTTAGTTTCACTGAAACTGTATGACACGTTTCGCTATACTATAGCTTCGTCTGATACAAAATGATTTTTTTTGATCTATTTTGTTTTTCCTTTGCGTTTTTTAATGAGTTTTCCTATTTTCCTAACGAGTTGTTTGTTCTAAAAGCTATGTTGATATTGTATTTGTTTAAGTGGTTTTTAATTTTCTCTGACCTGCTACCAAAATAGGTTAAAACATTATATTTTTTCCTTGTGTTTTCTTTCTTGGGGTATACTAAAGAAATAGCTTTATTTTTTAATTTTTGGTTTAGAATTGAGTCTATGGTGTCAGGAGAATATTCGTTGTTAACAGCAACTTGTTTTATTAGATTTAATTCTTTATTAAAATCATCTACAGATGGGACACTTACAAGTCTATGCAACATACTGTAGTAAGCTGCCAATTTGTGTTGTAGGGGTGAGCTGATTTTATGTTTATTGTAGTATCTGTATGTGAGGGTTTGTGAAAAATAGAGAATTTGTGTTTGTTGTAATGTCTGGTTATCGTTAAGTCAAGAAAATTAATTTTATTGTTGACTTCTAATTCCATAGTGAATTTAATATTTTTATGTATTGAGTTTATATAATTAGAAACATTGTCAAGTTGACGCTTTGTACCATTAAAACAACCAAAGATGTCGTCTACATTAATAATCAGAATGGATTTTCCAGCAATATTCATTAGCATATAGTATTAATTTTATTACCTATCTACCTTAGGGTATTAGTATAAATGTAACAACACTAATATTCAAATATCATTTTGTATCAGACGAAGCTATAGTATAGCGAAACGCGTCATACAGTTTCAGTGAAACTAAATAAAGTGGGAATTTGACAAAATCAGTCTTTCATTACATTCGTTATGAATTTCCATCAAATAACAGCCACAATTCAAAACTAGGATTATATATTATTACAGACCTTTTCAAACTAAT